>JXTC01000004.1:2571595-2706831 GCA_002914845.1 Trema orientale
ATGTCAAAGAACATAATGTTATAAATAGGAGTCTATAACTACTCATGATTAAGATTGATTTACATATGATCATCTATTGACATTATTTGAACTCTCAACAGTTAACGGAATTTAAGTGAGATTCAAATCATGTCTGGTCCAGTCCTATATAATCGAATTATATAAAGTACCTCCATTATAATGTCAACACATTAATAGTCCGGATAAGACTATTACATTCTCAATGTTAATGGACCGTACTAATAATATTTAATTAAAGATCCCAAACTTTAATTAATTATTATGGACTATATTTAGTTTATTATCCATAAATTTAATCCTCATGTATATAACACTTATATACTAAATTTATGGTCACATAAATAAACTAGGAATTTTCTGATATTTAAAGACATACCAATTATGCACAAATTCAAATAGAAAAATGTCATTTTATTAATTCAGCAAATATCCAAAATATACATACTTTTAGGGCATAAACCCTAACACATAAAACCTGACAATTAACAAACGACAGCAATCTAACGATCAAAAACATGAAAAGACATCATCAGATGAAATGTGAACCCCAAAAATACGTAAAGCAGAACCGTACAAGTGTCCCTGATGAGGACTCTGATACCCATAAGTGATTAATGGCTTTTTAATACAAAAACTCGTGAATTCAATGCAAATTAGTAAAATTAACCTTCACTCAATTATTTAGAGAAAAGCCCCCGAAATCTTCTAGTATTAGTTCTATTAGAAAAGCAAAATGTTTATGTTATTTTTTTTACAGTTAAGTCCTCATTCTTTTATTTGTGACTTATAGGTCCTCATTATTAGATTTTTATTTGACGTTAATCCCGTGTAATATTTTCTGTCCAATACTTCCATTAATTAGCACTTACTCAAAATGTGCTCATCCTAGCATGGGTAAAATTGGAAATAAAAATATTATTATTGTTTTAAGGAAAAAAAAGTCGTTTTTATCCAAGACGAATGTAAAAAATTGGAAAAAATTTATATGGTTCCAGTATGGATTTACTTTGGTTCAAGTATTAATATATCTAGAAGAAAAGTATATGAATATATTGCTAATTTTATGGGACATATATTGCCAAAATTTTATATGTTTTTAATACGGATCTATTTTGGTCCAAATATTCATGTACCTCTTTTTTAGATATATGAATACGATCTACTTTGATCCAAATATTCATATACCTCTCTTCTCTATATACATGAATACTTGAATCAAAGTAGATTCATAGTGGAACTATATAAAATTTTTATTTTTCTTCCCTCTATCTTAAATAAAAACTATAACCCAATTTTTTTAAAAAATAATAATAATTTCTCTTTATTTCTAATTTTTCTGAAATGATCATGCTTTGTGCAAGTGCTAATTAACGGCTGTTTTGGACATGAAAGATTAAAAAAAAAAATTAACGTGAAACAAAAATATAAGAATTAGGACATAGAAGCCAAAAATAAAAAGAAAAATGACCTAACCGTAAAAAATAAACTTACAAAACACCTTTCATTTCTAATAGAACTATACTATGAACTTCAAGGAGTTTTGCTCTAAAAAAATTAAGTCCAGTGTTAATTTTACTAATTTTTTTCAAGTTGGGGGGAGGGGGGTTTTCTATTAAAAAGCCTTGATTTTGAGTTTAGAATGTAAAAATCTAGACGGCTTTTGCGGTTTGTGGATTCTGGCGTTCTGCTGCAGGATTTGATGTCGGGGACCTTGTCTGAACAATACGACAAGTCGTTGAAGGGGAGTCCCATTTGTGGGCTTTTCACTCATTTCCTCCATCCATGAGTTTGCTTGTGGCCCTCTCGTACTCGCTTGTGTGGGTTTTACTTTACAAGATCCGACTGTGGGCCTCACAATCCATATGGGTAACATCATCGTCCGAGTACCTTGCCACCCTTTCCAGTACTCTTCTCCGAAACTCGTTTTCATTTGACCAAACCCAAGTACCCGACGAATCCATAGATTCATCTTTGACTTTGATGATATTTAGACCTTGTTTGATATGATTTTCAAGACGAATGGTGAAAAATAAAAAGGGGTAAATTGCATTTTTACCCCCTAACTCAAATCTTTTTTTTTTTCATTTTTTTACCCTCTACGATCAGCATGAGTTCCATTTGTTCTACAATGAATGAAATAGTACATCTTGCAAAAGAATGAAGCAAATGGGCTCATTCCTCTCCTCACAACTTATAACCAAAAGTTTCTGACTGAAATTCAAAAAAAAAAAAAAAGCCAAAAAAAAAATCTAAAGAACAAAATACAATGGCCTATTCACTCGACTAACATTGTTTAGCTGACGTATACAAGTTGGTAGGTAGCATCAAAAAGAGAAACAAGATCTTGATCTCAATATCACATCAACGAATTGTTGATGCTAATTGGCAAAACCAAGAGAATGTTGCAGCCAAAAATCTTTCTAACAGCGCCCTGTCAGCTTCTGTAGTAAGAATAAGTTAGGTTGGTATTTACACCAATCCAGGAGTTAGCAGCGGATTCGAACTCGGACTAATAATCGGAGTGGAGAAAATGCTCGTATTCTGTACCCTTAAGCGTACTGTTGACATCATTCCAGTTCTTGATGTGGTCAGATAGTGATCCTTTGTGTATTTTCACCTGATAGCTCCTTAGCTCCATCACTGGCAGCCCAAGGAACTCTTGCACATCTTTCAGTTTCTGTAATAAGCATAAACAACAATGACGTTGCAGATAAATAAACAAATTTTCCAGTAAATGAATCGCCGTGAGGAGGAAAGAACAAAAAGGAGACTCATTCACTAAAAAGAAGACTCAAGTTAAACATAAACATTTATGAAGATCGGATTACATGCAGCTTCAAAGAAGTAGCTTGTGACCAACAAATACTAAGCTTCCTGGAGAAAACTTACACTGGGGTTCTTCATAACATCCTCGTAGTACAAAATCATATGTCTAGTGGTGTTAAAGTATGATAGGGCTGTCGCAGCTGTCAACTCCATTTTCTCCAGATCAGCAACCAACGATGTAGAATTGATGGTTGGCTTGTATGTTGACAGTTTTTCAGCCTATAGGAAGTTGAAAAGTCGAATTTGAAAAACATGCATATAGAGGAAATAAGTGACTGAAGGGTGAGAGACAGAAAGAAACCTCCTCTGCCGAATGTACATGCGCCTTGTGAGTTCCATTCAATAGCTTAGCATACCGATCATATGAATTTGCAAGATCTGAGACCATCCGACGCAATAAATTCCTACGGAAGAGAAATATTGCAGAAACACCCCTACGGTTAAAGTATTCCACTATTTCTTTATGGTGCTCCATTAAGCCCTGCATAACCAGTGACAACATATTTTAGCTCTTTCAAAGCCTTTCCTAGGGACCAAAAGGAGGGGTAGAAGAGAAAATGGACCACAAATTCATATCTAGCATCTACAGAGTTACTATCGAAATAAGAATTTCTTCAGCTTTTCCTCATGCAAAAAAAAAGAAAAAAAATGAGACAATCACACAAATCGCACACTTTCAAATTTCCCATAATTGTTTAACAAGTTAAATTGTTTCCTTAAGTTGTACCCCTTTTTGAGACGATAGATATGTGCAGCCTTCATTGCAATATTCTAGGCAGTCAGGGTGATTTCCATTCCAAAATTTAAATGGTAGCATTTCATTTGTTATGGTACTCTATATATAAGTGCATAAACCTGACAAAAACTAAGGTGAAATTCACCTCACGACTAGTGAGAATTCAGGTGAATATATGATTAGAATCTGAGTTCAACATTGAAAAAGCAAACTAGACAGTTGCAGAAAGACTTTGTATCGAAGAGTCTTACTACGAGTAGACTAACCCTAATATCAATGCTACAAGTCAATTGATATATTTACGCCATTAGAGAACATGTAATTTACTAAACAAGAATTTTCAATTAGATAGGGCATCTCTGCAGCTCCATAATATTCAAATGAATAACCATCAACACAAATTGGGTAAAGATGGTTCCCATTTCTTCAAACTAACCAGAGAAGACCTCAAATAACCATGTAGCAGAAAACTATAACAGGAGATGATATAGTTCCAAAATAAAAGACATCTAATTACCTGATTAAGCATCCACTTGAAGCCAACTGCTGCAGAGCACTGATTTTTAGAAGCGCTACTGAGCCAGTCCAAATTATAAACTTTATCCATAGTCTGTACAATGGAAGAAACATTTTGTCTCCTATACCAACGAGAAAATATCTCTCCATTAGAGCTTACATTGATATGACTATTTAGTAGGCTCTCAAACCACCCACTTCCTGATCTCTGCATCGACAAGATGGCAAAGAACCTTACAGGATTATCCACACATTCACCCCTACAAAAGTATCAAAAACACAAATTTAGTAAAGCCAAAAGCAAAAAAGATTCACAATCAGAACTAGGAACCCCATATTACCTGTTAAAGGTTTTAGGAATGGGATAGTGCCCAGAAGGGTTTTCTAGTAGTCTAATCCCATTATCAAGGCAAGGCCTTTCGATAACTTGGATGGTTTGATATTTAATCTTGGTTTGGACACTTATCTGCTTGAGACAAATTGAGCAGATATAAACTCCACAGACCATAGCAAACACTAGGACTATCATCCTCAACAATAGTGGAGACTTCTTAGGAGTTTTTATAATGATAGCATCCTGCAGACCAGAGAATATAAACAGTTAAATTAACAGTGTAATTACAGGGAGACTATGAAACAGTTGTAATAGGCAATGTGCAAGATATAGAGGGTTTCCAAGTACAAAAATTTAGTACAGAAATATGTATAACCACTAAAAATCCCATAGAAAAGTTTCAACTTTCTTTTCTTCTTGGATAAATTTAAATGTATTTTAAAAGGGTATAAATCTGATCACGAAATAATTTCTTCAAAAGTACCAAAACCCAGATCGGACATGCAGAGAAAAAGGAAGCATATTATATACATTTACCTTCCACACCCAGAAAACGAACTACAAAACTGAAAGAACCAACTAAGAATAACAATTTCACAGAGAAAAAATAAGACCACCAAACCCATAAGCAAAGAACCAAAGAGGAAAACAATGCTTTCTCGTTCAAACAATTAAAAAGCGAATTTGAAAAGCCATTAACGAAGAAGAAAAGTACCTGGTTCAATAAACAGATGTATTCAGCCATTGCTACTCAAGAAACAGAGAAAATGGCGTAAAGGGTCCCCAACAAAAGCTCAAAGACTTGTATTCATCCCAAACCCAGCTGGGCTTTTATCCGCCATTAAAACTTGGAGTCAAGGGGAGAGAGAGAGAGAGAGAGAGCGAGAGAAAGAAACTCAAAAGGAAAAGTTTTGGGTTCAAAAGCTTTATCTGGGAAAAGGGTAAGGACCCAACAAGGAGCAGAGAATGACAATGGAGTCAGCGAAGGTGTTGGAATAGTGGGTCTTTCTGGAATTGAATCGTTCTCCTAGTTTCTTCCACCTCCAAGTACGAGGCTCCCACTCCAGCTTTCTTTTTATTTTATTATATAATTTTTTCTTCATCTATAGTTTTTTTTTTTTAATTATAAAAATAAAAAATTGGTACGCCGAGATGCCGTACTCGGATGCAGTCCAACTTAGGGAACCAAAAAGTTAACGCACAGCACAAGACCTGAGGCGTGTGAACCGGAAATTTCAGTACTCAAAGACTTTTGACTTTTGTTTGATTACGATAGAATCTACATATTAGTAAATAAAACCCCCAGAAAAAGAAAATTGAATACAAATTGAGTAATTAGTTTATCTCTTTGTTTTTTTTTAAAGATAAGTAATTAATTTATCTTTGTTTAAATAAATAATGAGCAAGTATCATAATCGAATCCGTAATTAATTTTCCTTCAAAAAAAAAAAGAAAGAAAAGAATCCGTAATTAATTTATCTTTGTTTCTTTTTAAAGATAATTCAATTACAAAAAAAAGTCGAAAAGATAATTACTTTTTTCTGTGTGAGACCCAGACGGGGCTAAGGCCTTGGCCCATAGAGCCTTAAGTAATATACCTCCTCCTGTAAATATAAGTCACCTCTATTTATCAAAATATATATATATATACATATATATTACACCTCCTTTCAAAAAATAAAATCAATAATAACAAATAAAAAATAGGCATATTATTTACCTAAATATCAAAATCATTTTTTTAATAGATATTGAATCTTTTCTAGGTAAACAAGAATTCGATGCGTGGAAATTACGTGGATTTTATGAGTAAGAGCCATCATTAGTATTTCATTAATTTTTTGTACTCTACCATTTTTGGGATGTCAACTTAAGTCGTGGGTTATGGCATTATTATTATTATTATTATTATTATTATTATTATTATTGGCTAGATGGTATTGTATCATTTTTTTTTATTTATTATTTTTTTTGCTCTGAGGCATTGTATCATGTTGATTCACTCAGACGAAGGCGACTTTTATCTACTATAATTAATTCAATTGGATTCCTCAAATATTCTTAAACAGGGTCAAAAGTAGAATTAGGATTACATGTTTATCTTCATACTCATCATGATTGTTTATTACGAATTTTTATGTTTTGCAAGTATTTATATATGACGTGGTACATATTGAAAAATACGTATTAACAGAAAATCACGTTGAGACTGCTAAAACTTGTATGCCCTATTTGGGTAGTTACTACTAAAGAAGTAACTATATACTAATGAAAGTTCTCTGAAGTTGCATATACACTAAATAAGTAGTTAACAATGTGATAGAATATAGAAACTAAGGGGTGTTTGGCATATAACTAAAAAATTATTTTTAATTTTTAAAAATAAAAAACTATTTTTAAGAACAAGTAAAGATGTTTTGTATTGTTATCTAATAATAGTCTTTAAAAACAAAGATAAAGAAAGCAGAAAATTCAAAGAATAACAAAATGTTGTTTTCAAAATATTTTCTTAATTTTTCTTTAAAAAAAGAAAAATTTATTCTTTCGCATGACTTTCACATACATATTCTCTCGTAATTTTCTCTCTCATCACTTTCTCTTTCCTTATTTTTCTCATCATTTTGTCTCTCATCATTACCTCTTTCTTCATCCTCTCTTCTCATTTTATTTTCTCTCTCCTCATTTTATCTCATCACTTTCTCTCTCCTTATTTCCTCTCATCATTTTCTATTCTTTTTGTTATCACATTCTCTTTCTTCTTTTTCTATTGCTACTTTGTCTTTTATGACTTTCTCATTATCTATTACTAGCTATTTTGTATTTTATGACTTTCTCTATCTTTATTCTTCCTTCTTATATATTTTTATCATTTTCTTTCTTTTTTGTGTTTTCATTATTTTCTCTCTGTTTCTTCATTTTTTCTCATCATTCTGTCTCCCATCATTACCTCTTTCTTTATTCTCTCTTCTCATTTTATTTTCTTTCTCCTCGTTTTATCTCATCACTTTCTCTCTCCTCATTTTCTCTCATCATTTTATATTCCTTTTGTTTAATCACATTCTCTTTCCTCTTTTTATATTGCTACTTTATCTTTTATGACTTTCTCATTATCTATTGCTAGTTATTTTGTATTTTTTGATTTTCTCTATCTTTATTCTCCCTTCTTATGTATTTTTATTACTTTTTCTCTCCTTTTTGTTTTCATTAGTTTCTCTCTCTTCTATATTTCTAATCATTTTTGTATTTCCGCATTCTATCTTATCACTTTCTCTTTCATTATTGTCTGTCAGTGTCTTTTCTATTATGACTTTCTTTCCTCTTATTCCCTCACTTGAATTTCTCTCTTCTCACTTTTTTTTATAATACGAATATATATTTATATTCATCTATTTTTATTCTCTAAAAATTGATTTTCAGAAAATATTTGCTAAATACTTGTTGTTTTTTTGAAAAAAATAAAAAACAGTTTTTGTTCTCATCTTTAAAAACACAATTTCGAGAACAAAAATTAAAAAAAAATGCCAAACAAGCCCTAAGTAACCTCATTTGACAATTTTTGTGTAAGAATTAGACAAAATGCTCAAGGATGGTTAGTATTGCAAAGGACCAAAAGGTTAAAGCATAATCTGCTTACTTCCTAAAGAAGGTGGCAATTTGTCAAATTTCTCAAAATTGTGAGTAAAAGAGTACAAGAAAACTAGAAAGAAAACATAGCGGTTAAGATGGAACCTCTATCTCGGCTAACTTGTGGACTAATACATGTGTTAATTTTTATTTTTTCTTTATATAAACGGGCTCCTAAAGGGAACATCATAATCGAAGCAAAAAACTTCAAAGTATAATGTAAGCATAAGGATTACAATTTTATACTTCTCAAAGCAATGAGTCGAAAATTGAATCATAAACACAACTAAGAACAAGAATAAATATGTGAGTTACATGATTCCTTAAGAGACACAGATAACAAGGACCACAACATCTGTTATTTTCAACACTTTTTCTTGGCTGCGTTCTTGGCAGGGTAGACTATATGAGGCCAATACCAATTGAGATCCATGTCCGTAAAAAATAAAATAAAATAAAAACTAGCTACTAAATAGATCTGCGAAGAAATCTCAGATTTAAGATCTAAATCGGACTAAAATCTATATAAAATATGGTACTATAAATCAGATCTAGATCCGGAATTATTAAAACTGAAAAAGAAAAAAGAAGCAGAGAGGAGATAGAAGAGAAGGATGAGGAGAGGAATACCAGATAAGTAGAAGAGAAGAACCACTCTCTGACCTCTAAGTAGGGCTATACTAGTTTTTTTGTTCAGAGGAGACACAGATAAAGAGAGAGAGAAAAGCGCTAGGTTTTTTTGGGTCCACTATTTATTCTTTCTATACTAGTGATTATATGCATAACCTAATGATAACCACACTCCCTTCTATTATAGAAGTCTTGACTCCTGAGTTCGAATTCTCATTCTCTAAAGTATCTTTTTATATTTCTTTTCTTTTTTTAAAAAAAAAAGAAAAAAAATTTATGGTTAATTAAAAACTAGTGGTGATAATCACTCTGCAGTAACGACTCACTTTGAGTGTAAATACTGAATTTCTTATGATATATCTGAAAACAAAATCGTCCCACATCCCATATTTATTTTGTGTTAATTAAAGAGATACCTTTCCGATTGAACCCTTCTTTAATTTTAGAAAAATTAGTCATTTTACCTCCTCACATTTGTCATTAGTATGAATTTGCTCCCTCACTTTTGACTTTATATTCAAGTACTCCTTAAATGTTAAATTTGTTCTTCATTTACTCCCTCACTTTTGACTTAATATTCAAGTACCCATACAATGGTAAAATTATTCTTCGTTTGCCCTCTTACTTTTGATTTAGTATTCAAATACTCCATAAAAAGGTAAAGTTATTATTCTTTTACCCCATCAACTCTAACGTCATTAGAAAATTGTTAATGGACAATAGCCAAATAATCATTTTTCTTTTTAAATAGCTAATAAATATCTTTTACTATTTTTTTTATATCAGACATTTTCAATGAGCTAATTTTTATGATTAAATAAATAAAATAAATGAAAAGAGGCAAAAATAATAATTTCTTTAATGGTTATATATGTATATGTAAACAAAAAATAGACAAAATAGAGCAATTTTTGCATTAATTCATTAGTGTCAAAATATTTTTAGAAGTTATGTAAAAAAAAGTATATTTTTATATCCAAAAGACTTTCTAGAAAATAAAATGACTATTTGCCTTCTTATTTTTCATGAAAAATAGTCATTTCATTTTAGTCATTTTATTTCATAAAAATATGAAAAATAAGAGGGCAAATTCATGAAATAGTTATTTCATTTTCTAAAAAATCTTTTGGATATAAAAATATGCAAAAATTACTCTATTTTGTTTATTTTTTGTTTTATATATACATATATAACCATTAAAAAATTATTTTTCTTTTACCTCTTTTTGTTTATTTTATTTATTTAATCATAAAAACTAGTTCTTTGAAAATGTCTAATATAAAAAAATAGTAAAAGATATTTATTAATTATTTAAAAAGTAAAATGATTATTTGGCTATTGTCCATTAACAATTTTCTAACAGTGTTAGAATTAATGAAGTAAAAGAATAACAATTTTACTATTTTAGGGGACATTTGAATACTAAGTCAAAAGTGAGAGGCAAAAGAAGAACTATTTTGCCATTTTAGGGACACTTAAGTCTAAAATAAGGGGACAAAGGAAGAATAAATTTGTCATCTAGAGGCACTTGAATATAAAATTAAGGGGATGGCTACGGTAGGGGCGTCCTTACGTAGGGTCATGCCTTAATTATCGTTGGATGGGAATCTGTGGGGAATAACGGGAATCTGTGGAAAATCTATTTATATACAGATTCCCATCCAACGGTGAATAAACATGGCCCTACGTAGGGACGTCCCTACTGTAGACGCGCCCTAAAATTAAAAGCGAATAGTATGGCAAATGTAAATTCACAAAATGACTAATTTTTTTTTAATTTTATTAGGGGGTAAAAAAAAACACGAGGACAACAGCAGGCATTAACATTGACTTTTCATTTGAGTACTCACACGTGAATATTATAAAATGAAAAAGGAATAAAATAATCATTTTTGTTATTGTTATTAGTATGCTGCCTTTTTTCATAAGCATTTTTAATTAATATCATCATTACGGTTATAGAAATTAAATGAAACAAGAAAGTCCCGAACTAATTAAGTCAAGTCAGAAGAGCAAGATGACCACTATGTCGCAACTTTTAATGCACGTTAAACGACAATGAAATATTTGGAAGGACGGCATCAGCCTTTCATTTATTGCTTTTTGAACTCTGAAGAGCGAAGAATATTTATGGCTTATGTAGATAACTCGATGTTTCACACTACAATTCAAAGCACCGTATAGAAGCAGCAGTGGTCAGACTAGGGGTATTTAGTTCGAGTATTTCATATAAGAATTTCATTCTATATTTATATATATGAGCACTTTGCTCTTAAAAATCAAAAGAAAATTTGACAATTAACATCTTAAGTTTACATTTATTGTGCAATATTTTAGAGTAGTCGTAAAATTTTGTAGTTAAATAGTGAGCTAAATAAACATACTGCAATAAGTTACTAAAACGATATTTTTATTTCATATGTGAACCGAAATTACTTAGGTTTCTAAATTTCACATGATTTAGAGAACATTTGATTTTAATAGATAAATTAAAAGACCACCATTAATGTCAAAATGAATAAATTTTCATATTTATTTAGTTCAAGTGACAAAATGAGTAGAGTTAAGGGATAGTATAAATGTGAAACATGAAGAATGAAATACATGGCATATATAGGATAGAGATGGACGTTAGACGGTATTATTTGAGATATATTTCCAGCCAAGATACATTAAAACTCCACCACAAAAATGTTGAAGTTAGATAAAATTGAACCTATGTAACTATTCGTACGAATACGTCAATACAATATACCTAATTTTGAAAAATAAGTGATAATTTCTTTCTAAAAAAAAAAAGAAAAGGAAAAATAAAGGATAAAAATTAAAAATAAATACAACTAGGATAAGAAAAATGGAAAATAAATAAAAGAGTTAATTAATTAATAGTCCTGAATTATATTTGTTGTGCCACTTTGACCTATGAATTTTCAACTTACACAGTAATGGTCCATGAATTATGAAATTATTGCAATAATGACTATTTTGTTACAAAATATTAAACATTTAAAAAAAATAAATCATTACAAAGCACAAAGTTTGGTAATTGTGGTAAAAAATGAGATTCCAAATTTTCAACCTACTCAATAGACTCCCAAGGACCTATGAAAGTATTGTAGTAATGACTATTTTTTTCATAAACGGTTAGATTTTTAACAGAAATGAGTCATTTGTAAAGCATACAGTTTGATAACTATAGTAGAGAACGAGATCCTGACTCATATAAGTAAATAACACCTAATTATTCGCTTTGTTCATAACTATTTTATGTTAAAAAAATTAAAAAATTGTAACAAATGGATGAATGGGGTAACAATTACATAAATCAGGGCAATTATTACGTAAGTTGAAAATTCGGAACTCAAAATGGTACAATAAGCATAATTTAGGACCATTACTATATTTAACCCAAAGGATAATATATACTACATTTGTACCAAATTTTTTGTACCAACACATGTGGCATGTAAGTTGTCACTATCTAATTGGTGTGTTAAAACTTACTACAAACAGATCACCAATTGAATAGTGATAAATCACATACCACATATGTTGGTATTAAAATTGGTACCTTAAGTATTATCCTTAACCTAAAATAAATATTTGCCTGCAGCATCTTTTTTCTTTTCTTTTTTTTTTTTTTTCACTTTAATCTTAGGGGATGGCTATGGTAGGGGCGTCCTACGTAGGGTCATGCCTTAATTATCGTTGGATGGGAATCTGTGGGGAATAACGAGAATCTGTGAAGAATCTATTTATATACAGATTCCCATCCAACGGTGAATAGACAGGGCCCTACGTAGGAGCGCCCTTACTGTAGACACGCCCTTAATCTTAATAGCATTTTATGATTTGTTCAATTAATAAATAAATAAAAACGATATTCAATACAACAAAGTAGAAGCTTCTAGCTGTAGACCCCATTATAATATGCTTTGCGCATACCAATGACTCGATTACTAGAGTTCCGACTATTGTTAACAGGATAGCGCCTATGGCATTTATTTAAATTTTATTTTTTTTGGTAAACGCCTATAGCATTTATTTGAAATTATGTACGTGTTATTATATGTAATGTATGAATTTTAGCAAAAAATAACTTGTATCTTAGAAAAAATTTGAAAAAAGGCGACTTGGAAAATTAAAATATATATAACATGATCTAGTCAGAGTTTCTTTGATTTTTCCATTAAAAAAAATATATTTCTTTGACTTTTTTTTTGCTGGAAATTTCTTTGATTTGTTCCTTCTTCCTTTGGTTTTTTCCTTGAAAGGAGTAGCATTCTATATCTTAGTCCTAATGGCATCACTAGTGACCTCCGCCCAAATGGCATTGGATATGGTCATTGGATGCCACAAGATAAACACCGTAAAATCAAAACTATAATATATCGATCGTCATAGTATAATATATTAGTGGGTACATACAGTCTTTTATCTTTATTATGTAGGTCTTCTATTCTCTGACTTGTAAATAAAATAAAACTGTTATTTATTTATGGGCGCGTCTACAGTAGGGGCGCCCCTACGTAGGGCTCTGTCTATTCACCGTTGGATAAGAATCTGTATATAAATAGATTCTCCACAGATTCCCGTTATTCCCCACAGATTCCCATCCAACGATAATTAAGACACGACCCTACGTAAGGACGCCCCTACCGTAGTCATCCCCTTTATTTATTGCTAAATACTATTAACTATTAAGTTGATGCTTACCCGCCACAATGCCCAAGGAAGCTACAAATGGACGCCATTGTTTTAATTCATAATCACCATGTTGGGCAAAACTATCCTAAATTTTGATGAAATACTTCATATACTTCTTTAGTTTTTATAAATTACAAAAATATCACATCTGATTAGTAAATTAATATAAATTTCACCCATACAGCTTATTAGGTCAAACTTAACAAATAAAATGTCAAAATTACCCTCTTTCTAAATTTGTAACAAAATAAATATTACTTAAAGAACAATAAATAGTGTTCAGTGAAGAAAAAAATAGTAGTAGATGAAAGAAAAAAATAACTAAAAATAAGAACATTTGGTGAAGAAAAGCCTTATATAATTTTTTTCAAAGAAACTTTTTCATTTTTTTAGCTACTTAATTGTATTTAGGTAATGATATCTTGGTCATTTCAAAAAAAATTATTTGTTACAATAGAGAAAGCTATAATGATGAAATTTGTATTAATTTGTCAATCAGAAGGAATATTGTAATTTATAAAAACTGAAAAAATATATTGAATATTTCATCAAAATCCAGGAAATAGTTTTGTTATCATCTTTTTTTTTTTTAATGGAGGCAAAAAGGAGATTTATTACCATATTCGGCCATAGGAACTAATTATAATTTATTCAAGGAGATGGGCCAGATTGCAGTTTATATTTAATAAAAGTAGTAATGCTGATTTTATATTTTTAAAAGGGAAAGGGCGAAGCTGGTTATTAATTAGTTGAATATTGGCTCCTAGACAAATAACTATATATACACACAGATATATTGAAAGAAATGCAATTGAAGGGCCTCGCGAAGCATGCGAACTTCAACATGTATACAAATCATTGGCACTAAGTAGGAAAACCACATACTACTTTTTTATTAAAAAAGCTAATAATAATAAGAAGAAGATAAATAAGTAGGAAACCGCATACTAAAACGAATTATGCTTAGTGGGGTTCAAGGGAATGCAGTATTAAACATTCAAAAAAGTTGGTATAGTCATTTTTATATTTCGGAGTGCGCTTTGGCCAGTATTCACATCCAGCTACTTTTCTTTTCCTTCTTTCTTTTTTGGTATGTAAAATAATAGGGTAAGCACTAGTGGTGCTGTGGGATTAATGAAGTTATAATCTTACCAAAATTAGTAAAAGGGGTTGCCGACTAGAAAATTACTATTTTAAATTATTAACGTGTTTGATTTTGTATTACTTTAAATTATTGGAAACTGGTTAACCCTAAATTTATGACATGGGGAACTGTTAATATATAACTCTGCTAAATGATTATTTAGTATCTTATCATTAACAAAATGATTATTTAGTACTGTTAAAAATGCAATCCTTTTTTTTTTCTTGTTGGACCTCGACGTCAATATATAAAAATTGACTGAAAACCCCAAAAGGGAAATTATAACTTGAGGTAAGTTCGTAGGGAGCTCGACCGACCCAAAATATTAGCAGTATTGTATTAGTTTAGTTTACACGCGAAACAGAATAAGTTTATCTTAACATTTGAATTCCAAGATGAGACCAAAGTCCCCTGAAAAAAAAAAAAAGAAAAAGAAAAAAGAGAGAGAGAGTCGAGAGAGTAAAGGTAAATAGAAAGGAAAAAATAATATTTATTGATGTGGATATATATATATATATATATAAATTAAAGAAAAACGTGAATCCCACTCTTATAGACATAGAGGGACCGACTTTTGTTGGGGATTTATAGATTATTTTTATGAGTTTTGTTATTATTATTATCATTTAGAGTTATTGTTGGAGATTCTGTTAGCTACTTATTGTCCCACATGGGCCATTGCTTGCATTTCAAACGACCTAGCTAGTCACATAATTTTCTGTGACCAAAATATGTTTGCATAACATCATTGATCATTAATTAGAGACATAAGACTAAAAGGTCGTTCATGGCTTTCAGTTTAAGCCAATAAAGCATTTATACATATAATATATATATATATATATATAAAGCCTTGTATAGTCGTATCAAGTTTTGCTATATACTGTTGATTCTTGTCATTTGATTCCGCATTTAGCGGATAGCGTGATCTATTAAGGCACTGGCTGTTTGTTATCAAGTCCATAAAATTGAGTTGATTTGTTGCCCTTGCTTCCATTCATCTCACGCACAATAAATAAAACTTCAAGTTTCTTTCAAAGAAAAAAAAATCAATTTACCTTTACATTGCAAAAAAATTGCATATAAATGATAATGATAACAATTAGTAGGTTGTTGGGGAAAAGAGAGAGATCTTTCGTTTGGTAGGTCTTTTTCATCAATAGCCGTGGGCTTCTCTATCTATATTCACTCATCATAACTTCCCATTTTAGTGATGAAAATGCATGTTCTAGAATTTTATTGTGTGTAGCCTATTTTATTTTATTTTTCCAATGAAAGTCTCATATTTCTTTTCGCTCTTTCTCATTATCGAAAATGCAATTTGCAATTTGATCCTCTTCCCCTTGACACAAAGGTTCAATCAAAGTCTTTCCTCGTATGTTTTTAAAATATAGACATACAATACACATTAGTGAAATATTAAATGTCAAAGTTGTCATAGTTTGTTCGTTTTTTTTTTTTTTAAAAAAAAAATTCGATGATGGTTAGCTACTTGTTTGTTTCTTCGCAAAGTCTCGTGTGGCACTTCTTTCATTTTACATTACAGAACATCCATTAAAAAGCTTAAAATGGCTTTTTGAGGCTGTTTCTAATTTACAATGTTTTGTAGGTATTTTGGATCAATCGAATTGGGCTAATGATTGACCACAGTGGCACAACCTAATTGGACCATGAATTGGGAGGCCTGCATTGGTTTTTCTGGGCTGTAAGAGGCAAGGCATGTCCACCAACAATAGGCACACAAGGTCTCATCACTTTGAGAAAAGGACACGGATAGGACTAATTTGGACCAAAATGACTTTTTTTGTATATTTTTCTAAAAGTAACATTTTTAGGAATGTCAAATACTTCTTGACCATGAAAAAACCATTATTTAAGACTTTTTTATGGAGGGTAAAGCAACATTAACCGGGAAGAGAGAAGAGCCCCCTCCCTGATAGGGGCAGCACCTACTAATGGAGGAGGAGAAAAGTGACTTGCAGAGGTTGGGGGAGAACTCTACCAATTTTAGAGAGAAGTGAGCGCTTCTCTGGTCTTCGCGGGTTTCTTATAACATTTTTATTTGAACATACATAGATTAAAGAGGATTGTATTATGTACGTATTTTAAATATATATGTGGTTCAATATGCATGACATAAGTGGTGTCACATTATTTCTGATTATTGATTAGTCTTTAAAAAGTTATAATTTTATACTCAAAGACTGTGTGAATACTATGACACTCCAAAAAAAAGTTATTTTTCAAAACAATCCTACAAAAGTCATTTTATTCGAATATACTCCTAGTCAGGTCTTTTTTTTCCCTGCTAGTCCATTTTTTTTTTTTTTTGGGGAACCCATATGGGAGTAACGGGATGAAGAGCCTGCACTCATTTGGTCCATTATGAATTCCGTTTTGAATCTTTCGAGTGCTTAATTTATTATCACTTATGAATAGAACGAACTTTTTGTGAAAATTAAAGTTGCTTGTATTTCATACTTATAAATTTTGTATGTTATTTTCAATTATCATTTATTTGTAAAACGGAACAAAAGCGAGAAAAATGAGGTCGGGTTTTGAAGGAGTAGTTCATCCAAGGTAGAGATGATCTTATATATGTCTCATTAATCACATCAATAGAAATTGCAATTTCAGGAATACACGTGTTAAATCATTTGATTTGAAAAGGAATAAAAATGAGTAATATTCGTTCTATCTTGTTCTTCCTTTTTTTTTCAAATAAGAAATCTTCCAATCTATATATAAGCACACGCATGCGCATGCACACCGTGGTTCATGATTTTGATCGCTTAATTCCTAATTATATTATTTTTCTAGTCTTTCTAATTTTTGAAGTTGATGTTTATCTGGTCAACTATATTTTCCTTTGCCGGTCGGTGCAGAAGTTAAAAATTATAAGGGAAAAAAATCAATTAAAGTTTCCTTGCAAATGCGAACTTCCATATTCTAATTGCGTGGAGTTCCCTCAATTCATTTTCATTTTCATTCTAATAGGTTTGAGTCCTAATCCTTCTCGGACTATCTATCATTTTGAGGGGTCCATGAGATTTCTTGCTCAGCATGCGCTTTGAAGATAAACGTTTAGATATAAATAAATAAATCCCTCTATTACTTTTAGGACTTTCCGGGATTAATCCAATTTTATTTTGGAAGGTTGTGATGCAAACTTTTAGGCTTTTTTCCTTTTTCTGAAAAAAAAAAAGGAGAAGAGAATGTTAAACTGTTGCCAGAAAATACTTGTCAACAATATTAATTATTAGGCAATCATGGAGAAATACACAAACTCCATTTTCTTGCTCATTTAATTTTTTTTATTATAATTATTAAAATGCCAGGTTAATCTTACTTGTATAATTAGATGTCTTTGTTTTGGATAATCCCATTTCATGACCTCGAGAACATGACGTAGATTATCAGTATTTTCTTATAAGACGCGCTCAACATTCATCTCCAGAGTATTAGTGTTGAAGCTTAGCGGGTTGGTCTTTTGTTGGGAGAAGAAATCAACTACATACGTGAATAAATAATCAAGCAAGCTACTAAATAGGCTTTAATATATATATATGTGTCTTTATGAGTCTTATGCTATCATAATACAAATTGTTTAAAATATCATTTTACAGCATACACTTAGATGCTATTTTTGAAATTTGAACAAAATAACAGTTTTATAAATTAAATTTAATAAATGCTAAATTTTTTTTCCTCACAGTTATTTCTTACTCATAGGACAATACAACAAGGCCAAACTAGCTAGCCCATACTTTCTTATAATCTAGAAAGTATCATATATAAATACGATTTCATGTTGATAGTATGTCGTGTGCATGTTATGTCATTATATATATTATATTGAAAAAAGGAGAGAAAAATTAGAGTGACTATTCTTTTTTTACACTTTAGTTTTAATGATTGCCATTTTTTTTTTATAGCTAAATTATGGCCAAGTATATCTATTTTTACACTTAGTATATCTACTTACATACCAATTTTAATTTATATTATAATTATATTTGCTTTTATAATGGGGACATCATATTTATACTTGATATATAACAAAAAAGTACATATTTTATACTTGGTATATCATTAATATACTGGTTATTTTACTACAATATTTAAAAAATAGATATTTACTTAAAATACACCCTAATTTCGGCCGTTTTGCTATAAACTCCAAAAAAAAAAAAAAAAAAAGACCACGTTAAGATAAAAAATGTGTTATTTGTTCTAATTATGGAAAAGATGCAGCTTGTTATAAGAATGGCCCTCGAATTATGACATTGGATCACTTTAATTGGAGCTGAAATTTTCAATTTCTATAGCGAACTAATCCCGAATTATGCAGTTCTTATTGTAATAATCCATTTGCCATAAGCTATTAATTTTTTAACAAAAATGAGAGCAAACTTCTTTGTCTTCTTCTTGATTACTCATATGGAGTTTCCTACTATCAAACAATCAAAGCAAATGCATGAATTTTCTTTTCTTTTTTTTTGTTGAAAAAAAGGCATGATTTCAACGTAGCATAAGGTTAGAAAATTGTGGGATCTGATATTAACTTTTCTTGTTAAACATAGCTCCTATTTGATTAAAAGAATCGTTACACATTGTTAAAATGAGCTCATGTTTTAATTTGCACATGACTGATTTCTATTGATTAATAATTTATAATAAATGAGTCATTATTATAATAATTACATAATTGAAAGTAGTTTATCATGTAAGCTGAAAGTTCGAGGACCAAATAAGAAAAATATGTATAATTTAGAGAATATTAGTATAATTATATATATTTTGTAGCAGTTGTAGCAGTAGCAGACACATATATTCTTAAACATAAACAATTTTTGAATATATACTCTAAAATGTTATTTAGATTTTTTAATATATAATAATGAAGAGTAAAAACATCGAAAAAAATATTTTTTTATTAAAAAAATTAGCCACTTTCCAACTTGCTAGAATTGGAATCCGCCATATAACACTGTCAAAAATTCAAACATTTTTTAAAGTTAATTAAGAAGAATAATATATATATAAAGCAATTTTAACAAAATAATAATAATAATAATAATGGAAAAAGACAGCCGCAATACAATCCAAAAGAAACTGAAATCTAACTGATTAGCTAATTTTAGATAAGAATTCCACTGAAAGCGAGTTGAATATTGATCTCTTCAGTATTGAGCAAAAGCTTAGAGAGAAGAATACGAGTTTGGTTTAAAAATATTTAAAAAAAAATAATAATAATAATGGAAAAAGACAGCCGCAATACAATCCAAAAGAAACTGAAATCTAACTGATTAGATAATTTTAGATAAGAATCCACTGAAAGCGAATTGAATATTGATCTCTTCAGTATTGAGCAAAAGCTTAGAGAGAAGAATACGAGTTTGGTTTAAAAATATTTTTTTGCTGATTGTTTGATACATTTATAGGATTTACGTTATTAATGTCAACTTTAGAGAGCTAACTTATAAAAACTATAGAGAGGTAGGCAGAAGAGATTCTAGATGAAGCAAACCTAACATGCCAAGAAAAAAAAAAAACAGTGCAACTACTTTTCGAGCTCAAAATTTCTTTTCATTTAAATATTATGCATGCATTTTTTTGAGCAATGCTATCTGAGTCATAAGTTTAAAACGGGCCACGTGAGAGAAAAATAATGTATAAAAATAAGCGTTCAAATGAGCCACATTCTTTAAAAGGAGGCCACGTCAGAGATAAAATTAATTATCCCGTTCGGGGATAAAAAGTTTTATTCTATTTTTTTATACCAGCAATAAGACCGTACGTAAAATTTTGACGAACAGAGTTATGGGCTATCGGGGCTTTTTTTCTTTTTGCATAAAATATTTCTCAGGAAAGACCTAGCTAGAAACAAAATAATCTTGCGATAGTAATATTTTTTGTTTACTTCATGATGTTGTAATACTTTTTGGATCAAGTACCCATCATTATATAATATTTTTTTTTTGGTTTATTTTTTGTTGTAAAGTTAACAATTGTCATATTCACTAAAAGACGAAGACGTTATGTTTTGACTGACCGCCAAATCGTTCAATATTGGATGAAGAGTGAAGCTAGCACGTAAACGATCGATACTCCAATTAATTAGGTGTGATATACAAAACTTGTGTTCATGAATTTTAAATTCTTCCAATTTTTTTAATGGGCAATTCTACCAATTTAAGCGGACCGGGCATAGTTAATATTTTTTTTTTAAAATTTGTTTTTCTCTCTTTAAGAACACGCATATATATATATATATACATGGCATTGTATATATGCACAATATATATACTACTGTTTGTTCATGATCAACTAATTATTCCAGCTACAGTTAAATATTATAAGCGCTTGTCTTGAATCTTGAAAACACATCTAGCTCCCTCCGACTTTTATTTAGGTTTCCAGGCCGGCCTCGCTCCAAGAAATTGCCCTATAAAATCATGGAAGACATTATAACATCAAAAGTTCAAAAGTTACCTCCAAAATATGGAAATGTCATAACAATTCTTAGTATAGATGGAGGAGGCATTCGAGGACTCATTCCTGGAGTTATTCTTTCTTACCTTGAATCTCAGCTTCAGGTAATTATTATTACGTCGCAACTAATTAGTTCATAAATTATGTTTGTGTAACACACACAAATATATATATATATATAGAATATATGTTGTTCTGTAATATATAGTCCTAACAACGTAATATTTAAGTTGTGAGGTGCGTATAATATATCATATTGTAGGAGCTAGATGGTGAAGACTTGAGACTTGCCGATTACTTCGACTTAATAGCAGGAACTAGTACAGGTGGTCTTATTACTTGTATGATATCGGCACCAAATGCCAGTAATAGGCCTTTCTTTGCTGCCAAAGATATCGTCCCATTTTACCTTGAGCACAGTCCGAAAATCTTCCCTCAGACAAGGTACAAAGACAAAATTACGACCCTTTATTTAGATACACATATTTATATATATATATATAAGATTACGATAAAATATACTTGTATGTTTGATACATTTAAGTTACGCCGTGTATAATTCCTATATATCGATCATAAAAAAAATTGAATATCGAGCCTAATGATCTAATGCCTTCTTTTAATTAATTTGGTATTGGCATGTAACAGGGGAGTATGTGCCCCGGTTGTTGATCTGATGAAAGCACTAAAAGGACCCAAATATGATGGAAAGTATCTTCATAACCTGATATCAAAGAATTTAGGCGGATTAAAGTTGCACGACACTTTGACGAACGTGGTTATTCCTACTTTCGACGTCAAAAAACTCCAACCTATTATATTTTCATCTTACCAGGTGTTTAATTATTATTCATGTAAACAATTTAAACTATTTTGCATTATAATGATCAGTCGCTATTTAATTAACCATCTCAACTTTTGTTATTAATTAATTATCTTGATTTTTTTTGAATAAATTGTTGGATATATATGATCATCTATATGGTTTAGTTTGTTTTTAATTTTTACCTAATTATAATGAAACTGAGAATTACCTCCCCGTAGATAAAAACCTCTACAGTCTTGGATGCTCAACTTTCAGACATTTGCATAAGTACTTCGGCTGCCCCAACCTATTTTCCTGCCCACTCTTTCGAAAACAAAAATGAACAAGGTGAAGACAGTGAAGAATTCAACCTCATAGACGGAGGCATAGCCGTTAATAATCCGGTAAAAATAAATTTATTTCGCGTATATCTAGTTAATTTGGAGGTTATTGATGTTTAGTGATGAAAAGGTGAGTACCATAGTATATATACACTGATTAATATATTAACATGTGTGGTGTTTGAACTTTGATGATTGTCCCAGGCTTTGGTTGCAATCAGTGAAGTAACCAAACAAATTATTAGGCAGAATTTAGACTTTGACCCGGTTAAGCCAATGGATTACAATCGTTTTCTTGTTATCTCAATAGGGACGGGTTCAAACAGGAGTGAGCAAAAATACAGTGCTAAAATGACTTCTAAGTGGGGGATAATATCATGGTTATATAAGAATGGATCTACTCCCATAATAGATTGTTACGCTGAAGCCAGCGCTGATATGGTTCATTACCATAATTGTGTCGTTTTCCAAGCCTTTCAGTCTGAAAATAGCTACCTCCGGATTGATGTAAGTTTATTTTCTTCTTTATTTTTATTTTTAAGTCTATTACTTTTGTGTGTGTGTGTATATATGACTATAACATATATTTCTTTAATGAAATATTTTCCAAACTATGACTTATAAGAAAGGGCTTCACATTACTTGAGTGTCACTAAATCAATTAGTCTCCCCATTGGACTAGTTAGAAGCATGGGGATCCTCTATCCATCATAAATTATATAATAATTCATCATCTCCAATTTTCTACCATAAATTATGGAAAAACTTTGACATATTAATTCTCTAATGTTCATGAAACTTCTTTAGTTGAACATACATGTACAATACACACACATGACATATATGAACTAAACGAAGTCACTGGTAAACCAAATAATTATAAATACATATATAAACTTTCGGATTGAATAGAAGTTTTATTGATCTTTAATGAGAATGTGTAGGACGACCAACTAAAAGGGGATGTAGCCTCCGTGGATGTAGCTACCGATGAAAACTTGAAGAAATTAGTAGAAGTGGGTCAAAATTTGCTGAAGAAACCAGTTTCACGCCTTAATGTGGAAACCGGTCTCTATGAACCAATTAAGAATGGTGGTACCAACGAGGAAGCACTCAAAAGGTTATATTATCGTATTTTTAGTTTCATAAAAATATTGAACCACTTAGTATAATCGCAAACACACACACATACGTATATACGTATATTATGTACTAGCTGATCTGGTACGTAACTGTCCCTTTTTACTGAATTAAATTTCAATTACCCGGTTAATGCTAATTGATGCAGGTTTGCAAAGTTACTGTCCGATGAAAAGAAACTCCGAGAATCCAATGCCAAAGTCAAAGGACCAATAGTAGGCGCATCTCATGGTCTAGTTTAGTACTCTAATACTGTTGACTAATGATGAATTTGGAATTCTCCTAATTTCACCTGTGCAATATTGGTTTGGAACTGAATAATTTTTTTAAACCTATCTCCCAGAAATCGGGAAATTTGTGTACATGTAATTTGTGTGTATATATACATGCCTATAATTCCTATACATGTGCTTGGTTCTATGATCACCAACGATCTGCAGTATGATATATTTATATGGGCAATGTTCAGGGGCCGAAAGACCTCCAGAACGGGGTAAGTTGAATTAAAATTGTTCATTTAGCCTGACGTTGAAATGGAAAAAACTACTAGTATAAGAGAATTATTTTTCCAATTTCAATAGCAATAAGAATAGGAGCATAACACGACCCTCGCCTAGGGAAAATAGTAAAATTATGAAGTACGTGTACGACCTCTTTTTATTGTTGCTACACAATTGTGACTCGTTGCGGTTGTTTTCTTTTCTACTGTGTTTTGTCTTTCATTGACATTCCTTGGAGCAATGCGTACTTGTTTTTCTGGATAGTGTTTATAAAATATAATCAAGAAAAGTGATTTATTTAAAGCTAATCTACGACGTCATTTTTTAGCAATTTTTCTTATCACTTGTTCATTTTAGTCCAACCATATAGTTCAAGAATTTAGATCTACAATATTAAAATTAATTGAACAAATTGAGATTTTTGTAATCAGATCCATCACTTGAACCAATAAAACTGTTTTCTTTTCATTAATAATACCGACGAAGCAAAAACCTTATACTATTTATTTTCATATTAAGATACAAGTATCAGCTGAGTCTACTGTATATACCATGCTTACCCTTTCAAACAAGCTCTACAAGACTATATCTACAGGGTAAAGTACACAAGGCATCAATTGAATCAACAAATATCAAGAAAATAAAGAGATTGTAATGATGAATATACAAGCACACCGTTGGGACATTCTCAGTGGTACGATTCAAGCTATGCAAATATTTGCTGAATGACTGTCTCAGCGTTCCCATTGTACTGAGCAAGAAGATGGATGGCATCAGCCCTTGGCAATGCGAGAAATTCCTGCATCGATCCAAAACAATAATTTACTTTAGCTAACCAGTTCTAGGAATCGAACAGGTAAATGTACTAGCACTTAGCCTATCTGTTAAAAGGAAAAAGATGCAAGGTTCTAGACTTCATTTACCACAAAGCTTGATAAAGAGAATCAATTAGGTTATCTGTTATAACTACTCAGTATTGTATAAGGTAACTTGTCCTACACTATAGACCTATAGGGCAGTCTAGTGAATCCTATCAGACTAGGGAAGACGTGCACCTTGGTTGGAACATAAGGACTATTGTTTACAAGTTTTCATCAGACCAAAGAAGTTGGCCACTAAGATCACATTCTAAACTCTAAAGAAGGCATGACAATTTGAAGAAACATATTTCCACAGCCCATATGGACATGGTTAAAGAAGCAAAGTTACTTGACAAGGTTCAACCTACTAAGATATGGAAAACTCACCATCACTTTCAAAATTGCATTTTCATCACAGACAATGTCTCTAGACGACACTTGAGTGGGACTGCTGCCATCTTCTGACATCCTACTGCTTGAAGATTGAGTAACCTGGGGTGATCCAATGGACGATCTGTCTGTATTCGACTTTGATGTAGCAAGAGTAGTTAGCAAAGAAGGATTAGCTTCCTTCAAGGAATCAATCTGCAAAAGATTTTCAAAGCGATCTTTGCACATTTGAAGTTTAAACCACTCGTTATGCGAGTGAAGGGTGGTTCTAATTATTTTCATAAGCTGGGGTTCTTCAATTCCAAGCCTTTTACCAATTGCAACCTGTCAGAGATGAAGTTTTAATATCAGTAAACGTTGGAAAAGATAACGGAAGGCCATCTGAATAGATTACTGGAAGATTCAGTATTACAAAATAAAAGAAAAAGGTATTTTCCAGAAGGATTCCTAAAGGGGCAGTAAAGACGTATAATAGGGAACGGACAACTAATCAAAATATTGCATTAATAATTATCACAAAACAAAGTCAGCCAGCAAACTATGACAAACCTGGAGCGAACTTGCAAGAGCATGTAAAGGCAATCCCTTCCCAAGTGCTTCTTCATTAGGCTGAAGCAGCGCCAACAGAGTCTCCTTCAAAGGTTTCAGTAAAGTTGGATCACTAGAAGCTAAAGGACCTAAGTGAGAGCATGCTACCCTCAGAGCACTGGAATAATCTCCAGAACTCACCAACTTCAGGAATTCAACCTATATTGAATAAAATAAACAAGTAAGGATTCTGCAAAAAATAATTAATAATTAAAAAAAGGTTGCCAATTCAGTAGGTATTTTTTTTTTCTAACCAATGTGTAGGTATTTTTTTTTTAGCCATTAGATCGATGATCTAACGGTTAAAATGAGGTGCATAAAAAGACGTGCATCATTAATGCTTTTTCTCTCTCCTACTTTTTAATATAAAAAAATATGCAAAAAAAATTTTCATTGGCCAAAATGATACCTATGTATAGGTTAAAAAAAAAAAAATACCTACTGGATTGGTGCCCTTAAAAAAAATGTTCGCAAAGTTTCCTAAATGAAACCATTGGCAATATAAAATCAGCAAACCTGCTTAAGCTGGAATAGCAAAGTAGGATTTTGCACAAAGAAGTTTGGATCTAAAGCATTAACTTCTTCAACGACCTCTGCAGCCATTCCTTTACTAGCTAGTTCCTTCATCCCTAGAACAATCTCATATTTATCCATCCTATTGTTAATATCTAACAGGGAATGTCTTTCTGAACCCTGCACAAAGAATTAATGTCATAACCAAAATAAGATTATGATGGAGATCATAAAAATAATTTATGCACCTATTTTAGGCATAAATCTGAAGCTAAATATTAGGTTGTTTATTTACCTATTTTTTTTAATTAGAATTATTATTTGATTTAATCTACTAGGAGTTATTAGAGTTTATGTTTAATTTAAACTCTCTTTAATTAGTTTCCTAGTCAATTCAGGATTTGTTATTTGCCCATCTATAAAGAAGCCTTGCTACGTTCATTATTTTTCACAACTGCTATGAATTAATAAACTACCAATTTTCTCTCTCTCAAATCTGTTTTCTTCTACTTCTCCCTCTAGATTCATCTATTTCTCTCTCTTCTTCTCTCGTCTCTTCTATTTTCTTCCTTGGTTCTACATCAGATAAGCAACAATACAGACATGGAACAAGTGACATATAATAGGCAAGGCTACCCTGTACTCTCATAAGCATTCAACCATTTACCTGATGTTCCCGGGAGACAAATGTGTTACTTGTGGTAAGCTCTTGCTTACTAGATTCATCTGAAGAAATGCTAGGAGTATAACATACATCATTATGTCTTCCCCTCCACCGCTTACGTTTACTCCTTTCTCCAGCGCTAGCTCTGCTTCTTTGCTGAACTCTTAAATTTTCGGGCTGCTGAGCCTGAGATCCACTGGTACTACAGTCTTCATGAATGGAAGTCGGTTCACACGCATATCGTAATTCAAGATCAATTCCTTGTGTGCTAGCAGCATTAACATTCTTTTCAGGTGACACATCCATGTGACTAATAGACGAATCACCCTCAGAATGTTTACTGGCACTACAATCCACTTCAACAGATAAAGCTCCTGGTGAGCAAATACCAAGCACTGGTTGATCAACTTTTAATGGTTTGGAAAAGGGTTGAATTCCTGACACAGAAGGAATCATAAATAGTTCCATGGAAATAATCAGAATTTCAAAATCTTAACAATAGGGGGAAAGTGGAAGGTTTTTGTGATCAATAAGATAAAAGTAAAAGCTTTACTCACCAGAAGGGGATGCAACAACAGAGTCCACAATGCCCCTATAAACACAATATTCATGTACAAGCTCATCAAGCATGGAGACATCCAATTTCATCCGACATAATTCGTTCTGCAACATGAAAATAAAGTTAGAGACATTTAAGATCATAGAACTCCAGCCAACGATAGGCAACATGCTAACATAAATAACTATGCCACCTAAATACAAAAAGACATAATCAAGTAATTTAAGCTATGTGCACAACTTCTTCTAATTATGAATGAGCTCAATACAGAAGTAACTGTTATTATGAACACAAAGCAATGCTGAAACTAATTTTCTTTCTTCTTGTGGGGAAGAAGAGGACAATGAGGGAGGGGAGGAACTATCTGAAAGCAATTCAATTAAGAGAGAATCGTTTTGTATTCAATAACCTGAAAAGCCTGGAATAAGTCACCCTTTGCAAATCTCAAGCTATCAACCGCCCCTTGTCTTGTAAGCTCTACAGCATGTGCAAGAGCTTGAATGTCCACCTGGTTTTCAAAGCAATCATGCAAAACTAAAATGCATAAGAGGCATTTACATGCTCGTTTTTTCAAGAGTAGGTATCTTAACAAGTTAACACCCAATGGCCTAAAACATGAATGAGAAAATAAGCACAGGCATGCAATGAATCATTATGATAATGAAGTTATAGTCCAGCTGCATCTAACATCAGATATCAGGCTATATTATGGGAAATTCACCTCATCAAATGGAGGAGCTTCATATAAGCTCTCTTGGGGTGTTGCAGGGGGATCACGGTCCTCAAGGAGCAACCTCTCAGTAAGATCTGATATGGGTGAAAATACTCCTTGACGAAAGCAAAATCCTTTATGTATGCTGCGTAGATGTAAAAGGAAAAAAATCAAACATAATCACAACAAGCTTACAAGTCAACACATAAACAAACAAATAAAATCTACTGAAAGTAAACAAACCTTATCAAATATCTTAACGTCATTGAAAAAATAGGATCATATGCATGTAAATGAGCTCTTAATACAGTTGACAATAGTCCAGCAATGTCAAGCCTCCTCCTTTCAGACCACTGAAAATATAGTACACTGCTAAGTTACACAGCTAACAGAGAGTTTTTCAAATATGAATATAAAAGAAAAAACTTAAAAAAGCATAGTCACCTATTGGCACAAGTGGAAACTAAAGATTATGTTAATATATATATATATATATATATATATATTCATGGAACCAATTCCTGTCCACAAAAATATATTACATTAAATCCTACCTCATTTGCTACCGGAGAAGTATGGTCATCTTTGTCATATATGAAGGCAAGAAGCACATGCTTGAATTCCTCATATGCTTCCTTAATTACGGATAAAGAAATATGTCAGAATCCAGAACTAAATAGAAGGAACAAAACAATCGAATTCATCTAACCAACTAGTCTTATACAACAAAGTGAGTCCGCTCAATATATTAAACAAATGCAGGCACTAGCCATAGTGTAATGAACTTGTCAAGCCTTGATTTTCATTCAAATTTTCAAATCATTTTCACAAAGAAAAGGCAAATAATAACAGAAATTAAAGACGAAGGAACTACCGGGTATGCATCAAGAGCACAAGGAGCAAGAGAGGTCCTCAAGCAACTAATTGCGGAGTCGCGATCCTCCACAGTTCCTCTTCTCAATAGCTCAATAAATTTCTTCACAAACATTTGAGTAAAAATCAAAATTGATTGAATCAATCAACACAACAAGAGTCAAATTATGAAATTAAAAGAGTGCTAGACCTAAAATTTCCTTTCTATGTTAACATCAATTCGAACGAAATGAAAACCAAATTGGATTAGATAAAATAGTACTTGAAATAGAAATTTAGTAATTAAGGCATTGCAGGGGGAAATGAATAACCAAAACTTCAAAAAAAAGAAACTTAATTTTCATGACTGCTCGAATTTTCTCGGCATCCAAACAGAAAACACATATTCGTATAAGACTAATTTTTTTACCTGCTTATGTAAGCGGAAGAGAAGCCTGTGATCATCGAGAATGAAAGGGGCGTGCGCTCGAAGGAGATCGATGGCGGCATCAACCTCACCAGACTCCAACGACCGTCTGATCTGGCGAATGATTAGTCTGGAGTGATAAGACGAGGACGAAAGAGACGGAGATGAAGACGAAGAAGGCGGAGAATGTACGGACGACGGAGAAGGAGAAGACGTGGAGGAGTCCTCGATTAGGTTCTCGGATTTGGCGAAATCGATGACCAGGGCGTCGAGTGCTTCCCAGTTAACGGGCGCGGAGGAGGACTCCATCTGGTTTTTCAGTTTGGTTCTCGGGAAAATCTCTTGGGAGGAAAAAAGAAAAAAAAAAAAAAAAATTGAGAGAAGAAAAAATCGTAATCGTCTGGAAAATTTTTCCCTGAATAGCAAGAAAGGCGGCGATGTGAGGTCAAAAAAAAAAAAGAAAGTTGGATTGGACGTTATATAGGTGCCAAGTGTCCATCACATCAGGGAGCCTTTTTTATGGCCGGTTAATGCTGTTCTCACCGGCCAAGTAAATTTTCTAGGATAGGATGGAATTAGAATTTAACCACCCCAGATACGACATGTCGTTTTTTGTTAGAGGGAAATGAATTTAGAAAGAGAAAATTGGAATACACAATCATATGTTTTTTCCTCTGACGTAAGGAAAAAAAAGAAAGGATTTTAAAAAATATTGCTGTCTAAATCTTTAAATTTGAACTTTTTCTTGTCAAAAGTTTATCATGATCAACGCAATACAGGCTAATAGTAGTGAGTGAGAATACAATTCAGCTACTAATTGATAAAGATTGAAAACTCAACCAAATAAATATAACTTTAAAAACTGTCATAACATGATATAGGATAGATTATGTCTATTTATGTAAATAAGCAATATTTATTTTGTTTGGTTAATTTTTTAAGTTTATATTTGTTCAGTTGAATCTTTTTAGTGTTTATGGAGGATTAAGTTTTCATTCTTACTCTTCCCTCCAAAAAAACAAAAAAAAAAAAAGTATTTATTCTTGCTCATTGGTTTTGAAAAAAGTGAAAACTCAAAGTTAATTGCATAATTTTACCGTTTTCAAATTATAACTGGGTTTGGGGAAGCTCGTAAAATGAGACCATTCAAGAAACGAAAATGAGACTGGCCTTATTACTTATGCACAAATATTTTTCCTTTTTTTCTTTGAAACTGATTGTAAAATTCTCAAAACAATTTAACATGAAACTTGGTTTTTTCGACCAGAAAAAAAAAAAAAATCAAGAATCTCCCAGTGTTTGAGAATTATATTTTCTTTTCCATTTATTGATATTACACAACATCATTTATGCTAAGTTATCATTTATGCTAAGTTTTAGGCACAAAAAGATAAATTGCAAGTTCATCTCTTGAAATTATATTAATTTCTAGAGTACTTTTTTTTTTTTTTTGGCAAACTAGAAAATAGAAATAGCCCAAAGTTTCATGCAAAAAATAAAAACCAAAAATAAAAAGGGTCCAATATCCGGTAAGTAGTATTACAAGCAGTGATGCCAACATCTAAGCAATCAGCACATAAATTGAGAATTTATTAAGAAAACTGCAGTGTACTTAGCGGCCAAAACTAAAAAAAAAAAAAAAAAGCAATATTTAAGCAGGAAAATAAAGTTCATTCAAAGTAGGGGTGTTCATCCGATCCAATCCGCACTTTTTCAGCATATTTATATCCGATCCACATTAGATCCAATCTGCAAATGTGCGGATTGGATCGGTTACTTTAGATCGGTTAGTTGGACTTTATGAATAAACTTTTAAAATTGGGCTTTATGTCATTTTTTGTTTTAGATTATTTAATTTTAGCACAAATTTGAGTATTTTTTTTTACAAATTTGGCTAATTATTGATCATATATATGTGTATAAATTAAATACAATCTATTAAAATCTAAAATTAAACTTAATTTAAACCCAAAATATTAAATAATATATATTTTATTTAAAAATCTATATATTATGTGCGGATTGGATTGGATCGGTTACTTTTTCAAAGTAAAAAAAGTATTCGATCCGCAGAAGTGCAGAATTCAATTTTTGGATCCAATCCAATCATCACAAGTGTGAATATCCGGACTTTGCGGATTTGATTGGATTAGATCGTGCGGATTGAATTGGATCGTGCAAATTTTGAACACCCCTAGTTCAAAGCATCTTCTTCTGGAGTCTGCAGGTTGGCGAACATATCCTTGATTAGAATTTAGAGGTAAACTCCTAGCCGTTTTGCAATCTTTGCTTGCGCAATCTCCTCTCCTCAGATAATAATTTTGCAAACCTGCCATTATATTATTGCATTAATAATTTTAAGTTCAAATCTATTATTATAAATCAAGAAAATTCTTTTATGAAAATAGACTCAATTAGAAGAGAAGATTCCTCTAACCAAATAAGCTCATTTTCTACTCATAAGGTGAACCTAACAAAACCATACATATATATACATGTATATATATACACATATGGATACATATAATACCAAAAAAAAAACATATAAAAATACGCAATCGTCACCTAATCAGGGCTTCTTCATTTGTGCCTGCGTTGTCAACAGGTTCAAAAATGCCAGTGTCAAGATTCATCCTCGAAACAGGTTTATTCAATAGCCCCTCTCCAATGTTCACAAGATCCTTCATGTTTTGCTCAGTTGCTTTATCAGTAGACGATGCATCCCCACTTAGTGTGTCGTCCTAGTCATGTTGTAGTCACATAATAAATCACAATTATAATGTCTCATCTAATGTGTTAGATTTAAACTTTTAGTCCAATAAGGTAAGTAATATAGTAGATAATATTGGTTATACCTGAATACGAAGGTAGTTTTGCTCACATTTAATGGACCTGAAAATTAAGGCCATGTGAAGATCAACCATGTCACCGCTTGCATAGATAAAGGCATCAATTAGTGGACATTGGCCTTCTTTGTAGAGCCAACCTAGGATTCCCCAGTTTGCAGCCATTTTAGCGTTGTATTTTTTCTCAACCTTTGAAGTGCCAGTGCCTAATGAAAGCACTAGGTACCTCCCATAGTGTAGAGTTTGTCCAGGTAGGATATCTGGATCTCCCGGAAACACTGTACCTGTTGGCTTCATTCCCAACAGTGCCTTTTCAAATTCAAAACATAACAAAATTTTTGACTTTGCTTAATTTTGGAAAATTGATATGGTGGTACTGGTATTATTATATGGAAAAGTCGTATCTTCAAAGAAAAGTGAAAAGGAAAAAAAGAATATATGTTAAAAACGACAATAAATTCAGAAAACGGCAATAATGGAAAAAGAATGACAAGGTAGAACGACAATAAAGGTAATTAACGACATCAAAACAAAGAAACTGCGTACATAACAAAGACATATAACCAAAAAACGACAATAATAAAAAAAACAATAACAAAATAAAAAAACCGACAATAAAGGCAAAAACAACCAAAAATAAAAACGACATACACGGAAAAGAAGAAAAATATGATTACATCGGCAGTCTTGGAAACGGCAGCAAAAAGGATGTAACGATAGTAAAATGAGGAAAAAAAAAAAAACCAAAAGGGCACCTACAGTATAAACGACAATAAAATAAAAAATGAAAAAAGAAAAAAAAAACAAAACATATAAGGAAAACGACAATAAACTTAAAAGGAGAAAAGAAGGAAGAAACGACAACAGAATAAAAACCCAAAAATAAAAGGACACTGACGGCATCAAATAAAAGAGAGTACAGCATACAAATGCATAAAAAACGACGCCGTTAAAAAAAAAAGAAAAAGAAAAAAGAATGTCTCTTACGGGGTTGTTTGCAGCGACTCCTCCATCAACAAGGTGGAATTCCCTATCATGTCCTTCTTGTGTTTTGTTCTTAAAATGATAAGCTGGAAGATAGGTTGGAGCAGACGAAGTACTTATGCACACATCAGATAACGGTGCGTCCTTAGAACCATCCATCTCGGCCTGCAAGTTACAACAATTAATATTTCCTATATATATCGTTTTAATTTGTCACGCACTTATAACTAAAATTAAAAATAATAAATACAATATGCTTACGAGTACTGTTCAAAATTTATAATACTTATATATCTACCTCAAATGTAGAGAAGATAGTCGGTTGCAATAATTTGATGTCAAACGTAGGAATTACAACGCGAGTTACAGTTTCATGAATTCTTCGAGTTCCAAGCACATCACGAACCAATCTCCTTAGATACTTGCCGTTGTATTTTGGCCCCATCAAAGCATTTAGTCTCGAAATTGGTCCACTGTAAATTATGTATGTGTATACATATATATATATATTAAATCAGTATATATATATATTATTAATCAATTTTAACCATAGTAACAATAATTAATTTACAATGTATGTATATAGTACCTGGATTGAGGAAATATTTTGGGGCAGTGCTTAAGATAGAAAGGAACAATATCTTTGGCCATATAAAGTGGTCGCTTGTTTTGGTCAGGTGCAGTAAGCATGGCTGTTATTAGGCCTCCAGTGCTAGTTCCAGCAATTACATCGAAGTAATCTGCAATTCTAGCATTCTCTCCGTCCAATTCCTATATATAAATATATATATATATATATATATATACAGGTACAAAAAGAGCTCACCCAATTGGCTGTTAACATTGAAAATTTGGATGATATATTAAAAAAACAATTAAATATTGAAAATACGTTCTTGCAGTTGACAGTTTCCCGTTGACTTAATTTCACTTATTAATATAATGTTGGTTTTAGATCGTAATATTGACTTATTGTTCTCCTTTTCATAATAATAAATAGAGAAGACTCACTTTTATTAAATAATATATGCTAGCTACTTATTATGATATGACTACCTAAATAACACTCACTTGACTTTGACTATACTATATACAAATAACACTCTATAATGTATGCCAAAGAGTAGAATGAAGATGATATAGTGCGGATATATAGTAACCTGCTATAATAAATAATAAAAAACCTGTATTTAATATTCGTACATAAATATAAGTAACATACTTGTAACTTGGATTCAAGGAAACTCAATATGGTTCCCGGAAGAATGCCTCGAATCCCTCCTCCATCAATGCCCAAAACTGTAATTCTTTCACCATAGCTTGATGGGTTATTTGTCTCCTTTCTTGAAGAACTCTCCTCCATTTTACAATTCTCGCACCTTATAAATTATAATACAACCTATAAAGTAGTGATGAGTACATGCATGGATCACTTAATATTAATTATATGTACGTATATATAGGCAAATATTAATGTAACGTTTGAGAAATTAGAAAGCCTTAACGAATAAGTGTTTGAATGGCTAACTTCACCAATCAAGCTGATCAATCGACAAGGTGTTGGCAGCTAATAAAAGGGCGTACGTGACATGACAAATCAGAGTAAATCAATGTGGAAATTACGAAACCACAAATCTGCAAAAATGGAAAATGGATAGACAACAAACTTCAATTTTTTCAATACCTACTATTTTCTTCTTTCTCCACTTTCTCATCTCCTGAAAAAAGGAACTTTATCAACAATATGCATGAATCGTAACATCTGCATGCCTAACAAGCTGGATAAGACTATTTTATTAAGAAACATATGCTACCAGCACATGACATGACGGCTATATTTATAGGACCCACAGTATTTGTGTGTGATATATACAAAAACTATAATACAATTCATAATCTATAATTAAGGTTTCAAGGTACCACCGTGCTAAAAGGCCGTGGTTTAACACTCACTCCGTCGACTATGGGGTCTTGAGAAGATGATCGCTCCCTCGACTATGAGATCTCAGGTTCGAGTCATACGAGGTGGTCGGAGGTTTATAAACAATCTACTTTAAGAGGGGTTATAGGGGAACGTCATCTGCTAACCTTATAATTTCTTTTTATTATCCAAATAAAAAAATTGAGGTTTCAAGGTATGAGAATGTAGATATAAATGACCGGCTCAACAAATTTTTGAGCCTAAGACGAATTTTTATTTTTTTTTAAAAAATTTCCTTGAACTAAAACTGAACTTAAAATTAAAAAGATTTTAAACACTTTTCTATGAAAAATTTTTATCATTAATTCTGAAGATAAAAATTAAAATTGTTTATTAAAATAGAAAAAGGGGTATAGTGAATAAAATTAAGAACATAAACTGAATGATTTCAGACAAATATTAATTTAAATTCTTTATGACAACTTATTTTGGGTATATTGGTAAGTGATAAATGTGTAAATTATGAGCGTATTTTGACATGAATATATTATTTTAATGGCTTTTTAAAGGAAATTAACTTCAAAACTAATAGAGGCAGTTAAATGAGAAATTAAAGACGGTTAAAAAGATTTGGAAGAAAAAAGCTTTATGACCAAATACAATCAAAGAAATTTAAAAAAAAAATAGTTGTTCCAATTTTGAAAAGAAAGCAAGACGTTTGTACGTAGTAAATAAGAAATTCATGGATTTAGGAAAATCCATTGATTTATTGAATCTAGGTTAAGATTTTTCTACCCCATTGAAAATTATAATTATTTATATATTTTAAGCCTAAGCATAAATATCAAAAGTTTTAAATATTGAGACTTTGAATGTAACATTAATAATTTAGGCCTTGCATCAAGGTGAGACGCAGGCGCCTAAGGCAATTACCTCAATGCCTTACCCACGAGCCACCCCTAACTGCAAGCCCTCGTTGTATTAGGCTTATATTTGCAGGACCAACGCTCTATTTGTGTGTGATACGGGCACTATGAGTATGAATTATTCCTAACACTTCTCTTTGATTGAAGCATAGTTGAGGTTTTAAGTCATGGACATTAACCTACTTATAATGAAATTGACTTCAATAACAAGTCGAAACTAGTTTGCAACCAGTCATATTCTCAATCTCACGTCAAGTCATGTAGAATTTTCAAATGATCGATCGATAAACTCTCTTATGGCATGTATTTGTCTAAAAACCAACAAAAATGGTTAGTGACAAATGACAATACTTGGGATTTTCCCTTATGGTAAAACACCTATAGCAGACAATATAGTACCATGGAACATAACCATACAGTGTCGTAGTCGCTTGGAACTTTTCCATTGAAATCAGCGGCCTCAATGAAACCAACCGGTCTCATCCCATGATAGACAGATTAATCATGTTATAGAATAGACAAACCTGTTCAGATGGGTTCCCAAAACATCAAAATGCTTAGGTCTGAGTCTCTCAAATCATACGTTATCAGATCTATACGTGACAAATGTCCATACTTTTGCTGCCCACTATTGTTACTTTTAAGGGCTGTGTTGCTTGCACGTTTAAAACAGTGGAATAATTAAGTTTGAGCAACTCAAGTGAAAAGGTTCTGAAAATGCACTTTTATGTTCATGATTTACCAGGAAGCTATTTCAAAACCACACGAACTCTGAAAAAGCAGACTACATTGATGCATTCCTATCTAATTTCAATTGCTTGCTCTGAAGTACTTACTCTGCTTTTACTATTATTTGTTGTTAAGATGGTAAGAACTAATTGTTCGGAAGAAGAAAGATTTTAAGGGGTTGTAATTTTGGAAAATGTGACATAGCCACGTCTCTGATTAATAAGGGTATAAGTTTAATCCAGAAACTAGTCTTCATTTCTAGAAAAAAGGTGGATTTAACTTTGTGCACTCGTAGAAAAGCAGTTGAAGGTTACACTCTTACAGCTTTAGATGCTGTGAGTTGCCATTCTCGGTTCAACATTGGTGCTCAACCTTATCACTGTTACGGTAAAAGGTTCTCCCGGTGTCCTGAAGCTTTGTTTTTTTTCTTTCTTATTTCATGTTATACTCCTAGGTGGTTGAGTATGAAACCTGATCAAATGGAAGGTTACCCGAAACCAAAGTCCTGGTGCATGCATATTGCATAGTCAACATATGAAAAACGTATATTCCTATCAAGTATATCAATTGCATAAACAGCATACAGTTTGATATACACAATTCAATAGCAATGATGAACTATAAGTTTACAGCGCCTCAACCAATTTTGTAAATACAAATCTTTGTAGAGGCAAATCCAATCACATCTGGAGAACAAATTTCCAGAATTTGAAAATCTGCAAGTTGCGTATATATGGAAAGTCTACCACAATTGTCAACACTGGGTCAGTATCTCGGCTCCATTCTCTGTTATTACTATGGTGTGTTCAAACTGAGCCGATAGGCTTCCATCTTCTGTTACGACTGTCCAATCGTCGTCCCATATTACTGGATTTATGCTACCTATTGTTAGCATTGGTTCTGCAGAAATTTACCACGAGGTAACAAATTAACATTGTTTGCAACATGCAAGAAAAGAAAAGAAGAGAGGATAAATTGTTTAGTTATTTACAAAAAGGCCTAGAAGGGTGACATAGCGTTGAATGACTGTAGATAAATAATTCAATTATTGTGAACTCAAATCATGCAAGCATACTTAATAGATGTTTCAATGATACTTGTGAACAGTTAAGAGATTTCAAATCTCTTCTTTTTCAAAAAATAAAAAATATAGGGGAAAAAAGTTGAAAAATATCAAACACCATTCAAGTGTATGATTGTTGATAAGCAATTAAGGGAAAACAATATGTTACCAATTGTGAAAGTTTGATTCAACACCATCCGCCCTTTCTCCTTGTTCCCTACAAGTAATAACAAATATTGCATCAAACCAAGGATGTTGAGCTGTTATCTGCAATAGGATATGCATATATGCATGAAAATATATCAAGAATAGCACAAGGACAACTTATTATAAGATAATTGATACTGTGAAGTTCTATGTCCAAATAGAGAATATTTTGATAATACAGTATAGATGAAATTTCCTAACAACAGTAAAGTTATCAATTTGTCAGGTCTAATAAGATTTTGTTTATAAATTTTAAGTAAACTTCTGCTATTATAGTTTGTTTATCCAACCAAGTTAAATATATCATCTGTTTTACTAAAAAAAACCTTAGAAGAGCAACGAGACTACAGCAGAAACACAAACTTTATATCTGAAGAAGAAATTATAACAGGATCTGCAGATCGCATAAAAAGTGCTAAAAAGAGAAGAATGATAAAGATAGAATAAGGCTCAGCAAATTTACTGAAATGGAGAACAACTGGATCAGCATGAAAAACACGACCAACCCCATGGCCAACGAACTGCCGAACAACACCATAGCCATATTTATCTGCATGGTCACTTGTTGAGAAAATAACATTGATTATGAATTAGTTTAAAACTGCAAGTGCAATAGTGGCTTTATGTTTGTGTGAGACAGGAACAATATGAGAACCGCAGAATTAAGAAGAAAGTATATAATAGATGCCTTACTGTATTGTTTTGCCAATTTTCTTGAATTCAACTCCTGGTGCACAAATTGATATTGCTTTATCTAGACATTCCTTAGTTGCCTACAACATTTATTCACCACAAATAAATAAATAAATAAAATTGTAGGCATGTTAAATCAAACAAAAAACTTCAAGAATCTGGAGAATCATTCAAGACCAATGTCAAGTCCAATTTAGGAGATGGCAGAAGAATACCAGGTGGACTCATCTTACTATATCCCTATATTTAATATTTAGAAATTACCGCTGTATATTTTCTGTTGCTGAAAGGATTTAATTTTTTCTGAAACATTCATATACGCAACTAATCAAGTAAAATGATCCTAATCAAAGTCTATGGAACTGCAAAGTTTGAAGAAGAGATGGCTACCTGAACAAGGTTTCTGGCCCAATCATCAACATCACCACAAAAGAAAGTTGCTGATGTATCACCATGATACCCCTGCACATTTTGATATATTAAAGGGTGAATATACTAAAGTTCAAACTTGGAGGAATACTGAATGAACATGCCCAAGGATAAAAACAATAAACAGGAAAACTACATAAAATGAGTAAAAAACGCATTACAGTAAACTGCTTTACAGAACTGCTAGGTGTATATTATGGACAAACATGATTAAACTTTTCCATGGGTTTTACATTTTCTTAATGCACCCTTTGATAAAATGCTCTCAAGACGGACATGAATGAAAGGCCATAGGAACCAAATGGAAGGTCAAAATAGTGTATGCAAGTCAGCATACGTATAAAACTGGTCCATTTAGATTTATTCAAATAGTGCTGCCAAAAGATAGGGTACTTACATTTAAATAGACAGTAACATCAATATTGATTATATCACCATCCTGCAAATTAACGAATGTACAAGTTATTGCAATTCTTTCTTTTTCAAACAATAATTTAGCAACACAAAATCAGTAATGAGTAACCAAAGATGCCAATAGAATTGACCTCAAGTGCACGGGAATCTGGTATTCCGTGGCAGATGCATTCATTCACTGATGTGCATACACTCTTTGGAAAGCCACCATACCCAAGAGGAGAAGGGTAAGCCCCATTATCAATAACCATTTGATGAACAGCATCGTCAATTTCATCTGTCTTTATGCCTGGCTGCCAATACGAGTAACAATTGAAAGTTTTACAAGGAGCATGTCTCACACAATCCAAATTAAAATCCCAAGTCCATCTCCATTCACCTATTCAACTAGCAGCCAATCAAAGCTAGATTCTAACAAGATTCTATTAACTAAGTGTTTAGAGAAAGTGTTTGCTGAAATGGCTTAATAATCTCATAGCCATGACTTATATTCAATTTATATTAAGCTGTAAAAATATGCTTTAAGTTTCAGTAACTAAGTTACAACAGAATCTGTTTCACAAACAGATTACACAAATAACGGAACTAATTACAAATATCCTAACTGTATTGACAGCTAATTTCAGCTGACTAAGCTCGGCTAGCTTCCAGAAGCTTCTTCAATAGATTCCAAAATTCTAATAAATAGGATGGTAACACTAACTGATCTAAAATATAAAATGCATAGCAGGACGGTAACACCTACTGATCTTACATAATACCAATACCATTGCGTTTTGAAGTTCTAATATATATGATCCACAAGAAAGGAAAGTAAATGTCACCTTGACCAAAGTCCCAGCATACTCGAGAACCTTCGCTGCAAGCCTTCCAGAAGCTCTCATGCACTCGATCCCCTCCTCATCATGCACTTCAGGTCCACTAGCAATGCCGGGAGGCTTCCTGGAGTTGACATAAGTAGGCTTTGGTATATGATCTGGAACAGGTCGACGAGGTGAAACTTTTCCAGGCCTCAGACGTTTACGCTTGGTGTTAGGCAATTCATCTAAATTTCTGCAAATGAAAGCCAATAAGCCATCAAATATCCGTCTGTGTTGCATGTACGTTCAGCATTTATATCAGCATCAACTTCATTAGCTTGGATTACCTTCTATTAAATAAGAGATTAGTCAAGCCAGAAAATGTTCTTGATAACTGCATATACACATGCTTTCTTCCTGTGTGTCAGAGTTCCGAAACAAAGAAACCATGAACTATCATTTCAGATTTAACTTTTACTTCCAGTCTCTGAAAATCCAATTATAAGAAATGAGAAAACTATTATTGGTCATTAATATCACCAAATTGATTACACTATCACCAAACCCAAATGAAAACCAAACAATCTCACTTCGAAAACCGGATTGTACCCACAATCCACTGCACTTTGACACAGTAATCAGGTTCCTAGCTTGTAAAACCAATAAAGCTCTAAAATTTCCAAGTTTCTAGTAAATGGGTAGCTAGTAGTAAAACCAATAGAAGTATTTCCACATAATTTTACCATAGTTCATATAATCTCGATTCAGTTCCGTCATCTGGGTCAGTTAAAAAGCTCCATGGAAATTCTTTTCAGTTTTCACTTATCATAAATTCATATAATATTCCTCTTCACGCTAATGAAACTACAATATCAATCTCTTCAACATAAAATAAAAGTTTGAATTTTTAATGTTAAAAGACTCCATGGGCATTGATTGTTACAGAATCTGTTAAGCACACGTGTGCTGAGCTGACTAAGCAATCAGTTAAGAGTCATTAGAAGCTTCTAGTGAAAGCTTAGCTTGTACTTGTATATAAATATCAGATTTCTAATCTCGATGATGATTATTGAGATTCATTATCATCTAAACCAGCCTCTTATTCATTACTTCAGCATTAGATTCTACTTTAACTGTATATATACAAATAGAGAGAGAGAGAGATGAACCTGTATTGTAGCGAAAGAGCTGGTGGAGAGGCTGAGATGGCGGCGAATGAAGGAAGCGACTAGCTACAAGGGAAGACAGGATCCTGGGTTGCGCAGACATGGTGCTCGCCATTTTTCCTTCTTTTTTTTTTTCCTTTTTTTTTTTGGGGGCTTTTTCCCCTCTCTCTCTCTCTCTCTTGCTCTTTTTATCCCGTTTAATAATATAAATACCATTTTTCGGTTTTTTTTTTTGTATTACTAATTTCCCACTGTATTTATAATTTTATATGGCCCACCCCACCTTTTCAAGCCCATTTATCCACAGTTAGCCCAAGCAGAATGAGAATCCATAAATAAGGTCCTTTTTTAAGTTTCAGTGGGCTTTGTCCAAAGTATTTACTGAGATGGGCTGGGCTGAAATTGTCCCCAGGATAATGAAAAACTAGAGCCCATATATTGGGAAATGGGCCTGACAGGAGTAAATAACAGCTGAAATGATTTTTTCGGAATATTTTTCAAAATTAGAAGGCTGACAATTTATGTGACAGATAATTGTCAAGGATAACTGCAAAAAAAATATCTTGATATTTGGGTGTTCTGCAATTTAAACATTGAAATTTGGACTCTGTAAAATAATATCCTGAGATTAAGAATTTCTGAAAATTAATACCCAGGACAGATTTTTTGAATAATTTTAACTGATAAAATACAATAATATCCTCAAAATTAAGATGAATAATATGGATTAATCTAGTTTTAATAGAGGATATTATTATTTTTTCGTTCCTAAAATTGGCCAAAACATCTGTCCAGGGTATTAATTTTTAGAAATTCTTAATCTCAGGGTATTATTTTGCAGAGTCAGAACTTCAGGATTTAAATTATAGAACACCAAAACTTTAGGGTATTTTTTAACAGATATCTCTAATCGTCAATATTATTTTTGTTTCTATTAGATGAAAGGTGTTGATGTCTGACCTTAACTATATATTTAGCTCCTTGGTTTCTTAATGACATTTGGCAGGTATAGTCTATGTAGTATGTATCATAAAAACTCATATATTTTGAATTGAATAAATGTTCAAAAAAAAAAAAAAGAAAGAAAAAAAACCTGCAAATTTTTATTTTGTAAAGTTGCACATACTATTAGCAAACTCGAATCCAACTATACACTTTCAATTTATACTACCATTGTTTGACACTAATTGTTTTCCTTTTCTTTTTTGTTTGTTTGTTACGAGGCTAAAGAGTTAGAGGGTGACGTATCCTCACAACTTCTAAGTGGTGGATTTATCCGTGTTGATTAATTGATTTTTTCTGAAGTGAATCGCCCATAAATCTCTCGCCACCGTGGCGGCAATAACTAAAACCCAAGAGATTTTTTTATTGAGGGAACGAGTGTCTTACTATCCCGCTTATTAGTACGATGGTAACTATCTCTATATTTTATTATTTACAGACAACCACCGGAAAATCAGTTAGAAAAGCATCCCTCTAATACTAATATCCAGGCATGTATAGTGTATAGTAACATACAACACTAATAATAATAATCCCATGAAAACAAAAGGGTATAATTCCCAGAATCTGACTTCGAATCAAAATATCAAGGAAAAAGAAGATGACGTTGTTGTTACATTGGGTCCTTTGGAGTTTGGAGGTAAAAACTTAGCTGACAAAAGAACACCCTGTTCGGCCTGATTGGCCTTTCTTTGACGTAATAACAAAATCTGGACAAAGGCCCGCCCCCATGAAATGCGGTCAAGCCCATGCCACGACAATCCGAAGTTCCCTATTTTCGAATATAGATAGTAGATATAGCTTGTTCATCTTCTTCATCCACCTCTTACACGACAAAATCAACTTGGAATCCAATGCAGATGAAAGAGTGGGGCCAAGGCCCACATGGCCTACTTTTATTATTTTGTATAAATCAAGTGGACCCACTTTTACACATATAAAACAATCGGAAAAATACAACTCGTTGATGCTTATTTTGTCTTTTTAACATCGACGCATTTGTTTTTCAGTTTCTAATATCATCCACAAGTAGACGATTTGCCTAAACGTCAACAATACTAAATATCGCTCGTGATGAGATTAAAAATATGATAAATATCACCGAGTAAATTAAATAATTTATTTTTACATGCTAAAATAATGACAATAATTAATTATGAGACATACAATTCGTTCTATATATATAGATATGAACATAGAATTGTACTGTGGCAACGTCGAGGTCGACGGCCCACATCACGTTGTTGGAAAATTAAAGAGTACCACTTTCCAGTCCCCACTATTTGCTTCTGCTTGACAGTGATTGACCACTAAATGGCACGTTAAAATGTCCACATGATTGTCTGTGGGTCTTACCCCCCCTTTTTTCAAAAAAAAAAAAAAAAAGAAAATTACGCCCAAATTCAATTTCAATAAACATTATAGTAAATAAATAATCGGTAGAACAGTCGTGCATGAGACAGAGGCTGCAGCTATATATATATATAGTACGCAATCGTCATAGGTAGATTTATATAACAAACCTTATAATTCATCAGCAGATATATGATCCGATTATTCTGAAGGTACTAGCCAAAAAATCAATACACGCACGACTAGGATTGATAATACAATGTTCATTGCTCGGATTTTAGCTTTAGATAATAAAACAAAAAAGCCCCCCCCAAAAAAAAAAAAGAAATTAATTAAGAAAGAAACAAACAAAAGAATTGACTATTTAACACAAGTTCATGGTGGTTCTTTTTTCTTCTTTTTTTTTTTCTGAGGGAACATGGTTGTTCTTAAATTAGTGTCCCATACATAGAGTTTATTATTGGTTTCACAGGTCAACCGCTTACTAATTCAGATATTGCAAAATAATAGAAGTCATCAATCAATCATGATATGAGCTGTTTATCATATACAAATCAAGCTTTGGCTTTATCTCATACTTTCTTTAATTTGTAGCATTATTCTATAATCCACTTGCTGACTTAGTTACATGATTAGTAAATTAATTAATACTCAATTTCCAACCTCCAAATACTTACGCGTAATAAAAAGGAGAGGAAAAGAGTAATTATCAATGTTCAAAGAGGATCGAGTAGTGACTTAAATAAGACTTCGCTACGCATACATAGTTGGATTTTTTTTGTTCTTTCTTTATAGGCTAGCTAGGAGTATATATGCACATTTAACTAGAAGAAATAAAGAATTAAGACTTCTTCCTCTAATTTCTCGACCATACTAATTAATAGTATTTATATTATATATTTGGAAAAACAATTACCATCTCTTATCTTCTGAATGCATGCATGAAGAACCGAATTAAAGAGATAGTTTTGGGAAAGCATGCATGCATGCGCTTTGTTTATTGTCAACTTTTTTGCTTTTACAAGCAAAAGAAGAAACTGCATGAGTAGTGTAGTGGACTAACTTTCAATCTTTTTATCTAAATTAACATATAAAGCCACATCTATCATATTTTCACTGTATGATTTTCAGAACACTAGCTAAACTAACTCAGTCAAAACCTTCAAGTAATTCTCAAAGTAGCCAATTGATTGGTAAAATCAATAATCAAACTAAAGAGCTATCTAGTTAGTTATAAATAAATAGTACTAGCAGGCAATATTAGATAAGTTTAACAAATCAGTTTTTGATTGATGTTTATATGACGTGTCAATGCAAGAGATGGAAATATATAATTATATATTAAATATATAGGAGAGTAGTGGTCAATATAATGACAATCCAAGTATCCAACCGTTCTTTCTATCGGGAAAAAAAAAAAAAGAAAAAAAAGTATCCAACCGTTCTGCTAAGCTGGAAAAGTTGTAGCTAGCGAGTGGGTAGTGAGTATATATCGCTGACAAATAGAAGGTTATTAAGAAGCGTGTGGTGTGGACTGAGGAGAAGGCCCACGCCACGCAGGCATTGATTGATTCTATCACGGCGCGCCTATGATGCCGCACATGTTTACTATACGCGCACACACGCCCCCAAATTAAGCTACACCCCACGTTGGCGGGATTAAGCGTTGAATTTCCTCGCCACCTCCCTCGTCTTGCATGCTTCATCCTGTGAGGACCCTTTTTTTTTTAATATAATTAAATTGAGACGTGGACACTTGTACTTAAGTTTTCAAAAATAATACTAAAAATATGATATTTTCAAAATAATTATTTTTCTATATGATATTTATTGGCATTTTTCTAGATACTTTGATAATTGGAAACCGAAAAACTAATTTAATTACAGGAAGTTAGAAACCAATTTATAGTAGTAAATCAAATTAGTTTCAACTAATATTTTTCTCTAGTTTCTAATAATTTTTATAATTTTTTGGTTTTCAGTAATCAAATTAATTTCTTTAAGATCTGGTTATTGGTTACTTAAGAAATAAAATTGGTTTCCTATAACTAAATTAGTTTATCGGTTTCCAGTAACCAAAATATTTAGACAAGTACTGTTAAATATCTTATAAAAAATTAATATTTTAATTAAGTCGTATTATTGGTATTATTTTTTGAAAAATCATACGGAGTGTCATTCTTCTGTTAAAATTGGTGCAATATCATATACAACTTGTAATGTAGTCGACTTTGTGTATTATAATTACTAAAGTCTTATACCATGGCATGGTAAGACATTTTTGGTTTTGTCCCAAACTAGGTTTTTTTAACTTCTCAAATTAATAGTTCAATTATGTGTTAATTACTTTGGAAATCCAGTGTAATATTATCTAAAATGTATAATGTATCTTTGTGCAGTGTAATTACTAAATCTCACGGTATGGCATAGACATTTTTGGTATTGTAATATTCTTTTATAGTTTACTCCTTTTGGTCTCGTAAAAGTTAGGTTTCTATAAATAAATGTATAGTTCGATTATGTGATAATCACTTTTCAAATGGTCACAAATTGAATGAAGCAATTTAAAAAGATAAATCTTTCTTAGAATCATAGGTTAGAGTTAACATACTTAAATATGTGTTTGATTAAACACTAATAATAAGGATGATCATTGTAGTAGTTATAAGTATAGTATTTCTCTATATGGTTGAACGAAGTGTAGTCCTTTTCACTTCATTTTGTTGACCCTTTTTCCTTTTTCTTTTCGTGTTCTTTTTCATTTTTATTTCAACTTTTCTCCAAAAATGGAGCATGATTATGGGTTGGTGGTATAGTGTTGGACTTCACAGTCCTCTGCCAAAACTAACAAAAGTTGTTGGGGGTTGAAGTCCCTATAGAAGTTTCGTCTGGCTGCTTGGCTAGCTTCAATGGTGGCCTATTGCTTGTCTCTCAAACAAGCTAGCGTATATAAAGTACTAGTTTAGGAATGTAAAGAGAAACTAGAGAAAGTACCCAAGTAGATATAGATAAAGCAATATAATGCTTCCTAGAGTTGCCACGTGGCCCAAGGTGGAGGAAACCCGATAAATGCCCTCTACAGTCACCATTCGTCATCCAAATTTTGGGCGGTGAAGAGAAGAAGATTCGAAACACAGAGCGGTGGTTGGTGATATTAGTAATTGGTTTGGAGCTTAGGAGAAAAGGACAAAGGGTTATATCTCCCACCAGAGTACTTACTACGTACTTAGCTCTAAAATGGGCCACAACAATTATGTCCAACGACTTATGGCCTTTCGCACAAGGGGCACATGGTCCTAATAGGTTTGCACTATACCCTATTTCTCCAAAGCTCCATCTTTTGTCAGCATATGTATTCATATATTTCGAGTTATATGGGCTCTTTGTTTTTTCTTTTTTTTTTCCCTTATGTTTTTTTGAAGAGGGACCACTTAATTTGATCTAAAAATTTGTTTGGCTGAGGCATATCGATCGTCCTATATGCTATGTGAGCCTATGGATTCCTTATTAGCTAGCTAGGATTAGTACGTTTAATTGCCCAAGTAGGGATGGTAAATTAAGGTTAGTCCCCTCTGAAAAACGAAAAGCTTAATTTGTATGTGCTAATTTGGATGAAGAGTTAAATTTGAAAGAGATGATTCTTATTGCAATATCTTGATCAGAAAACCTTTGATTCGACAGGCCACCAACAATTATTAAAGCTGAAATTCCTTATGGAGCTGGCCATACATATATATATATAGAGATATATATATTTTCTTTCTTTCCATCATTAACTTGGACCTTAAATTCTTTTTAATTTGATTTCTTATTACCTACTGAGCTTATCGATTAGTATACTGAAATCTAGGCTAGTCAACTTATGTTAATTTCAATATCCCACTATAACAAGAATATATATCAGACAGATTTAGATAATAATGATCACATATGACCTCATTATCTTATCTAATATNGGGGAACTATGTGCGCAAACGACATGTGTCAAAATCTTAGAGGCAGCCAACTAGGCTTTTGATCAAGTTAAGAATCACAAAGAGCTCGCTTTAATTCAAAAAAGAGAGAAAAAGAGAAAGAGATGAAAAGGAGTGAGAGCATGTTAATCTCAAGGAACATAGTAGTAATATAGCACCAATATACATGATCATGTACTAAAAAGAAAAAAGAAAAAAGAAATGAAGTAAAAGAGACGATCGAGAGGGCCAACTTAAGCCGCAAAAGTCCCTCGCTTTAGAGAGAGAGAGATGAGATGAGAAATTGTCCCCATTGATCAGGCCTGACTTTGGGAAGAGAAAAGGGAATGCTTTTAGTGAAATGAAATAAAGGACCATTTGAGCACTATCACTGAAAACATGTCTTGGACAGGAAAGGAATCCCCTCTTTTTGAAAGCTATAGCTCTCTATCTAATTCTTGGCCACATAAATTTTATATTATATACTTATTTCTTATCATCATCATCAATATTTCAACCCCTATAGTCTTATATGGTTACTCTCTCTTACTTGTACACTGCATTGAGATTCCTTCTTTTCGCTTTTTCACTTTCTTTATTATTCACTCTTTCTTTCTTTTCCATTTCTTTTAGAAAGTCTTAAAATTACATCTTTCTACTGTTTAGCATCTTGAAAAAACAACAAAAACCAAAAGTTCTTTTACTTCTTTTCAATATTTGTAACCATGTTTTCTAACGTATTTGCAAGTTCCTTTTTCATAGCCTTAAATATCTATGCATATATAAAGCTATATAATTTTCTAATGCATGTTTATTTATAATTCACTGCCTTGGATCCTCTGCCATAAAATGGTTTTGACCTAAATATCATTATCATCAATCACCTGTCGGTATTAATGTAGTTCTGTCAGTAATATTCCCAGAATCACTACTCCCTCAGCTTTGTCTATTAGCAAGTTTTTTAAATTAAAAATTATTGACTTTGTTTTAAGGGGAAAAAAATTGACTTTACATATGTTATTTATTTATTTATTTTTTTATGAAAGTAATAGGGATGACTACTTGACCTCATGGATATGCGATTTTCATTTTTTTTTTAAAGTAATAGGGATGACTACTTGACCTCGTGGATGTAGTCTCCGAATAGGCGCTTCTATCGGTTTCGCCAATCGCCACCACGTGGTGCATATGTTACATTTTTAGGATAACATATATACAGTTTTTTTTTGGTTGGAAGGTTAAGTAATAATTCATTTACTAGCGCGTGACTGCACTTTTTAATCATTGGCATAATTCGTATGAGTTAATTTAAATAAAAAGAATTCCTTTCCCATTTCAAAAGCCTCCTCCATCCTAGAGAGAGGCGGGATTCATAAATCCCACAAAACTCACTTTGTTTAATTTCTCTTTTTTTTTATCTGAGTTTAATTTCATACTACATAGTACCCATTACTTTTTCCAAATAATATTATAATTAGATTACTGTCTTAATTAATTAGTGGGAGATTTTCAATGGGTGGTCGAAGTAATAAGATGCTCTTTTTTAAGGCCTTCTCTCATTTAGAGAGGGTAAAGTAAAGGATTCGAGTTCCCCACGTAGCTTAACCGAATAGGGATGACTCTAGAAAGTGACTCACCATTGAGATCTCATCCGCTTTTTTTGTTTAAAAAAAATTAATTAGTAGGAGAGACTATATATACAGTATGGTGATATAACAAGCTTTAGCAATTTCAATCACCTTGATTTTATAGCTAGGTTCATACAATTGATGTGTATATCCACATATATGCATTAGGTGGAAACAAAGCAGGGCAAAAAGCACTAGGGATTAATGCGTTTAAAAAAAAAAAACAAAAAAGATGGATTAAAGTAACTCTATAAGCCTACCTTATTATAATAAAGTGATACTTGATATCTTTGCTTTAAATGATAGAAGTAAAGTAATGGATTAAAGTAACTCTATAAACCTAATTAGGAGAGAGGCCGAGGCACTATCTGTAATGTGAGATGTCACTGTCGCCCCAGTTGTTTTTCATTTAATGATAGAAGGTGAAAAAAAAAAATCAGTTATAGTTTTCTGTGCCCAACCTTTACCAAAGATCCATGTGACCTTGTCTATTCCTCTTTTAAGGTCTTAGTTTTGGGGAATCTTTGCTTTAAATGTTTTCCATTTTGGCTGAAAGTGTCACGATTTTAGGTACTCTTTAATTTGAATCAAACATCAAAACATTCATTAAAGTTTGCATTAGTTTTCCTTTTCTTTATTTTTTCCCCCCCTTTGATCATAGTCTATTACCTGAGGATTAATTAAAGTGCACTTGATATCTTTCTTTAATGGTACAGTTGGCCATTTCTTCCCGGCCCCCACCTTGATCTCTCTCTTTCTTTAATTCTCTCTCTCTCTGATCACTAGGAAAACATTATAAATTTTCTTCTTTCCATAATTGTACTATAGATTCCAAAATTCCCGTTTTCCATAATGGTACTGGGAATGCTGGTGTCTTCACTGAAATGAAAGGGCTAATTTGTCGTGCAGGTATAATAAATACATGCATGCAACGATATATATATATATATGTAAGACAATAAATTTACATTTAATTTTTTTCCACAAAAGAAAATTAATGTATCCTAATACGTCTAGTGTACATTAAATTCACTCAACATTCAGATCACGTACATATATATAAGTACATAGAATTATCAGAGATAAGTACTTAATTAACCATGCACGTTTGCTAATTATAAAGTATGCCAAGAAAGAAAAATATCATACCAAATTATCACTTTGGAGATTGCATCCCATTTCTTCTAATTATTTGGTATAACCTCATATGAGCAATAAGATTATTAACATTCAGGAATGTTACTACCCACTGACTTACAAAACATTAATTACTCGATCGACGAATAATAATTTATTTACTCTATATATTACACGAGATTTGTAATCATGATCGACATATATAATTCTATATCGTTGTAGTGAATTGTGATGATGTCCTTTATGCACCTGAAATGAAGAATCCCTTGAATTAGAAAAAAAAAAAAAATTAAAAAAAGGAGCTCCAATAGTATCCTAAGAAGGATCTGATCAAAAGGACGGTCACTTTGATTTCAGTGGAATGGTATGCAAGGGATCATTTAATTTTCTAAAGACCGATAGATATGATGCCCTTCTTTTTACCTATTATGGGCCATCATAACATGCAGATCATGAAACTGTGTCGTAAGCAGGTGGCCTTCTTCTAATTTTGACCCACATTTTTCACATCTCACCAAAAAGATCTACTAACACTGTATTGTACGACATATTTCAAGTAAAACTAAAAGCTTACGTACAGTTCTGATCATATATGATCATAATTATCATCTGGATCTAACTACATGCAGGATTCTTCATTATTTATTTATTTATTGAGCGCGTACTGGTAAATGGTCTGAATTCATTGTTAATCATGAGCTATCAATTTCGTTGTTCTATTTATTAGCCTAGCTACAAGAATGAAGAAAGTTATGAATTAGGTTAATAATTGCCTCCTGATTATCACACCTTTCACTTAATTAATTTCTTGAAACATGCATTCGTCATAAAATGTGAACTTTATTCGATTTAGATCTATAATAGTTGTCATGGAAAATCAAACATATTTTTGTTGTGGACTCTTTAAAGGTGGGGCAAAAGAAAATTTTCGGGTGTAAAGGTTTGGAGTTTGGAGTTTTTTGAACTACTTTTAAGGAAAAAAAGTATATAGTATAAAGTTTCTTTGAACTTGGCAAGTGGACTAGCAATAAATGAATAATAACTTTGAGACTCATGCATATTTCTTTGGACTTAATTATTTCTTTCAAAGGATAAACTATTGGGGACTTTGCTTTCATGAAGTTGCTTTTATTTGAATTCCAAAAGAAAATTCAGGTAAAAGACAACAATCTATCAATCACTAGTACGGAAATATATCCTTCATACTTAACGTTATACAATTTTCTTTGTTTTCCTTCAAAATCAATTAAAGATACCCATTGACCTAAATTCTCTAGCAACGTATGAAAAACAAAATGGACATTTCATTAATAATCACATGGAAAACAAAACAACAATGAAAAAGAAAAAAAATATAAAAGAAAAGCAGCCAAGAAAGAGGTATATACTCGTAATTACAAGGTAATTCAGACAAAACAAAAGAAAAATTAATGAAAATTGAATACTAGACATCATGATTCTTCTTTCTAGGTAGATTTATAAATTGAATAATTAGTGGTGGTTTCTTATAAGGTGGTGCTTATAAATTGCTGGACGTATAAAAACAAAGAGAGAGAGAGAGAGAGAGAGAGAGAGAGAGAGAGAGAGAGAGAGAGAAATTAAATATTAACCAGTTGTTTATTGTCATATAAATCGAGTTAGGAGAATTAATTTAAGGTAATTCACAAAGCTTGGAAGAACTCTTAAAAAATGCTTAGCATACTATTTGATTCTTATATGATGTTGATATAATTTAAAAAACGTAAACTACTAATAAATGTACTCTAGATTAATTTCCTCCCAATTTTTAAATTACATATTATTACTCGAAATAATGACACATCAGACGCCTGTGGTATATTTGATTAATAGAGGCCGTCTATTAGTAGAGGACGAGTCTTGCGTGAGACCCACCATTTAAGACCCAAATTAGTGACGACAACTTTCCTGATATGTTAGTGTGTCATTGTTCCTGCTATTACTAATACTGATAATTTTACTTGCAATATGAAAATTGTACCTAAGTATATGTCAATCTGTTTCTTCTTTTAACTGGCTGGAATATATATATATTTATTTATTTTTATTTTCCTCTCTTTTGGGAGATAGCAATATTGTAAACTAGGACTACTGTATGTTGTACATCCCACTACGGAACGGAGTAACTATTTTAAGGGCGTGGTCCAAGTAATGTAAGCTACCATTTAGACGGAGCAACTGAATTCGACTCCCACGTGCAATGTTACATGTACAATTGACACGTGTACGTCACGTCAAGTAATCACCCTATAATGTTTGGCCGCAACATTTTTCATTATATTTAATTTCTAAACTTACCTAGCAGTTAAGTCGTTATGGCACTAAATTTAATGACCATGTGTGCAATGTCTCCCAATCGCTAACGACATCTACATATACATATACATATATATATAATGGAAAAACGTATATATGTTTGTGAATTGTCGTGTAATTTGTGATTAAATTGAAAAAAGTACTAATTTTCCTCAACTATTGCATTCCAAATTAAAATATAAAATCCAATTTCAAGTTCAATTTTGACCGAAATACTAAATCTGGTGAAGATTTCTCGCAATAATTTACCTTCTTACAGGTCAAGTGATAATTATTTTTTTGTCTTCTCATAATATCAATATCAGGATTCAAACAACCATACCAAAAGTGATTACAAAAATCAAAAGATTAAAAAAAAATAAAATTAGGATGCTGGTTTTGTACACCGAGTGGTTGTGAATCAGCAATTTAAATAGTTTATTAACACGAAGCTTATAAATTTCTAAAATGTCCACTCGCCGTAGTGCCAGGCAAAGGAGAATCCTCTCCAATATTCCCTATACACTATTATATTAGGCACATTATTTAAATAGATTTCAAAAAGATATGGAAATACAAACATTTAATCCCTGTACATGTCTGCATGTTTGATTAGGCTACTTGCAATTACGAAGGCAGTACTCTATTATTAATTGGAAGGTATTTTGTCTTCCTTCTACTCTTTCTAAACTAATCTAAAACATTAAAAAGTACTCTAAAACCTTATTTTCTTTTTGAAAGAAAAGTATTTAGAATCATTATCTTATTGGAAAAACTCATTTTGAAATATATATATATATTGTGGCGATTAGGCTATCACGAAACTTATGGTTGCAGAAAAATGGTAAAAAAAAGGTAAGAGTATGTATACTAATTATAAATTTCTATAAAATTTGTCAAGATGTACTTACTGGTTATCCAATTTGAAGTTTTAACCTATTCTTTTTTTATGAAAGTAAAAAGAAGAAGAAGTTCATATTCTAATTGGTTGTACTTTTCTCTTGCTTCTCTAGAATTCAATGACAATTTTTTTAAAAAAATTAAAGAAAAAATGAAACAGAAGGATGAAAGAAAGAAGTGCTATAGCAAAATATTGATCAAAGCTTCTTTTAGCAGATTCTTAGTAACTCCAACTTTGCTTAACTGATTGGTCAATTTAGTGGTCCATTTGGTAAGAATTGGACTCAAAAAGTGAAAAAGAAAAAAAAAAAAAAAAGAACGTAAATTTTTAGTTTAAATATCGCTGCCTTATCTCTACTGAAATACTAGGTGCTGGATTTCCTTTTCAACCAAAACAACATAAGCTAGTATTTGTGGCTTTTCTCTTTTCCTAAAAAGGCATGGCTTTTGAGTAGCCTGATTAACACGCGTAATACTAAAAAGCAAACAATAATGATACCAACAACAACAATAATAATAATAATAATAATAACTCTATTACGATGATGATTTATTTATTTTTTTAGCGTAATAAGATGATTATAAGATATTTTGTTATTCATTTTGAGTATACAACAAATAAGTAAAAAATTGGAAAAACGAAGAAGGCGCAGAATAGAGTGGCATACTTGGATGTTGTGGAATATTATACAGGGCAGAAAAGTAATTTAATCGGGTACAACACAATCATAACTACGCTTAAGACCGGTTCCCCACCCAAACGGAATTCAAAGCAGAAACGGCACACACACACACACGGTACCTTCCGCTGTGTTTGTTATTCACGCTCTCACCTCTCTCCTCTTCGTACGGCCCCTCACTCTCTCTCTCTCTCTCTCTCTCTCTCTATTTATTTTATTTTATTTTTATTTTTCACCTTACTACCACACAAATCATTTTTAATTTATTTTACCCCTCCTCTCCCCTTCCATCAAAGTTCAAACGCAACACAATCATTTTCTCTCAAAGCTCCGAGTGGGGCCCATCAGTTAACATCCGACGTGCACGTCTCCACGTGGCGCAACTTGATTAGCAGAACGACCGGCGCAAAACCTCAACGGCCCGGTCCCCCGTCCCAGTCTTTGGCTTCCTCCCATCCCAAGCCCCACCCCCCCAAACAGACCCCAATTCCCAAACTCTTAGATTAGATCTGCATAACGGCGCCGTCAAATCTCCCGTTTGTAGATTCCCTCCGTCACTGTTAACGGGGTCCGGACTTGGACCAGTGGACCACCACGAAAGTTACACTCACTTCTTTCCTTAAAAGCTAAAACGATCTGAGCCGTCCAACGGCCTTGTCGTCGTCGTCATCATCACCGCCATAATCGTTTCCACAAACGAACACATTGTCACATACACATAGATACACATACATCCATACACACACACACAAACACAAACACACTCTCTCTCTCTCTCTCTCTCTAAAAGTATGGTGCGCAAGTGTAGCAGAGGAATTGCAGAGATTGCGGTCATGGAGGTCGCTCAGGTAGGAGTGAGGACCAGAGCTCGAGCGGCGCTGGCTATGGCTGCGGCGAGCTCACGTACGGCCGCGAAGAGGCGGAAGGTCAGTAGTAATGGAGAATTGATGAAGCTATCGACGACGACGACGACGGCGTCGTTCGTTGAGCTGAGGAGCCGAAGACGAGTCGTGATCGCGTCGACTACGGCGGAGAATTTGGTTCTTCCTCCGTCGTCGACCAAGGAGGAAGAGCGGTGGTGCTCAAGCCCGAGCTCCATTGATGATGATGATGATCAGGTTCAGGCCTCCTGTTGTTCGAGTAACGGTTCTAGTGAGCTCGCTCATCATGATGATGATGATGATATTGATCAGGACAGAACCAAATTCTTAGATCTGGAGGTGACAATAAACTTAAATTCAGCAATAAATTCTCTTTTTCAAAAAAATAAATAAATAACTTCAATATATTGAGCTTTAATTGCTATCACCGTTCCATTCCGTTCGATATTAAGTTTCATTGATTATTGAATTTATTATTTCCTTTTTTTCTCTTCTTTCTTTTTTCTTTTTTTTTTTTTTTTTTCTCAGGATGATGAGAGTGGCGAAGTTGAAACATCGACGTATTACTCCTCCAGACAAAGGTTTTCAATTCAAAACCAAAAGCACTACAACAAATAACTCAACGTTTTTATATTTCGAAATCTCTTCAAATCCTTTATTTTCTCAACCTTTTTTCACGGCTCCTAAATTCAAATTTCAAAATATGGAGCTCAAATTTTCAATTTCTCTCCCTTATATAAACTCGTTACTCATACACATACATACACAAACACACTCACTCACTCACTTTCATACATTATATAAGCACTAAACTAAACAGTCTCTTTTCTCTGTCGTTTAAGTAAGCTTAAATTGTCTACTATTTATATATATACTCAGGAGAGAGATGACCCCTTCGAGTAAGCTTCGAGAAGAATCAGACGACGTAGATTCAACGGCGAGGCCAACTGTTGTGGATTCTAGCCGTAGATCAGTGGTGGCGGATCAGAAAGTGCCGAGTGAGATTGAGCTCGAAGAATTCTTCGCAACCGCCGAGAAAGACATACAAAAACGATTTCAGGAGAAGTAAGAATAATATATTTTCACGAATAATTAATTAATGAACGAACTCATGTCTGATAGTAGTACTCCTACTCAAAAGAGACTTAAATTCAGCTTTATTGTTTGTTTGTCTCCTGAGAAAATAATAGTACAATTGACTTTTTTCTTTTTTTCTTTTTTCTTTCTTGCATTTGCATTAATTTCTCAACAATCAATAATCATGATGAGGAGGAGCATGAAAACCGAGAGTTCTAATTCCTGAATTTCTTGCAGGTATAATTACGATATTGCCAAGGACACTCCTTTGGAAGGACGTTATGAGTGGGTTAGATTAAAGCCATGAAGAAATTATAATATTCATTCAACCGAAAGAAAAAAAAAGGGAAAAGAAAAGAAAAAGCTAAAATCACCAAACGAAAAGGTACTGGCTGATGATCACGATCATGATCAGGCTCTGAATTCTGATATTATTATTATTAGTGCGACTAATTAGTTAGTAACTCAGTACTAATTAATTTAATTTTAAGCTTAGCTAGGCCTAGCTTCTCTATGTACAGCTTTTTCTCTCTCTGTCACTAGGGATTAGACGAATTAAGCAAGATAGCATTAGTGGTAGTAGTAGCAGCAGCAGCAGGAGGAGCTGAATTTGTTCTCTGTACGTATTGTGCGGGAAAATTTTCTTAGAAAGAAAGAAAATTGAAGATTATTTTCCTGCGAGGAAGAAAAATATTTGTGCATGAATCATACACTTCTTTTATCTTCATTTCTTTTCTTTTCTATTATTATTATTTTTTTCATTTTTAGCCCCTAAATTTCGTGTCTGTTTCTCTGGAAGACTGCAACTCGTTCCCCTTCCCCACTAGCCGCCTGGTACGAACACAGTCGGAATTTCAGATTTGATTTCTTTTAGCATCATTTAAATTACTTTAGAAAAAAGAAAAAAATTTCCAATGTCGTTTTCTTATTTGTAAACATATGCTTCACCGTTTTTCTCCTTTATTTTTCTCATCGATATTTCGGAAAATATCTTATAGTAATATCATAATTATCAATTGTATAAGGTTTTTTTTTTTTTTTCTCTCTCTGTTGGCTTTTAATTATGGGACAATACGAATAAGATTAAAATTCATAAGGGCTTGAGTCTCGAAGGGAATGGGGAAGGGAAGGCAGGGCATGGGGAGAGCCGAGAGGGCAGGTACAATACAAAGACTATTGTCATGCCCGTTTAAGTTGCGGACACGTGTTAAGGATCCGAAAATTAACCTTATCCCCCCATGTGCTAGAGTCTTCTAGCCTCACCATTATATTCGCTTTTCCAAGTACAACCCACAAAGAAAACAAAATAGAGGAAAATAAATAGTACATAAATTCTTGAGTAATAGGATAGAAAGAAAGAAAATGACGTTTTTTCCTTTTTAAAGATGGGTAATTGCCTAGTTGGTTCAATGCTATATAAATAGCTATATTACCACTCTATATGTGTACCTACATGTAGCACAAAAGGGTTAAGAGGCAGCAAAGATGGGAATAGGAAAGTGAGAGTGGCGAAAAGCAAGATAGATTTCTCTGAGTATTTCTGAATTTGATGGTGTGTGGGTTGGAACGTAATGGAATGAATAGGAGGCTAAACTTTATATATGGCAGCAGGTTATGATGTGCTGAGACTTGAGAGGCGCAGCCAGTGTCGCTTTCTGTTTCGACAGTATAATCATTGGAAAAAGAGGTTATATGATTCTTAGAGATATTTTTGCTTCTGCTGTGCTGCTGCAATTTTGCAGAGATTAAAAAGATGACAATAACAATATCTTTATTTTCATTTAAGAAATAATTCTTAGTATAAAGTATTTTGAGATATTGTTAATTAGTACTACATGGGCATGCATATGTTGCCTCTTTTTTTACATTTCGATATATATTAATTTCTTTTTAGTAGTATAATATAGTGTCCTTTTCTTTTCAGTTGCCACTCACTACAGTTGATGGCTCGATGGTTGTAGCCAGTATCATTTTTATAAATACGTACGACAGAGTGATGAGATATATAGTAGCAGTATGGAATAGGGATTGACTGGTCAGGCAAAAGAATGGTAGAATTATGTGTGTTTCATTCAGTTTGTAAGTATCGATGATGCTCTTTCTTTTTTACGCTAACTTTTTATTCCAAATTCTTCCGTGAAAAGGGTCATGAAAGAAGCGACAGCCAATCAGCCATCAACCATAATAGGAAAACAAATGGTTTAAAAAAAAAAAAAACGTGGAAAGTTGTCCAACCAAATTTTTTAAGTAAAAAAAATAGTATGAAACGAATGGTGGAAGAAAGAATTTAAAATTAAGGGACCAACCTCAATACATGATTCCATTTCATCGCTAGCTAGAGTACTATTCATCTCCATTTTATATATACTTATATACTATTAGTATCTTATAATAAATTTAATCACGAAGAATTGTACTACTATAAGTTATTCACTAGCTAGAGCAGTGGTTGATGATTAATATATGCATGTTTCATCTGTCTTTATCATCAGAACTCTAATAGTGAAAATTAAACTTTATAGCTTAAGATCATATGGAATGTTCAGATAGATTTACTCATTTCAGACCATTCGCAAAACACTGGAGCGAATAGCATACTTGACGTTACGTGACATGCATTAGCCAATTGATCGAACTATATTTTTGCATGACATTTTGAATAAAAAATATCGAAATCGATATCTACTATGCAGTTATAAAGATACAAAATGTAGTTTATGACCCAAATTAATATTAAGAGTAAAAGAAGGTTTTATAATCTTTGGTTTTTTGACCGTTTGCTTACATTAAGGTGTACTGTATTATCTAAATATAGAGATGTATATGCAGTACATTGACTGCTGGTGCATATATAACGTACATATACCTTGACGCCGCATCCGCCACTGGTGGCATATACAGACACAAGGTGCATGCATGTACATATTTAACATATACTTGTGTCCATGTATATATGTATGCAGAAATCCTAAACGTATAATACAGGATCCTGTAATAGCTTGCTTCATTAACAATATTTCTACACTGCCAATTGTCCAAAACAACTTCAAATTGCATAAGGCGGCTCTTAATTACTCTTTGTTACCCCTCTTCTTCGTCTTTTTCTTATCATTCGGTATGTTTATTGACAACACTGTGGAAATTTCATTGTGAGTCCTTCTAAATGAGTAAACAATTATGAGAATTATTTCTAACCAATGATAATCTGGTTTGTGGGTAATAATTTTATCTCATGAATAACATTATTACTCTATGGGGTACCTAGTAGTGCCCAACACTATAACGACATATCAATCTATAATTGATGATTCTAATTAATAAATTAAGTCCCACATGAATCCACCTGAAATATAATTATAATTAACCAGTAATAGACTGATACATTATGTGGTGCTAGACACCATATAGTGCCCCGTATTGTATTACTCGAATTATCTTAGTAACATGGGTAGTCAACCTCTTCGTATTCTGGTTTTTCCAAATTGTTATTAGTTGATATAAGAAAACAATATTCTACCACTATATTTTCTGAAGCTGCGTGTTCTGTCTCAAAGTGAATGAAATACATATAGGAGAAACGGATAAGGCTGCTAATTATCCTAGTCTACTTTGTGTAACGTAATCATTATTGTAATGTATGCATGAAAAACAAATGCCAATAAAAAAACGAAAAGCCTGAGGCCCAAAATTCTGAGAATAAAGGCTCCTCCTCTGTCCAATGAGTTGAAATACACATCCAGTATAACTCCTAAATGGCCTGGCGGTGCTGGCGCCTGGGCTCCTTGACCCAAACATCTGAACCCATAAGAATGTAACACATGGTTTTTCTTTTTCTTTTTTTTCCAACTTTTATATGTTTTAGATTTTTCTCCCGCTCAATCGTACAATTAAGAAAGTACTCTAGCATATCGCTAGGGTAAATCCCCATAAAGAATCAAATCCCAGATCCCATGAGAGCTAACCACGGCCTGACCACTCGACCCAACCCTAACGATGTAACATACGATATGGATGAATCATTGGATTACCAAAATACCAAAGAATTAAATTACTTAAAAGCCATCGGAATCCAAGGAACCAAAGAACTCCGGTACTGTTTTTTCTGTTTTCATTATAGGATTAAATGACAAATTAATGAACTACAGGATTGGAATATTTCCGCTCCCAAATTTAGCACAATTTTATCTGTACCAATTGGTAAAGAAGAACCATCTTTTTGGCCTAGACTAATTTCTGAATGTTAGCATACAATGCTATCAACAGCTAGTCCCATGCAACTGGACATAGTGTCTTTACCTCTATTCTAACTACTATTCCTAGGGGGTATTCACAAACTAAAATCTTTTTTATATCAAACAGATAAAGGCACCAAGTTAAGGGTTCATCCTACACATTTTCAATGGATGCAATAGATCTCATGGAACTAGACCTATTAGAATTCTCCTTCTCCAAGTAATATGCAACAATATCCTTCACAACTTGGCGATATCTCCTCCTGTGTGTAGGAAACTTCGATATGCTTCTCACCATTCCAGTCATCCTGCAAAAAGTAATCTCAAGTTAAATACATGAAAACTAAAATTGCAATCTTTAAAAGAATTGAGACTCAAAGAAGAAAAGAACCAGATTTGTAACAGGACATTCGATACTAAATGACAAATAAAACAGTTAAAAGCAATCCTGATTCTCATGGCCAAGACTCAACCTCAGTGTTCAACCGGATGTGGTGCGAAATTGTGGTAATAATAATATAATCCCCATTAGCTATATCAGATTTCTGAATGGAAATTTAGTTGTAGTAGATAAATAGAGTAGGGACACAGGAAAAGTACTCATACCTTCTACTAATGCCCTGAATTTGAGCAGCCCTTAAAGCATCTTGAGGTACTAAACTCCCATTTTCCCAAGCTTCCATACGTCTTGTATTGCTTCCAAAAAGAACTACCTTCTCCAAGAATCTCATCTCCGCTTCTTCTAACGTAATAGCCTTAATCTGTTCCTTTAAGACCATTACCGGATTAAAGAACCAGTCCAACAATTTGTCCTTTGGTCTATTCAGGTGGTTTACTTCAAAATCATCAAGCAGCAAAAGACCACCTGAATTTGCCTTAATGGAGTTCAGCAGAGTCTGCAGGAATGAGTAACAAGGCAAGCCAACACCGATAATCGCTGCTTCATGGCTGTTCTTTGCCTTCAACCACTCATATAGATCAGCTGGGGTTATCACATTAGCATCCAATAATTCCTTACCCCTCATTTCGCAGGATCTCATCATATGTCCCCAGATCTGTTGAATATGAAAAATCTCTTTTATTAAAAGAATAGCAAGACAGCTAATTACCAATAGTAGAAAACTCAGAATATAGCAAGTCTCAAAGTGACTCACTAATGGTCAATCTAATGGTTTAGAACTCGAGTCTTTTCGGTCATAAAGATATGTATAAGTAGTAGCTAAGCAAGCAATGCATAATTATTGTTCAAACCAAATTCTGGCAGAGCATTTTTTTCATATTTCCTAAATCCATAGAACCAAAGAAATTCTTCATTTCCTCAATATCTTTTAGATTCTATTTAATAGATATAACATATAATGAATAAGCACAGAGTAGCAGTTAAATTATAATCTTATTGGTCAATTATGGTCTAATGGCATACAAAAGTAGTGAAAAACTTGCACCCGGAGCATAATTTAAATGCACACCTGCACCATTTTCACTTCTTGTATAGTCTCTCTGACCGATCTTGAATGAGCTAAACTTGGCACAAGCATCGCAGGTGCTTCGGCAGAAACAGAATTGGTGTTGCCTCCAGCCACACGATTCCCTCCAATAGACAACTCAGGTATTCTTGATACTCTTTTCTTGCGATACTGGGGCCTGGCTGCAAGGAATGCTACTACTACCATTAAAGGTAAAAAGAAATACAAACTCTACAGGTTATGCTTACTGAGCTTTAAAAGATAAAAACAATTACTTTGGAAAAATAGTTCCCTCACGGAGATAGAGCCAATCATTAGTGTATTCATCAAATTCAGCAACCATAGCAATCACATAAGCTGCACCTCTTCTGAAAGATCTTTCCTTCATTCACGAATGATTAAAGGTTAACTCCACTTAAACAAGAGGCTGAGATGAACACACAAAAGATTACACTGAAGTTCGATCAAACCTGAAACACTATGACGGATGCATACAGTCCAACAAAAACGCTAGAGAAAGCAGCCAATGAGATGCTTCCAACAACGACAATGGGCCACACCAAGATTGTCAAGCCGGCAATAGGTATGCAAGCTGTTTCAAGAAATGGTCCTTCTCGGCTAATTAAATCATGGACCAGCCTAAACCATCCCTTGAACAACATATATGGGCTCTTTACAACAGCAATTGCAGTGTACAACGGAATCTCCACCATTAGCCCCAGCAACCCAACTATGATACAAGCAGGCACGTGAATTAACCTATACAGTGCCAAAGTAGTAAGTTGAAAAAAAAAATGGAAGATTCAGTAGCTCACTAGCTCGTATATATCACTACTTGCCACAAAGTGGAATATTAGACTAAAGGACCTATTGGCTACCTGCAGAAACTCAAAGATCGAAAAAAGTTCACACAATTATACGAATAATAACAAAGACAGAAAAGCGATACATTTGTAAGTACTAATTTTGTATAGATACAGATACACACGCGTGTCTGAGTGCTGTCCTAAACATATCTGCCCCACCTTAAAATATGGTCCCGAAAAGGTTTCCTTCCCAGTTTCCACATAGTGAAGAAAAATAGAAACTGAGGGCCCGACATTGAAAAGTTGAAGAGTCAAACATATTAAAGAAGTTTTCTTTCACAACCAAACAGAAAATTATTCAACATAAAGGCTCCTTCATTTCTCCTAAATCCTAACAAAGCCAAAGATAACTGATATTAGCAATCAGCATCAATAATTACATACTTACCTAAGAGTTTGAACTTCATTTGAATCAGGGAATTCACGTAATTCTTTAAGGTAAATTGGGTAGGAATGGTAACACAAGTCCGCAAAATCTCTAACTACTGTGCAGCTTCCTTTGATAGTTCCCCAAGTTCCATCCTTAATAGTAACATAAAGAAGAAACGACAATCAGAGAGAATTAAACACGGAAATTTCAAATAAAACGACCAAATCCAAAGACTTACCACTACACAATGTAAAAGTTTCTTGGTTTCGTTTTCATGTCTGAATGCTTCAAAAGTAGACACCCATGGTGTAAAGAATCCATAGCCAAGTCCCACGAGAACGCTTCCAGCTATGCTTAAACCCAACCAAAGACCAAATAAGGCAGGTAAGCCCAACAAGATTGCAACTTTAAGTGGTGCATCGAGTCTATTAATCCTGAAATTGCCATAACATAGTTATATCAAGTGAAAGGTCAAAAACCCAGATAGGAAATAATCTTACAAAACTGAAAATCTCTAATTTTGAAGGCATTAGTTTTGAAAGGTAGTTACTTTAGGAGGGTGAAAACTGTCCAAACAACATGAGCAGGTAGCAAACCAAGAATTACTCCAACATTTCCGATTATCAATATCAGACCAGCAATAGGACCCACTAGAAAACCTGCAAAAGTAATCAAGACTCCATGAATGCTTCAAGAACCAACATTTATTTCTAGGAAAATTCTAACAGAAACATCGAAAGTTGAAAACCCAACACCCGATATTTCTAAGAAAAAAAATACCCATATGACCAAAAGTCAAAAAAAGAGAGAAAAACGAAGGAATGGATTATGGGAACCTTTGAGAGCGCCAAGAAAGAGAGCAGAACAAAATGCAAATATCAGATAGCTGAGCTTCAACCAATCTCCAAAATTGTGTGACAAATCCATACCATAAAGACTATAGAGACAAGAATTAGAATTAATCAAGATTAGATTGTGTGAATTTTGAGTCAATGATCAATATCTTCATAGAAACCAATTTGAAGAGCAAAGAGACAAAAGCTATGTCTTTAATGATTAGTGATTTTTTTTTTCTTTTATAGTTATAGGGAAGTATTTATTTCGTGTTAATAATTTATGAGCCTGAGAAGTGGGATTTGCCTTTGCCTCCACAAGAAGACGACAAAAGAGGAGTACAAATTTACAAAACCTTTAGACCACCCAAAAGGGCAAAAGCTCAATCGGCCAAGAAGTTGGGAAGTAGGAACCTCTAAACCAAATCTTCACACGAAAAATAAAAGGGTTTGAGGGTTTCTTTTTTTTTTTTTTGTGGCTATAAAAGCTTTATTTATTGATTGATTTTAAAAGGAAATGCTCGAAAAAGGTTCGTGGGAACAAGTTTTGTTTCTATACCTTATATTCCCTAAAAAAGGAAAAACAAAAAAAGAAAAAGAAATGTTTATTTATAGTTCATTAACCGTTCATGGACCCCAAATTCAAATAAAGACAAAATAAATACCGAAGAAGCAGGAGCAGTATTAGCCTTCTCAAGAGTGCCAGTGTGGCATTTTCCTTCTCTTTTTTCTTTTTTAAAATTTTGCATATCACTTTTTGGCTTGAATAAGGCGTTAAGAGAGAGTTGGATTTGGTAACTTACTAAGACCGACTATTATTGGGTAACTCTTCATTATCCAGTTCACTTTGTTTTTAAGTGGTCAAATACCACTTTTTGAGATACAAATGGTACCTTAAATTGAATTGAATTGGCCATTGATATGTGATTAATATAGATATTGAAAAGGATATCTTAACTCGGTTAGTTCAAATTACTTTATTTCTCAAACTCGCCTAAAAATTCATGTTGGTGAAAATATTTAAGGATTTCTAATACTTATACCTACAAAAATCGAAAACAATTATAAAAATACGGGAGTCAGGCTTTTTTCAATTTTCGTATAATTTTTATTAGGAAAATATCACTTTTTAAAAAATATTTAGAAAAGTATCATTTTTAAAATAGTTATTAGTTACCGGTTTTTGGAAACTGGTTATTAGTTACCTGTTATATACCAGTTATAAATATCTTTGGTTACTAGTTACCAATTTCTGGAAATTAGTTACCAAAAATTAGTTACTATTTTAAAAGTCAGTATTTTTCTAAATATTTTTTAGAAAAAAGTATTTTTTAATAAAAACTGTACCACACCTTAAAAAATATAAAACCACTGTATTTTACAAATTTTTTTCTGAAATACCATATATTATTTAATTTCCCCAATGTTTAATTGTCTTCTGTCGATGCAATAATTTGTCAATTATATTTTATCACTCCACCTATCTGATTGGAATGATTAATGAAAATTAGTGAAAATAGGCATAGTTGATAAGGATCAATATATCTACGTTAAAAAAATGTTTTCAGATATTTCTTCATTTTATACATTCTCTATTATATTCTTTACATCCATATTGTCTACTTTCTATATCATTCTCCACTATCCTATTCAAGATATTCTCCATCTCCATAATTTCTAAAATGTTCTATTATTTTAACTTTCGAAAAAAAAAATAATAATTCTACCTCCACTTCACAAATCCTTTGTTCAACTTCAACTCATGAATCTTTATTTCTTTTTTTTAAAAAATTAACAATATATCGAGCATTCACAAGTAATCATGACCTCTAATTTGTAAATATTAAACTTTGTACCTGTCCTAACAAAAATTAAGTAAAAACATTGTTCAACTTCAACTCATGAATCTTTATTTCTTTTTTTTTTTTTTTAAAAACAATATATCGAGCATTCACAAGTAATTATGACCTCTAATTTTGTAAATATTCAATATATCGAGCATTCGCAAGTAATCATGACCTCTAATTTTGTAAATATTAAACTTTGTACATGTCCTTACAAAACTTAAGTAAAAACATCGTTCCGTTTCCTAGCATGGTCATTAAAAGGTTTAATATATATATAAACAAGTTAATTTTTAAGAACAAATAATAACCTCCCAAAATGAGAATTCTCGGTAAAAATTATATTATGCACAAGTATTTGTAATGTTTAATTTTTCTTGGAGTCTTATATTTACAAAAATTCTTATTTCATTAGATTAGAATGTATATTCATGATTGCTATTTTCTCTATGACTTATACTCAGTTTGACTTAGATTTTAATTCTAATTCATAGGTCTATATATAAAACTGTACAGTTTGAGTTAGATTTTAGCTCTAACTCATAGGTCAATACATATAACTGTACAGGTCAATAACAAAGTGAACTTTTGGGACGTGGGAATAAATATGTGAGAAAGGGATTGGGAGATCATTGTAATGGTGATAAATACAAGTGTAATTTCCTTCACATAGTGAAAATAATATTATGATGTGTTTAGTGAACGTAAACTATATTTTATAGCTAAAATTATATTAAACTAGTGTATCTTCTCTATTATTTATTTTCTCTTTCTTTGACATTTTAGATGATTTTTAGTGATTGTGTGTGAGCGTGATTCTGCAACAAGTGGTATTTGGAGCTTGAGTTGAAATTTGCTATACACAAATTGGTGTTAAATATTGTGAAAGTTAGAGATGACGACTTCGAGTTCTACCAAGTTCAAGATGCCGAGATTTAATGCTTCCAACTATCATACTTGGAAATTGAAGATGCATGCAAGATCGATGTTCGGCTGCTTCGAAGGGCAAAGAAAATGAGCTGAAATAGATGAAAGATAAAGTTTCTGATGAGAAAGACGACTAGATGAGGTGGTTTATTCAATAAATAACGAAAAATGACTTAGGGTTTATGGGACAAATTGTAAAATCTATATAAAGGAAAATCAATGTCAAGTAAGAGCTTCCTATAAAAGAAGCTTTGCAGTCTCAAGATAGCGATGGATTCATCTTTGCAAGAACACTTGAGTGAGTTTAATACTCTGATCAATAGATTAGCGGCAATCAGTGAGAAGATTAATGAAAAAGAAATGACTACTCTATTACTTTGTTCAATGCCAAAATCTTGGAATACCTTAATTATGAACATCAGCAGAGATACGGATCTCACCTATGAGTCTACAGGGTCCATATTGCTAGCTGAGAAGTCACATATGAAGACAAATAATGGTGGTTCTTCTGGTGATGCATTGGTATAGCACGTAGTAGATTTAGAGAGACAGTGGTAGAAATCAAGATAGATCCAATACCAAAGGCAAAGACAAATGTTGAAATTGCGGAAAGAAGGACTATCTGAGAAGAGATTACATATTAGATCCCAAAGTTGACCTATATCAGTCAAATAGTTTTCGGAGCAAATTTTCTAAAGAGGATAATTCTTACAAATATGTAGAGGTGTTGTCTGTAGTTCAACGAGATAGTATAAAATATCAAGGATTTTATATTCAAGAATTTCATTTTATATGACATAGCATAGAATTTAGTATTACATTTATCGTTTGTGCAATGGTATCATTTACATAGTTGATAATAACTCATGTAAAATAGCGGGTATTGGAGAAGTTCGAATTAAAATATTTGATAGTTCAATTCATATAATTCTGAGTGTGCCGTGTGCAATATGTACCGAATTGTAAAAAAGTATCACATCCGTGGAAACATTTGATGAAGATGGTTATAAACGCTCCAATAATAATATACATTCATAAAACTATCACTCTTTTGGGTTTCGTTTTTTTTTTTTTTTCACTCATCACTTATCATATAGAGTCTCTTTCTCTTTCTTTTTTTTTTTTCTACTTTAAGTGAAAGCAGTAGTATACATACTAAACACTATAAAACGAATGCAATTCTACAAAAATTATCAATACTAAAAATTCATGTATAGATCATTTGATATTTATTGTTTATAAAGTGAATCATTGCTAAGGTTATAATAAGGCATGGAGATATTTTTGACACAACAAGTCCTAGAAAAGTTCTTTTGGCCCCTATTTACTATTATTATTTATTTTATTTTATTTTATTATTTTATGGAAAAAAAAAAAGACTTTTTTTTCTTTGAGTTTGTGACATTAAAGGTCCTTAAATTCCTTATATGGTGTTCATTTAGTCTCTTAACTAACAAATATTCAGAAACGTTCCTGAATTAACCAATTAGTAACAATAAAAGTCTTTTTTTTTTTTCCTGTTAAAGGACCTTTAGAAAGAAATAATAAACGTTCTCAAATTTTTAAAAACTCGCCTAAACATTTGAAAGATGAGAGTTTATTTTTTCTTTCAACTACACGTTACAACCTTTTTTTTCTGTCTAATTTTTAACAAATGTGAACAGTTTTTAACTAAAAAAAAGAGAGTATATTGTAACTAATTAATTCAGGTATTTTTTTGAATATTTATTTATTTCAAGGACTAAATAGTTACTAAAAAATAATCAGTACCTTTAATGCCACAAACTCTTTTTCCTTTTGTGGGCTAAAAAGGAAAAGCTAGGGAGAGGGATACTAACAATAACTTTTGTTTCAGCTAATGTTAGCCTTTTTTGTAAGATTCTCTTTTTATTTATTAACATGTGTCTTATTTATTTTTTTTAAATAAAATATTTAAGTGACAAGTTATTTATTTTAACTGTTAAAAAAATTAAAAAAGAAACATATTAACAAATAAATAGAATATCTAATAGATAAAAATGTTAGGAAGAATGCTAGCAACATTCTTTTTTATATTCTATTTTGTACTCTTCTAATCTCACTGCTTGACACGTAGATTTCACTATAATTTGTTGTATTATTAAAATATTAAATTAGATAGTAGAATGCACGTGTCAGACAATAAAATTGAAGAGTGAAAAAAAAAAGAGTGTATTTAGTATTTCTCAGACGTTAAAAGAAAATATTGTTACTGGCATTCTTCAACCTGTCTAGAGGCTAAGGATATTGATCTGTCCGTCCAAAAATCTAGGAGAAACAAAAGACAAATCCTTATCCAAAACAACGGTTGTCCAAAAGAAGAATAAGACGAAAAGACCAAAACGACATCGTATAGAGCTTAGGGAGAGTGCGTGAGGAATCCCAGGAGAGGCGTATCACACGTGTGAGCTTAGTACGATATTTCTGTCTCTTGTGTGTCTGGCTCTGTTATCTGCAGAATATTTGGCATAAATCACCACCACTCCCACGCATTAATTCCTAATAAAGAAAGACCTTTATTCCATTTAATTCTTTATTTTAATTTCATTGTTAAACGGTCACTTTTTTTGGTCCCCAGGTCTTCAACCAACAAACCCACCTCATAAAAATAATTATTAATTGCTTTTTCTTTTTCTTCCTGTGATTTTTCTTTTTTTTGGGGATCGATTTTCTGGGTTTTTTTTTTTTTTTTCGGCAGAGAAAGAGAGAAAGCTGGGGCATTGTGGATCGGAGCGTTGAGGAAGAAGAGAATGGAAACGGCGTCGTTTGAGCTGAAATCCGCAGAGGAAGAGGACGTGACTCTGGCGCAGTTGTCCAAGTCTCCGATGCCAAAGCTCAAACCTTCTTCTTCTTCTTCTTCCTCTCGGGTCTCTCTCTTTCTATCTTTGGCTTTGAGGTGTTTATATATATATATATATTTTGGCGTATTTCTCTGTATTTGACATTTATTTATAATCTTCAGGCCAAAACGAAGAACCCCAATGAGAAGGAGCAAAAGCTTTCTAATGTCAAGAATCGGAACTCTGATGTTCAAATTAAGTTTGTAAGAGCGGCTATCTATTATGATCTTAATTGTTTGAAACCCTAATTATGGTTTGTAATGATTTAAGATCCTTTTTTTGACTAAATTAAGATCAATGGGAATATGGGATTTGTCACATTATGCCTAAAGAATTCTAATTCTATAGCATATAAGAGCTTGAACACATGAGTGGCTAAAAGGGTTTTTCATGCTTGTTTTTGTTTATAGTGGGCTTCACTTATTATACTTTTTAGCTTTGTGCAATAGGGTTGCATGATTGAAATGGCATTGTTCCTTTTCCCAGTCTAATAATTGATTGAACAGGTTTTATCTGGTCATGCAAGAAATTCCTTGAGGTCAGTGAAACATCTTTGATGTTCTTCTTGTGTTAAAATGTTTGGTTTTACTGGTTGGGTATTCTATATTTACTCGGGAAAATTTCATGTTTTTGTGCCCTTTTTATTTCAAAAAAGTTCTAAGCCAAGTAAGGATTCAATTCAAGGATTATCATCCGCATCTGGTCAAGCCAGGTCATCTGCCGTGATTCGAGCTCAGGAGGTTCGATCAAATCTAGAAACTGAATTCCCTAGTTTTGTGAAATCACTGGTCAGATCACATGTTGCAAGCTGCTTCTGGATGGTAAGTTGTGTTAGAGTGTCGATGAGTTTGACATTAATGTTGGTGGTATGAGTGGCGGATACATGTTACAACATTGTTGGTGGGATGACAGGGGCTTCCTGGGCAGTTCTGCAAAACACATTTACCAGACAAAGATACTACGATCACTTTGGAGGACGAAAATGGAAAACAAAATAATATAAAATACATTGCATACAAGACAGGGTTAAGTGCTGGCTGGAGACAGTTTGCTGTTGCACACAAATTGCTTGAGGGAGATGTTTTAGTCTTCCAATTAGTTGAACCTACAAAATTTAAGGTGATGGTTTGAAGTTTTTTTCGTGTTTTAATTGACATTTTCTTGTCATGTCTTATGATGTTCCACTATCAATGACAACTGAAAATTTAAACAAAGATGAGGGAATGGATCAAGTTCTGTTGTATTTCCATCAAGTATATAACTCTTGTACGTTAGTTGTCTGGCATATTGGGGATTAATTTAGTTGCAAACGAGGGTTGACTCCGAGAACTGGGATTTTATTTTAGGAACCTTTCTTCGCCTTTGAAATCTGCCTACAGAGTTGTATTTTGGGGGCTGAATGAATCAGGTTTTTACTTTCCCAGACTCTGACAAAGTGCTTTTAAGCAAAAGTACTTCAGTCTGGCTTAATAATTCTTCTCCAAAGAAAGGAGCCATTAATTTTGAAACTAGGAAAAGTTGACAATATTGTGATTTGATTTGTTCTCTTTGTGTTTATCTTTAGTGAATGCAGCAGACAAATTCCATAGGATGATTATATACATCTATCAGATTTCATCTGCCTCTGTCCATCACTGTTGATAATCTCTCTTGCACCATGTCGTAGGTTTACATAATAAGGGCAAATGGTTTAACTGAAGTAGATGGCGCTCTTGGCCTCTTAAATTTGGATTCCCACACAAAACCGAGTGATGCAGGTCAGTTCATTGAGCCTCTACTTGGTAGCTCCTAGAATCTTTTTGCATGCTTAAAAGTTTTTTCATTTGGGTTTGTGTATTCGTTGATGTTTCTTTCTTTTCATATGGATGGAACAATCAGACAAAGATAATGCTGAAATGGATGCGTTAGAATGTTATAATACTAACAGGAAACGTCCGAAGTCTCTTCCTTTATCTGTTGTTGAGAAGAAGAAAAAGAAGGCCGGGCTGCCAAGATCATCTCCTAAACCAGGAGAACAATCTGAAAACGACAGCGAAGAGGTTGGTTCAGAGGTTTTGGAAGGCTCCAAGATAAATGGGCCAACAATTGAATTCAAGGACATTAAAAACTTTGGGAATTTTAGTATTCTAGTAGATGGATTGCTCGTAGATTCTGAGCTCCCTGAAGATATAAGAAGAACGTACTATAAGCTCTGTTGCAGTCAAAATGCTTTTCTTCATGACAATGTTATCAAGGGCATGAATCACAAGTTGATTGTTGGGATCATCTCCGAGACAGTAAATGTCGCCAATGCCATAAAAGCTTGCAAGCTTAATACCTCGCGTGATGATTTTGCATCCTGGGACAATTTTCTAAAAGCCTTTGAGCTTTTGGGCATGAATGTTGGGTTTTTGCGTGCTCGGCTGTCTCAGCTTGCTGGTCTTGCCTACGAATCAGAAGTATGCCTAGACGCAAGGAAGTATGCTGAATCCAGAAAAGAGCGAGCTCGAGCTGAATCTGGAATGAAAAAAATCGAGACAAAGATTGCGGAATTGAGGGAGGCATGTGATAGGTTTGGTGCTGCTATTCAGAAACTAGGCTCACAAGCCGAAAGCTACGAGCAGAAGTTTCACGAAGAGGTTACCGCTCCTTGGTGACATTGCCCTTGTCATTTACCAAAAGATATACCATGTACTTCATTGCTGGCTACGCCCGTTCCACTGTATTTATCGTCTCACTTCAGCCTTGTTGCGTTCTGTGTGATCATATGAGCATACTTAGTTTTGGAAATCGACTAGCAACTATCTTAATATATGTTGTATCCGAATATATATTGTTTGCAGCTTCCAAAACCCCAAGATTTTCTAATGAAAGAGTGCAGCAATCTCAATCCTCCACCTTAATTGGTGGCTGAGACATGTTATAGGTGTGGTAACATTACTCTTTACTCATTTTGTACGTATATATAGAGAAGGATCAAATCTGAGCCATCCACTGAAGTAGCTCTTACGAGGTCACCCCAATAAATAACCTTGATCAAGAGACTAAAGTAGCCTCTACGGCAAAACATTACATAAGTTGGCAAAACTCTTTTAGTTCACTCCCTCCAAGGTTCTAAAATGACTGAACTATTAGTTTATCATGGATTACTTTATCTTGAATCAGTAATCCCAGGATTTTGTTCTCGCAAGTCAAAAAAACTTTTTCTTTTTTTTAATAATTTCATTCCTATTATGCCAGTCAACAAGTTATAACATACAAGTACCATAAGAGTGGTACAATTGCGAAACAACATTTAATAAAATAAAAAGAAAACACCATCTTTTGTGCACGGAAATGTACTCCGGTCGGTAAATTCAGAGCAATGTTAATTATTTGAAAGGTGCAAGCGGGGTAGGTGTATATGACTGACTATATATGCTTTTAAGAAAGTTATAAAACATACAACTTCTTTGACCATCAGAGACGAAGCTTTATCTTTGGACACTACAGTATTACTCTTTGACCAATCATATATATATATATATATATATACACATATATAAGTTGGCCACGGATCCACCTTGAGATCTGGACAATTTTTTCTACCCTCTAACAGCAATGACTTAGCTGTCAACATTTATGGCACACTACTCTACTCTGTTACTCAATACATACTCAACGTTCGATTATCCACCCTTAAACAATAATAAAGAAGAGAAGAATACATCTTATTTGTATTGATTAAGGTGAAAAATTAATATTATAAAGTGTTAAATTAAGTTCAAATTCTTAAAACTTCTTTGAAGTTTGAAAGTTTGGTTTTAGGCTTTTGCACTCTCTTTCAACGATTACAACTTAGATCTCACAGAGGGACACATGATATATGATAAATCCAATTCAAAGTAAAACTAACAATAACAGATCTTAATCAAGTAATGCAATCTTGTATACTAGAATATTAAAAATAAAATTAAAATAAAATAAAATTAGAAAATAGAGAAGAGTTTAACGTTGCAGCATTAAAAAAAATAATAATAATTGAAAGGTTCTTCAACTGCAAACATTTTGTACAGTGAACAGCCAAAAACACCAATTGCTTCTGAGATATGAAAACAAAATCAGAACAGTGAGACTCTGAAAAACCAAATACGAAGATCAAATTGATAATTTAGTTAACTAAGACCAAACCCCTCTTAACTTAAACACATTTGACATCCCTCTTAACTTTTACCGAAAATTTCTGGTAATTAAAAACTAATAACAACAATACAAAAAGGAAAAAGAAAAAGAAACCCACCCAAAAAGACCTCTAGAAAATAATATTAATCATATCATATCACCCGAACCAATATGTTGCTATATTCCAATCTCGACGTCTTGGCAAGTAGAACCTCCTTCATTAATATTCAACAAATCCTAAAACCAAAAAAAAAAAAAAAAGAAGAAAGAAATACTCAGACCAAATTCGAAAAACTTGTTGTAAATTATAAAATAAATAAGGGAATAAATATTACTATTATTCTGACCTGTGATGAGGTCATGGTAACATGGGCTTCGTTCTCATGTAGAACCAAACCCGAAAACCGTCTTCCTTCCAGAGAAGAAGCAGAGCCGGTGCCACTATCACTACTACTACTACTACTACCACCCTTTTCAGCCTTCTTCGAGCTGGACCCAATGTGGGCCTTCTTGAGGCCCAGAAGGGACTTCCACCGGGCCTTCGGCGGCTGGAGAGTGACGTCGCCATCGTCGTCATCCTCCACGAGAAGCTCGTCTCTGAGAGTGGTGGTGGTCCTCTGAGACGACGACGTCGTCGTTTCCTTAAAGGGCAACAACCTTCCTTTAAAGAAAAGCTCGTCCGCGCCACTCATCATGGAGCAGTTGGTAGTTGAAACAGAGAACTCGAAGTCCGACGAAACCGGAGCCTCTGATCTGGAGCTCCGAATCTCTTGCTTGATGGCTTGTTGCGAGTCCGCGAAATCATTGGAGAATGAGATTCTTGGGCTCACTGGACCAAAGTTATGATGATGATGATGATGATGGTTATGGTTATGGTTATGATTATGATGATTATGATGATGATGGGCTTTACTATGCTCGGAGTTGTACATGTCTAAGCATGCCATAACCTATCAAAAAGACATTGAAAAAAAAAAAGAATAATAATTAAACGAAAAAAGAACAGAGAAGAGACAGAGAGAGGTGTGACTTGTGAGGAGCTAACTTAGCTCTTCTTCTAGTACTGTTTCAAAGTTTCAAAACCATGTAAGTAGATGTTGGTATTTATATCTAAGAAAGGAGATTTAAAAACCCAAAAATAAATAAACAAATAAATAATGTGAATGGAAATATTTAATTTTATAGTGATGCATGCATGCATATGACACATGATTTGATGTTTTTTGTCATGACATGATTGAATTGGGATTCAGGGGGAATCCAATGAGGGGGAGGCTAGGGTTGTGTTTGAAAATAATAAGTTTAACTGTTTTCCTTGGATGTGGGGGCAATGAAGTTGCCAAGAAGCTCACCCTTTCCACTTGGTCAAAGTAAAGTCTCCTTTTCATGCCCTCAATCTTATCAACTTGCAAAAGTTTTTTTTTTCAAAAAAAAAAAAAAAGATGCACGCTTTTATGAAGATTCGAAGAAACTTTTATTCTGTGAAAAAACATGTCATAACTCATATGTATAAAAAAAATGCATCCTTGATGTTAACTTTATAATATTATTATTATTATATATTATTATTGTCATTTCTTGTTACACAGTTTGAGCTACATATATTTACCTCTAGTCAAGTATCTTATTGTATTAACCATTGAAAACAAACAAAAGCAAAGCAACGACAAGGCTATCAATCACTAAAATTGGATCTTTTACATATTCGGAGGGTAGTTATGACAATATGTTAGAGAAGTAACATGACGTTCTAGTATCTTATATATATGTAAGGCTAGATCATGTGCAGTACAGCATATCTCTATATTATATTATAAAATAATATGTTCCTCAATAAAAATGGGACAAAAGTAGCAGCCTTTTAACATGCAAAGGGATAAAATGAAATGACAGAGAAAAGCACGCATAAGCGTATGATGGCATGGTATCTAGCACTAGCGACCAGAACTTCAGATATCAAAATTATGTGCAACGATTTTGCTGAACAAAGGACTACAACAATTTTCAAGCCAAACAATAAATAATAATAATAATAATAAGAAGGAGAAAAATGCAAGAGATATCATATATATTATATGCGACACAAATAAGTGAATACTGTTTGAACACGTAAAATTGTGCGGAGCTTTATTGTGTTATATTATTATATAGTATAAGTTGTGAATTCAAGAATAGTAATGATTATATATATATACACATATGAGGATGAGGTCCAAGAAAAAGAAGGCATATAATTATATTGAAAGGAGATAGAAAAAGACAAAGCAGAAATGAGCAAAAACTGAAGAAATAATGGGAGGGGCCCCCGTGTCATGTAGCCAGGTTTTTGGGATGTAGTAACAGTTTCCATTGCTGGCATAGAAAGCAACAGCAGTGATATTTAAAGGAATAGTGTTATTGGGTTTGTGAATAGATAATTATAAATGCTTTAAATGTTTTGAGCCAAGTTTTTAGAGAGAGAGAGTATGTGTGTGTGTGGCAGAGTCCAGAAGGAGTTTGGCATGCATTGGCATGGTTGACCGAGCTTTGACTGATAAGTAAGTTGGCAGTGAATGAGCTGGTGATGCCGACGGATCAAAAGAGACCACGTGATCAAGGGTTTGCCTCAAGATTTTATGAAATGAATATTCGTTAAATATAAGATTAATAAAATTATCACAAAAAAAAAACTAAAACTAAGTGGGGTTATTGGTAAAGAGGTCTGCCTTTTTTTTTTTTTTTGATGTTGCAATGCTCTTGGGAGGGATTACTATTTTAATTGAAGTTATAAAAGTTCTAGGGGTTTGCTAGAATTTAGTTGGCCAAAAAAATGTCGTCTTGATTATGTTTTTTTTTTTTTTTCTTTTTGAGGGATTTATGTCATTTTTTTTTATATAAGGGATTTATGTTATTTTGTTCTAACTAATACATATTATATTTGTACTTATTTACATTTAATAGAAGTAGTACATGCTATAATTAGTTCCACCTATCTACGGAGCAAAAATAAAACAAATTAAACGCATCAAAGGAGATAACATGCATAAGAATATTAAAGATAAATCAAATGGACCAAATTAGTTTAGTTAGTGCAAGACGGAATAAATAATATATGCTCTAGTAAAGACCAATATATGATATACCGATATCGAGAATCGAATATAATATCTAACATTTGGTTGGCAAAACCTGGTGTCAAACAAGTGTGCATTTGGACTTGGATTGTAATCTTCATGAATAGACAGACTCTTTTAGTTTACCCCCCCAAATAAAGGAGCTTTGGATTTTAATTAATTGCTTATAATGCATGGAATTTTATTATTTTATACAGCTTAAACCCGTTGAAACAGTGGTTCGGATTTTAAAGGATTTTTTGGTCGTATTGGCAAAGTGTCGACTACCATATGTAGGGGCCGCCGGGAGAGCACAGAGAAGTAATTCTTTATAAAATGGGGAACTGAAGCTTTTGAAATATTCAACTTGCACGCAAAAGGACATAGTTGTCACTCACATGGTTTAACCTTTTTCCAAGTGGTCAATCAAATGGGGTTATAACACGTGGCAGATCCCAACAAACGAGAACTCATACAGAGTACAGATCGTAGACAGTCAAAGACTCAAAATGCAATGAATTTTAGTTTTTCAGCATGAAATGCTTGAAATTAATGTTCCTCATGGCCTATAAGATGCCAACCGAACTTGTTTAAGTTGTTCAAGTATACATAAGTTGCGTTCTATTTCATAATAATCTGATTTGGATAGGACTTAAAAAGGTAAATATTAGTTTGAATAATATACAGAATATCTAGACTTGAGATTATTATTCAATAACTATAAAGAATCATATATGAAACTTATGATAATAAACTAATATGTAACGCAAATCACACTAACCAACATACTCGAACAGAATTTTTTTTGAATTGTGCTCGAATAGAATTTTAGCACCATTCAGCTATAGTTTTTTTTTTTTTTTTCGGCAGGAAATTTAGCTATAGTGTTTCTTAGGAAGACGTGTGATTTTCTTACTTCAGGGATTTGAATTTTTTTCTTTTTTGGGCCCTCTAGATGGAATGATCTTACAAAATACAAGGATTTTGGACACTTATACTTATTTTCAAAAAATAATACCAAATTTAGGACCTTTCAAAAATAATAAAAATTCTGTATGACCTTTTATGGTATTTTTCTAAATACTTTGGAAGCTAGAAAATACGGTGGCATTTTAGTAAATAAGTCATCTTTTTTATTTACAAGAAACCGTAAAGGTTTCCTAGAAACCAATTTGGTTTATTTTGGTTTCCTATTAGCGAAATGTCCTGTACGTAAGTAAATCACAGGAAAGCACAAAAGTTTCCTGGAAATCAGTTTAGTTGCCCTTAGCCAAATGTCCTGTACGTAAGTAAATCACATGAAACTACGAATATTTTCTGAAAACCATTGTGGTTTCTTTTTTGCAGAATATCCTATAACTAAATAAGTCACAGGAAACTATCGTGGTTTCCTTTTAGCAGAATGTCCTGTAGCTAAGTAAATCACAGGAAACCACGAAAATTTCCTAGAAACTATTGTGGTTTCTTTTTCAAATCATTAGGAAACAATGAAAGTTTCTTGAAAACTATTGTGATTTCTTTTTTACAGAATGCCCTGTAGCAAGAATTGGGTGAGGCATTGAATAAGGACGCTAAAGAATATGATCAAGTTCTCAAATTAAGTAATTATACTTTTGAAGTAAAAGCAACAAAAATATATATTGGTTTTTGGATTCTAGTAACTGGTTTCCAATAACCAAATTGGTTTCTAGTAATCAATAATTAAATTAACCAAACAGTTTTACTGTTTATGATAGAAACTAATTTGGTTTTTAGTTTTTATTAACTAAATAGTTATGATATTTATGGTAGAAACCAATATGGTTGTTGGTTTTTAGTAACCAATTTGGTTTCTAGTTTCCAAAAATCAATTAGTTTATGATTTATAATAATAAATTAATAATTAGTTTTAAGAGTAATCAGCTACAAATAGACTAGTAGAAAAAAGAAACAAGAAAAAATGAAAATTCTAAAATGTTATTTAGTCTTTTTTAGCAAGAATTTGTTATTTTTCTAAAAAAATATAGTACAAAAATAAGTAAAAGTTTGGAAATAGTATTCTTTGTATTATTTATCAAAAAGTAGTACTATGTACTTTTTTCCCAAAATACAAAGGTATGACTTTTTTTGAGAAAATGACATGGGTATGACTAATTTGGGCCAGAATACTTTTTTTGCGAATGCCTTTAAAAGTGACACTTTTAAGAATGTTAAGAATGCTTTGACTTATAAGTAAGAGATTCTTGTTCATGAAAAAACTATCATTTATGACATTTTCGCGAGTTTTTTTTGGTGAAAAAGCTATTGACTAAATGTTAAAACGTTCTTGACACTCCCATAAGTATCATTTAGAAAAAAAATTCACAAAAACATCATTCTGACCCAAGTTAGTCCTACTCACATGCGTAAATCTAAAATGGGAAAATGATAATCCGTATGACTTTTTAAAAAATAATACTAAAAATACGACTTTCCCAAAATAATTATTTTTTCATATGACATTCAGTGGCATTTTTTAATAATTTTGTCACTGAAAATCGAGAAACCAATTTAGTTTCTTAACCAATATCCATATTCTAAAAAAATCAATTTGATCATCGAAAATTATAAAACAAAGGTTAATGGAAACTAAAGACAAATGTTACTTAAAACTAATTCGTTTTGCTAAAAATCAGAAACCAATTTTGTTACTAGAAATTGAGAAACTGAAAATCATTTTAGTTTCTTGTAACCAAAATATTTAGAAAAATGTCATTGAATATCGTACAAAAAATAATTATTTTAAGAATACCGTATTTTTGGTTTTTTAAAACAGGGCTTATAGAAATGTGACCAAATTTTGGGCCCAATTTCAGTAAATGTTTCTTTGCCAAATGTTATAGTAAAATGTCCAGTATATATGCTTATATACCAAGTATAAAATTTTATATTCCAAGTATAAAAAATTATATACCTAGTATATTTCAGTACAGTAACTAAAATTGGTAGATATGGGTATCTACCAAGTGTAAAAATATATATACCTGGACATTTAGCTGTAAAATTTTAAAAGTGGATATCTACTTTATCAAATTTAAAATTTTGGTCATCTACCTAAATTTCCCTTTAAAAACTTAGGTACAAGTGTCCAAATCTCATCTAAAATTGATGGACCAAGCCCATACAATGGGCTTTCCATATCACAGAATGAGTGGATTGTCGTCTGAGACCAATGTAGCCCAAATGACTATTAAGTAGGAGAAAATAGGCCTTTTACGGCGTTTTAAGAAAAAAAATTTGAAAAATACAGTGGCTTATGTTTTTTTAAGGTCTGGTACATTTTTATTAGAAAAATACCACTTTTTAGAAACATATGTAGAAAAATGTCATTTTTTAAAATAGTAACTAACAACGGTAGGTCCGGTACATTTTTATTAGAAAAATACATTTTTAAAATAGTAACTAATAACCAGTGATCAGTAACTATTTTAAAAATATTATTTTTCTAAATATGTTTTAAAACATAATATTTTTCTAACAAAAATCGTACAAAAATTTAGAAAAAACTTAACCTCTGTATTTTTGTAATTCTTTTGAGTTTTTAGAGGTAAAAGTGTTAGAGACATATTAAGGAGTAGAGCAAAGCCCAACCTTACGCGCCTAGTGGCAGCACACAGCCCGCTTGACACATCTTAGATATACCGATACAACATTTTTCATTTTTCTTCTCAATTTAAATATTTTAAAGAGAAAATTTAATTTTTTATGGTAATTTTTCAAAAAATTCCCGGAATTTAAAATTGTTCTGAAAAATCCAAGATTTAATTATAAAAATATCACTTTTAAAAATATTTAGAAAAATACCACTTTTTATTAATTGATGAGATACTTAATATAGCTAGTCGAATTACCTGAGATAACTTGAACAGTTACTTCAAGTAACTGAATTGGTTACTTTAAGTAACCTAACTGGTAGCTCGAGTACCATTGAAAAGTAATAATTTTGAAGAAAAAAATGGTCTTTTCTAAATATTTTTTAGAAGTGTTATTTTTCTAATAATACTTTTAAAAGTGATATTTTTCTAAATCAAACCGGGATTTTTCAAAAAAATCAATCCATCCAGGATTTTTCAAATTTTGATACTTTGGGCCTAGATTTTTGTAATAAGCCCTACTTTAAAATAGCTAAATATCAACTGCTACAAAAAAGAAAAAAAAAAACTTTTAGTGACGACAAAAATTTTGATTAAAAGTGAAAAATTTATGACTAAAAGAATGTCATTATCCTTATGTCGTGATTAAAATGTTCATGGTTAAAAGTTTTAATTAGTCACAAAAATGACAATTTGTTGTGACTAAATGTACTTTTAGTCACAACAAATTTCATTACTATAAACAAAATATTGTCACTAAAAGTAAATTAGTGACTTTAGTGACAACTTGTGACTAAATATCAACTTTTAGTCACAAAAAAATTTATTGTGACTTAAAAGCTTGTCACTAAAAGTTTTTTTTTTTTTTTAGTGAACGTACGGTAAAAAAATACATCAACGTACGGAATACCATCTCCAGTTCTAAGTCCCTAGCTCTTGGCTTTAATCATGCTAGAAGTGTCATAAACTTGTGAGGAGAAAAAAGCAAATATAAAAAAGATTTGTTCATGTTTAAGAAAAATATTATCATATACTTCATAAGTGGTAACTATTAAAGCTAATCCACCAAGGTCGTTCTATTTTACTAGAAAAGATAAAAGACCGAATGAAAGCATAATCTTTATATTATAAATTAAATTAGAGAAGGACATTATATTAGATTGAGATATGCATGAAACCCTAATCTTAAACTAAATTAAAGACAACTGAAGAAAAAACACGAAATTGATAAAAATTAAGGACAAAGCTAGCTCCTTGCGCCCTAATAATTGGCTTACCGCCCTAAATATTCTATGCTCACACATTCTAATTAAATTTGTACGGTGAAGAGTACTGTATAGACATATATATATATATGAGTTGCCAATTCAGTAGATATTTTTTTTTACTTATTTATTTGTATTTTTTTCTTAGTTGTTGGATTATCATCTAATAATGATCCAACGGTTATAATGATGTGCATGAAAAGACGTACATCATTAATGTTATCTCTCTCTTTTACTTTTTATTATAAAAAAATATACATACTACATTTTAATTTTAATTGACCAAAATAAGGTTAAAAAAAAAAAAACCTACTGAATTACATAGTATAGATAATCTCATAATCAGTCTCTACAACTACACATATGTACTTTTAAAACTTACACAACTAATCATTAAATATTGCCACGAAGCATGGCATTATACGTACATATGTTACAAATGAAATTAGTACAAAGTGCCATCTCTCTAATGGGCAACACATATAACATCTTATTGAAAAACTCCACGAAGATTAAATACATATTAGATCATCAACATTTATATTAAAGCGCACAACGGAGAAATCTGATTTATCAGATTATAAATTGATCATCAGAGATCCTACTCTGATTATTTACTAATATTAGGTTTCTTGGAAGTTGACATCATTCTCACAAACTCCTCCATGTTTATAAACCCATCTCCATCACTGTCCACTCCCTTCACCATCTTCCGGCATGCTCTCATGCTGCAACCCTCTCCCAGCTTCTTCAGCACCTGCGAAAGCTCCTCGGCGCTTATTCTCCCATCGCCATCGATATCGAAAAGGCGAAACGCGCTTTCGATGTCGGCAGCTTTGGTGCTACCTGATCCCATGTTGAACATCTCAACAAACTCTTTGAAGTCGACAAAGCCGTCTCCATCCGAATCCAGGGCCTGAAAAGCCTTGGCTATCTCCGAGTCAGCCATGTCTCGGTCTAGAACTCTTAGGGCTGACTTGTACTCGTCTCGGCTGATCCGTCCATCCTTGTTGGTGTCAAATTTCTCAAAGGCCCATCTCAGTTCTTCCATGCTTGGCAGGTCAGATTTATTTTTGTTATCATTAGGCCTTGAGCTTGAGTTGTTATTGCTAGAGCCTTGTCGTTCGATAATATTGGAGTTATTGGTCTTCAACTGGGACGTTTTGCTCCTTGGGGACTTCATTGAACGTCCGTACTGAAAGTTTAGAAAGCTGAAGTTCGGCATTTTAGTGTATAAACTATAAATATTGTTCCTATATAAGACTTTAGTACGTACAAAATAAGAAAGAATAGAAGGGTGTGCTTGTGGATTAATGCAAGAACTACTTCATGAGTATATATATATAGCATATATTATATAGTACTATTATACTATGGCGTCAGATTATTCATTATTCCCACAACTTTTCAATATCGTAGATAAGAAGAGAATAACATTATATGATAGTTCTTTTTGTTTGGACCAAAGTAATATAATGTTAGTTGGTCGAAAGAATATATATATAGGATATTTATATATCTTGGTAATTTTATAGCCACACTTTATACAATATGCAGTTTGGAGAAGTTCCAATATTCGAATTAACTTCTTGGATCTAATACTCTATACTAGTGAAAGACGAGCGGAATAAGTATAGGTGGGACTGTTTAATAAGTACTAAAAAAAATAGGGGTAGGATTCGTTATTCTCATCAAGTTGCCCTGCTGGCAATACATGCATGTAAATGTAATTAATTGATTCTTGCCCTTCGACTTAGTCTCTTTTGAGAGATTAGTGTGGTTATGATGTAACCCGAAAGGGGAAAAAAAATCATAAAAGGAGAAAGCTGAAGATTCTTTTATTTTCTCAGTGGGGTACTAGAAAATTGGGAAAACAAGGATAAGGATTAAAGAATATCAATGCCGTATTAATGGAATTTTTGCAAAGTAAAAAAGAAAAAGAAAAGAAAAGTGACAATGTTGATGGAATTAAAAATGAAACCGCGTAAATCTCCAGGATTGCGAATCTTTTATATTAAACATCCTGTGCACGTAGCACGCATATATGCAATCGCAAAATCCTTGCATGCTACATATATATACCCACAGGTTTCGTAAAAGGGTGAAGGATGGTTTTTTTCTCCTATATTAATTCTGAAAAAGATACAATTTATAGGACCTATTGTTATCTCCTATTAATTACAAATATATAATTGTAATATTTTATAATTAATTCTAATTGATATACAAAATAATTCAATACTCCCCCTTAAATTGGTACGTAGATATCTATCATGCCCAACTTGTCCACAAATTTTGAAAGTGTGCGATTTGAGACTACTTTGGTGAGAATATCTGCCAATTATTCTTCTGATCGAATTTCTGGTAATTTTAGACTTCTTTTATCTAATTTCTCTTTGATAAAAAAACGATCAATCTCGACATACTTTGTTTGATCATGATGAACTAGATTATGGGCTATATCATGAGCAGACTTGTTATCACAGTATAACTAGATTGGTTTATTTGATAAATAATCCAAATCCTTAAGGAGAAGATTTAGCCACAATCCTTCACAAACTCCAAGAACCATCCCTCTAAGTTCTGCTTCAATACTTGAGCGAGCAACGACACTTTGTTTCTTGCTCCTTCAAGTAACGAGATTGCCACCTATAAAGGTAAAATATTCTGAAGTAGATCGCGTGTCAGTTTTATCTCCAGCCTAATCTACATCGGTCATGTATACCTCGATGGTTTGTTTCCTTGTTTTCCTAGAGAAAAGAATTCCTTTTCCTGGAGCTGATTTCAAGTATCTTAAAATTTGCATAACTGCATTCATATATTGCTCACCTGGATTATGCATAAATTGGCTGACGATGCTCAAAGCATATGCAAGATCTGGTTTTGTGTGTGCTAAGTACATCAATCTGCCAACAAGTATTTGGTATCTTCCTTTGCCAGCTGGAACTTGATCAGCTTCAACACGTAAGTTTAATTCTTTCTTAATTGGTTTATTTACTGGTTGACATGCTGACTTCCCAGTTTCTTCCAAAAGATCCAAAGCATACTTTCTTTGAGACAAGAAAATACCTTTCTGAGACCGAGATACTTCAATTCCCAAAAAGTACTTTAAGGAGCCGAGATCTTTCATTTCAAATTCTTTGGACAAATATACTTATAGGGCTTTTCTTTCAACTAGATTATTTCATGTTACCACCATGTCATCAACATAAATAATAAGTGCAGTAATATTACCATTTCTTTTTTTTAAGAATAACGTGTGATCTAAATTGCTCTGATGATAATCAAATGCTACCATAGATTTTGTGAATCTTTCAAACCAGGCCCTGGGAGATTGCTTTAGACCATACAATGATTTCTTTAATTTACACGCCTTCTGCCTTTGTTTTTCTGTCACTATGCACCCTAGGGGAAGATCCATGTAGACTTCTTCAGATAGTTTTCTATGCAAAAAAGCATTCTTCACATCAAACTGCTGTAGTGGCCATTCAAAATTTGCAGCTAAGAATAACAGGACTTGAACCGTGTTAATTTTTGCTACAGGTGCAAAAGTTTCAGTGTAGTTGATTCCATGAGTCAGGGTATATCCTTTTGCCACTAATCTTGCTTTAAAGTGTTCAATTGTATCATCAGCTTTGTACTTTACAGAAAAAATCCATCAACACCTAACTGGTTTCTTTCCTATAGGAAGATCTACGAGCTCCCATGTCTGGTTTTTTGTAAGGAGGCCATCTCTTCATTAATTGCAGCTTTCCACCTTGGGTTAATTAAAGCTTTCTGCATACTGTTAGGAATAGATACAGTAGATAATTGATTTACAAATGACTGATTTGTTTTTGACAATTGATGTGTTGAAACATAATGGCTCATGGGATATCTTACTTTACTAGATAACTCAGGTTCATAAGTTAGTTTTGGAATACCTCTTGTGTGATATTGTAGTAACTGTCTCTTAGATGACTCAGGTACTGCATAAGGAGTATCCTCAGCTAACAATTGGTTTGGTATATTACTCAGGAGAGACTGCAGCTCGACTTCTGAAGTTTATGAAGTTTCCTGATTTTCTGAATGTTTATTACCGCTTATATCCAAGTTTTGACTACTCATATCCAAGTCACCTCTATATTCATCAGATATTTCTGCTATATCAACTTTTATTTCCTCCGTTTTTCGTCATAAGACTGTATTCAAAAGTTTGAATTTTATCAAGATACTCTCCCTGAAATTCAGACGTAGAGTAATACATCATATCTTCATAGAAGATAATATCCATAGCAATGAACATGCATCGAGTAGGGGGTGATAATATCGATACCCTTTTTGATGTAAAGTATATCCAATAAAAATACATTTCAAGGCTCGAGGCATTAACTTACTCCGTTGATCTTTAAGTAGATGAACATAAACAATACAACCAAAGATATGGGGAGTTAGATTGGGGACTTGGGTGCGACAACAGTATCTGTAAGTGCTTGAAATGGTATTTGAAAGTTGAGCGTCCTCGATGGAACTCGATTTATGAGATAGGCAGCAGAGAGAAGAGCTTCACCCCAGTAGCAGGGGGGCATGTGTGCTTCAATGAGTGAAGCGTAAACAACCTCTAATAAGTATTTGTTTTTCCGTTCAGCAACACCATTCTGCTGTGGTGTATCTGAACAACTGGTTTGATGAATAGAACCATGAGAGTCCAAAAAATATTGGAATTCAGTACTACGATATTCTCCCCCGTTATCACTTCGAAGTACTTGAATCTGAGCACTATATTGTGTACGTATAATATTTAAAACTTCTGAAATAATACTATAACTTCTGATTTGGATTTCATCAAACATAACCAAGTCATCCGAGTACAATCATCGATAAAGGTAACAAACTAATAAGTACCTCCTAACATAGGAACTTTGGAAGGACCCCAAATATCAGAGCGAATAACCATAAATGGAGTTGGACTTTTATTATAAACTTAAAGGAAATAAAGCACGATGACTTTTTACATATGTACAAACAAAGTAGGAAACAACCGTTTTAAGTAACCAAAAGAAGTATAGCCCAAACGTTGATGTCAAAACCAAATCTCAGTCATCTTCTTGGAGAAAGTGGTACTGTTCACAGCTAGAGCTTGTTGAAGTTTGTTGGACTTTGTTGACTCCAGATCCAAGTAGTACAGCATCCCTTTCTTAATACCATAACTAATCATTTGTTGAGTCTGAATATCCTTAAATACACAAGAATTAGGACAAAAAATAACCACACAGGATAAGGTATTAGTGATTTGAGAAACTAAAAGAAGATTATAGTTTAAGGAAAGTACCACTAATACAGAATCAAAGTGTAAAGTTTTAGTAAGATCAGAGGATCCTTCACCAAGAACTGTGTTAGTATTACCATTAGCAGTAGAAACACAGCTCCTAGATGAAGGTTTTAGGGTAGAAACATGTCGCACATCAGATGTCAAATGATCAGTAACACCAGAATCAATTATCCATGCATTATTTAAAACAGGTGCAGAAATATTCATCAAAACCTTACCTTCTCCAATGGTAGTTACCAGTGCTGATGAAGTAGATAGAACATCAGCTATTTTTGTTTGAGTGAGATTTGTCGAAGATGGTCTCTTAGCATTCCGATGTCGTGCTGGGTCCCACTAGTCTGGATATCTAATCAACTCAAAGCACCGATTTTTGGTATGACCATTTTGATTGCAGTGGGTGCATTTCATAGAGCCTTTTTCGAAGGTGGAATTCTTCGAGTTAGTGGGTTTGGGGTGATCTGCGATGTTTGACTGGGTCATTATCGAGAAGTAGTATGGAGGCTTTAGGTTTGGTAGTCTCTTTATGGAAAATAGTAGATCGTAAGTTCTTACAATGGACTAAGGAATAATACTCTTCCAGACTTATAAGTGGCTCACGGAGTAAAATTTCTCGCCGAAGTTGATCAAAACTTGTATCCAATCCTGCAAGAAAGATGTGGACTTGAGTGCGTTCTATAGACTATCGGTATGCTACAACATCATCGAGATCGTTCATGACCACTCTATCACGATGGTTGAGTTCTTGAAATATTTCAGTTTACTCTTCATAATAGACAGAAAATGATTTGGTACCTTGTTTGGTTGAGAATGCTTTCTGATACAGGAGTAGACTTGCATCTCATCAGTTCTATCATAAAATACTTTGGATAAAGTATTCCAAATTTCATGTGCAGTGGGAATACAAAGATAGCACCTTCATAATGTCAGGAGTCATTAACATCAGAAGCCAACGTTTTACTATCTGATTTTCAGCATACTATTTCTCATATCCCTTATCCGACACAGAAGGTGAGTTTGTTTTGCCTATGATGTAGGAGAGTTTTTCTCGTTCAGCAATATGTATCTCCATCAATTGGGACCACACATCATAATTTAGTGAGTTGAATACCTGCATTGAAGACACCCTCAGACTGAACAAGAATAGGAATAGATTTGGTACCAACTTGGTCACTCATCATTTTTTTTTTTTGTTTTTGTTTTTTTTCTGTTTTTTTTTCCTTTTTTTTTATAAAATCTAAAATCTAAATAAATAAATAAATAAAGAAGAAGTCAGGCGAATACTTCCTCCCCCTTAATATTTTCCTTACTTTTCCCGTTTGTGCTTTCTATATATATATATATATATCCTCACATGAGCAGGTTTGGACGTCTGATGGCGCGGTGAGGCGAGGCACAGGGCAGGCGCGGTGCAGCACAGAACTTGGCGAGGCACGGGGTGTAGGTCTGAGATGTGCACGGGTGAAGGAGGTTTGGGCTAGGTCGTCGGTGGCTGGGGCGCGGACTGTTCGGTGATGGTGTAGAGCTCGGCGGTACGTAATCGATTGGCTGGCGAGGGATTCTCGGCAAAAGAGCGAGATGCTCGGCGTTGCTCAAAGTTTCTGGGTGTTTCAGTTGGGTGCTCGACTGGCGATGGTTCAGGCGAGGGACGGAGCGAGGTGGTGCTTGGTGGCCTGCAGTGTCAGTGGTGGACTCGGCGAGGGAGCTCGGCTGATCGTCAGGAGGTGAGTTTGGTCGATTTGTGGAGAAACAGAGTTTTTGGCTGATCGGTTGGGTTCTGTTTTTTTTTTTTTTTTATTGGAGTTTTGCCGGAAATTGCAGAGAAACTTTCTCTGATACCATGAAGAATGGTTTTTTCTCTTATATTGATTCTGAAAAAGATACAATTTATAGGACTTATTGTTTTCTCTTAATTAATTACAAATATCTCTTAATTAATTATAAATATACAATTGTAATATTTTGTAATTAATTCTAATTGATATACAAAATAATTCAATAAAGGGCAATAAAATTATTTGGATATTCATTTTCCAATTATAATGTAAGTGTGATTAATTTTCACGTCACTAGTTGGAGTGGCTAAGAATAGTACTTATTAGATATGGTGCATGATTTCAAGCAAAGAACGTGATTTACTCATCTATATATCCACGTTATACTTTTAAGTTTTCATTTGACAATATAAGAATATTACTTTTTTAAAAAAGGAAAAAAAAAAGAAGTTATTTTTTGAGGACATTTTTTATTTTCTCTCTTTTCATAAATATTCATCCTTATTGTCACGACCGGTAATCCAAAATCGTGACTTTTAGAAATTTTAAGTGAAAATATAATTAAATATTGATTTTTACGAAATTCAAGAGAAATCAAGTATAAGAGAAATTTATTTTGATCTTCAAATCATTATAAATTTCTATAATCATTAAAAATTTTATTAGTGTTTAATTACTTAAGAAAAAATACCCGTTAAAGTTCAAGAAAATTTCCAGCTATCACTTTTGGATACTTATTGAGAAATCATGAGTTCAGCTAAAAAACTTTAGTCCAATGTCCAAAATAATCTACAAAGAATCAAGTTTTTAAATTAATAATAAAACTATCCTCATATATACACTTAGTAGATTTACTAATCTTGGCTAAATAATTGAATAATGAAAGAAAGTTAGTAGAGTATAGACACCCACCAGAGAAGAGGTGTGGGAAAGCATGTACAAGCTACGTAACTTGTCTAACCATCGGGATGACTACCTCAAATAGACTAATACCTGAAAATGAGAGAAGTAAGAGATGGGTATTCGCATACTTAGTAGGAATTTAATTACCTTTTTTTTTAATGGATAAAATTTTACCAAATCTGCATAGTTAATACTTTTTCCAATATTCATTTATAATCCAAGTTTATAAAATAATTGATATCCAAAATAATCACATATTTAAAACTAAAATCAGAACAACAAGATTGTACACATCATAAATCATCTCATCCCATGATCTTACATCCTCTCATCACAAACCAGAGTAACTTATTCTGCGTGTATTAAGTACTCTCTGCCTGATACCTATCCCAGAAAACCAAAGGGACACCCATGTGTCTATTCCTACTAAACCGGAGGGGCAGTTGAATGCCTACGCCTACTGAGCAGAGGGTAATCAAAAAATCCTGTGCGGGTTTACGGGCTCTCACTGAGGGCAGAGATACTAGCCACCTACTAAATACCGCGATGCTTAATATGTATTTCATATGTAATCCTATGGTATGTATAACATGTAACAAGATATATAATAACCATACAAAGCATAACCAAATAATGCTTTAAAACTCTACTTGATATTATTCTAGAATTTACTGTACTATGGGCAGGAAATCTACTGAATCACCCCAAAATCACAATTTTACAAATATGTATAAAGGTCACACAGTCTAATTCTAGAATAATCCAAGATTTTCTAACAGTTTATCAATATCATTTTATTCACAATTTTTCACGATATAGTCATAATGCAAAATTTAAATTAAAGCATGAATAAAACCAAGTAATTGAACCTCTACCTCAATCGAGTCACTAGATAATACTACGGTGCTATTGAGAATGTTTAACATAGTTTGACAGTCATTTGGAGGTTCAGGGGTCATTTTCAAACCCATAATCATTATGTTTGAAAATTTGATTTTCTAATAGAACCTCAAATCGTGAAACAGACTTCACCACTAAATTCCTAACACCCAAATTAGCTATAGATTAGATATATAACTTGACCAATTCGGGCTAGGGTCAAAATCCAACTCGGTGGCATGCAAAACAAAGCAAAATCGGTGCCATTCGATCTCGTTTTTCATGTCGATGACCAAAATAGTCAATAAAAAATTTCATGTTTTTACGAGCATATCATAAATATGAAATTTATCTTACGATCTAATGACCGGATTAAAAAATCATAATATAAAACTAAAAAGGTTTAAAATTGTTCAAAAAAGACAAAAACGAGATATATATACCATGACGATCATCGTGTCGAGACGAATCCAGAAGTCCCAAGTTTACGGCTTGAAGTTGTCAGAAACGACAATGGTGATGGAAAATACAGTGCTAGTTTCGAGCTTTTCGTCAGTGGTAGACTGCTCCGGTGGCCTTGAGATCACAGCAGAAGCTTCATGGCGAGGTGGCAAGCTGATCTGGGTAGCTGGCATTGGACACCGGTGACTGGAGGAGCTTGCACGGTGGATGGGGGCCCTGCGTTGCTTCAGCCGAGAGATAAAGGGAGAGATCAGGTGAAGGGGAGAGAGAGGAATAATAGAAAGAAAGAAAGAAAGAGTTATTTTAAAAATAAAAAAAAAAATTGTGAATCCACCACTAAAAATATTATTATATTAAAATAAATGGGAGGGTTTCACACTTGTAGCTATCTAGCCACCTTTAGTACGGATCTAGCTAGCTAAATCCATCATCATCCAGGAGAGATTTTTCCTCCTCTACGCATAAATGTACTCATAATTTACGTAAAAAATACAATATCCCAATTAAATATTTAGAAACAAGAAAATAACAAAACAAAAGTGCATTTTGATATTACTTTAAATTATTCCAAATCTGTAAATAAATGTATAAGATACGCATGCATATACTAGCCGGACAATTTATATACACACACATAATTACATAAATGTCATCTAACTGATACTAATATTCCACTGCTCCCCGTATTCTTTGTAAGTACGCAGTATGTATATAGATATAGATATAAGGGCACGTAGGTATACCTACTGGATTGGCAACCTAGATATAATATATGTGCAAGTGTTTGTAAACGAGTAGCCGGCCAAATAAATATATATATGCATATATCACAGATATATATAATATATGTATAAAAATGCTTGTATAACACATGTATATACCTATATATATCCTGTAGTACAGACCTAAATACGTGTAGTATTCTCATCACCAAAAACTAGTACTTACAAGTGATGCTATTATTATATGTTATAAATGTAAAGATTAAAATTATATATGTAAGCTATATATAGGTTCAAAATGCAGACCGGAAGCCTGGAAATTAAAAGAGATAATAAGACCTACGTATATTTCCATATGTTTAATAGCAATTATTAGCATACATCCACTTCAAAATAAATGGCTAATACTAGTTTTAACTACGTAAATGATCATGTTCTCCTGTGTATGGAGACATGATCGATTCCTAAACTTAATTAGTTAGTAATGAAAAACCATATGCATACGTACATCTTTTTTTAGAAGAATATTAACTAAGTCACCAAAAAGAAAAAGTTCGTAATATATATGAGAAATTGGCAAACTTGAATAGGTATAAATAAATTAGTTGAAATTGTGAAAATGTGCTGTAACTCTCTACAATTACACGCCCTCATTGATCATGGAATTGAATTGTTAATCATGTCATACTAATGTAGTTTATATATATGTTTTAGTACTACACCATTATTTGATACATGTACAAGTCAAATAAATAAAAACTTAATAGATGTCACTGGTGTAAATTAACTAGCATTTAACAATAATTTTTACAAATTATTTTTCTTAATGAAATATCTAATTCTAGTTCTGAAATATGAAATAATTTCGTAAAAATTCAGAAATATCTAATTCTGCATAAGACTAACTTCCATATATAATACATCTTGAGATTTGTTTTTATCTCATAAAAAATAATAAGTTATAATTAACAACGTATTTGCCTGCGACTCGAAAAGTTAGCAAGTTACAATGATATTTTATAAGGTCTGTGGAGCCCATGGCACAAGAAAACGCGGTCTATGACACATGCATGGTATTGGGCTCTAGTCAAAATTAAAGAAGATATACGGATATAACGATAATCCTGTAGGTGTGACATACAGTAAAAATCGGATTTAATGAAGGGTAAAAGAGTAATTTTAAAAGGAATGGCATTTTAATAATTTAAAATTTTTGAAATATAAAAATAAAATATCTAGAATTTAATATTTGGGTGCTACAGTTTTCGAATTTACCTTTAAATCCCCACAAAATTTCATCTTTTTCCCCCGAGGTCCCTGACCATTTTCTCTCTAAACACTCGGCGGTTATTGTTCACGAGGAGACCAACCACTGCCCGACCAGCCTCACGAGTCACCCCGCGTGCCTCAGCTCCCGCCGACGAAGATGCGGCCACCATCACTGTCGCAAAACGCCACCCAATGACAGAGATCGGCTTCGCCAGAGATCACGCCTGCGATTCAATTTTCTGGCCAAATCCTCTCCGTTCGACGTCCTTTCATTTCACTGCCAACGTTATTAGCTTCGTCTCCTCGTCGCCGTCATTTTTCAACTGGTCTTAGCTGTTAACTTGTTGCCAGTAAGATTTTCACCATTTTGGCCGTTTTACCAAAGTTTGTAAAAAGTGATATTTTTATAATTATTTCGTTGGGTAATTATTTTACTCAAGATAATTATAATTATATGAGGTGAAAGAAGATTGAAAATCATGAATAATTACGGTTAGTAAAAGTAGTACGGTCATTTTCAAATAGAAAAAGAGTTTCTTTTTCTAAATATTTCCAAAAACTGGTATTTTAGTAACTTTCGGAGTTTTAAGCTTATTTAGTGCTCAGGACCTCAAAACTGAATTCCGACTTCGAATTTGGATTCAGTGAGGTCGAGAGATGAATTTTGATATAAAATATGATTATGTTTCAAAGTGACATGAAAATCGAAATTCGTGACCCGTGAATAGTATCGTTTTGCGTGACACGGGCCGAGTCCCACTCTGGGACCCACTTTTGACAAATTATATGTTTAACCTAGTATTTTTGGGTACTATGAATTCAGTGGTGATCTTTATTTTTCCATTTGAGGCTCCGTTGGAAAAGTCACTTTTTAAAGTGAGATTACCGACATTACGAAACGACCATCCGAACACCCGAATGACCAACGGGAGATTTTTTTAGCGTCTTTAGCTTGGTATAGCTACTATTTCAAGGTAGGAGTTTAATTACGTTATTTTATAATTGTTTTGATTTATAATTGCATTATAATTGATTTATAAAAAATCGTAAACTTTATGATAATTGATAAATTGCTGAAGCACATTGGATTATACTAGGATTGGACTATGTGAAATTTTATATATTTTTTTAAATTATGATTATGGGGCAATACAGTGGTGTACTATCCTTGTTATAGTAAATCCTAGAATAATACCAAGTGGATATTTTTAAAGCATTGTTTGGTGAATATTTTGCATGATTATTATGTATCCTGTTACATGTTGTACATACCATAGGATCACACATTTGATTTCTATTATTGCATCATGGTAGTTTAGATCGTTCGTAAGTTACTGCAATGGTAGGTAAAAGATCTAGAACCCTACGCACATTTTTGGCTGACACACCTCCAGGTAGTATCAGGATACTGTGTACCTCTCGTAAGGGATATTACAAGGCTGTGATGGGAGGATGAGAACTCACTCATTTATATTGGTTGATGTATGATATATACAATCGTGTATTTCTGGTTTGGAATATGTGATTATTCTGGATATCAAATATTTTATAACTTGGTTTATAAATGGATATTGGAAAAGGTATTAATTATCCAGGTTTGGTAAAAATTGCATCTATTCAAAAAGGTAATTGAATTTCTACTGAGCATGTGAATGCTATACCCCCCTACTTCTCCTATTTTCAGGTGTTTGACTATTTGAGGTAGTCATCTTAATGGATAAACAAGCTGTACAGCTTGTGTATGTAGTTCTACTTTTAATCCCTGGTGGGTATTCATACTCTGTTATCTTTCCTTCCTTTTTTAATTATTTAGCCAAGATTAGTAAATTTACTAAGCGAATATATGAGGATGGTTTTGTCGTTAATTTGAGAACTTAAAACTACAAATGATTCAATATAAATTATTTTGGACTTTGGATTAAAGTTTTTAATTGAACTTAGTTTACCAAAATTGATGATTTATTTATCAGTTTCCAAATGAATTAATCGAAAGTTTTTTTTTTAACTTTAATGAGTATTTTTTTTTAAGTAATTAAAATTATTAAGAGTTTTAATGGTTATAGAATTTATAATGATTTGAGGACCAAAATGAAATTATTTAATATTTAATTTTTCCTGAATTTCGTAAAACTAATATTTAATTATTCTTTCACTTAAAATTACTAAAAATCACGATTTTAAATTTCCGTGACACATACAATATCTTTTTCTGACACGATTCATACACGTTTCGTGTTAAAATATACCGTATGTCAAGTGTGAAATCGGCAAACCTGAATAGTAGATATCGATATATATTTGACAATATGCTATAGCTCTCTACAATTACACGCCCAGCTTATCCATTATGATCATGGAATTAAATTATTACAATCATGTCAGTTTTCCTATATATATATATATATATTTCGTACGTACTACACCATTAATTAGTTGATATATGTACAAGTCAAATGAGTAAACAAGTTAATAGATGTGATTGGTGTATATTTACCAGTATTTAGCAATAATATTACAAATTATTTATGTTAACGAATTTTGATGATATTTGAAAAACTACTTTTGAGGAAAGTAATTTCATCAAAATTCAGAAATATCTAATTCTACGGAAGATTAACTTCCATGTGTAATGCATGTTGAGATTTGTTTTTATCTCATAAATGATAATAAGTTATAAACAACTTATTCGACGTGACTTAAAAAGTTAATAAGTTATAATGATGTTTTGGACGCCTGTAAACCTATGGCACGAGAAAATGTGGTCTATGGCACACATGCATGGTATGGGAATCTAGTCGAAAAAAGATATACATATACATTGATGATTCTGTAATTATGACATATAATATCTTTTCTCAGATACAAATCATACTCGTATCTTATAAAAATATACCGTACGTATGTCAAAATTGGCAATATGTTTGTTGAAGTTGTGATAATATGCTATAGCTCTCTACAATTACACGCCCTCATTCATTATGATACTAATGTAGTTTTTCAGTTCTATTATATATTATTTGATGATGAGCACCAATCCAGTAGGTATCTTTTTTTTTTTACTCATACATAGGTATTATTTTGGCTAATAAAAATTTTTCTTGCACATTTTTTTTATATTGAGAGAAATAATATTAATGAAGCACGTCTTTTCATGCACTTCATTATAGCCGTTGGATCATTATTAGATGATAATGATGATCCAACGGCTAAAAAAAAATATCTACACATAGGTAAAAAAAAAAAAAATACCTACTGGATTGGCAACCTTACTTGATATATATATATATAAGTATATTAAGTAAACAAGTTAATAAAGTAATTGGTGTATATTTACCAGTATTTAACAATAATTTTACAAATTATTTATGTTAACGAACATTGATGATATTCTAAAAACTAGTTTTTAAGAAAGTAATTTCATCAAAATTTAGAAATATCTGATTCTGCAGAAGATTAACTTCCATATATAATGCATGTTGAGATTTGTTTTTATCTTATAAACGACAATAAGTTATAAACCATTTATTTGGCGCGACTTGAAAAGTTAGTAAGTTATAATGATGTCTTGTGAGGCCTGTGGAGCCCATAGCACGAGAAAACGTGGTCTATGGCACACGTGCATGGTATGAGATCGATCCGAGTCAAAAGAACATATATGTACACATATTAATGGTTCTGTAAGTATGACGCACAATATCTTTTCTCTAACACGAATCATACACGTTTCTCATTAAAATATATCGTCTGTTAAGTGAAAAATGAAGTATTCAACGCCTACTTTTGTGAGTGGTAAATTAACATTACCATAGTAACTACATGTATGGCCGACATTTTCGATGTGCCAAACTCTACCCCAAATTGGAATTTGGAAGCATTTTTTCAAAATTTTGTCAGGAAAAGAAATAATGGCCTGTACATTAATTGGTTAAACAATTATTTGTTTCAGGGCCATTCGTGATCACTTGTGAAAGTCAGTACTTGATACTCTCGCTACATTAGGTTTCGGTAATGAAAAAGAGTAGTATACGTATTTATATACAAATATATCAAGCTCATGTGCATACTCACTGTTATATCTCCAGAAAAGCAAATAACGATGACTTAATAATGGTGGGAAATCATAATTGCAAAAGCTCTATATATTGCTATATATAGTGAGCTAGTTACACCAATCCGTAATAAGAATCGAATAGAAATACTACCTATATTAAAGAAAATGATCGAAAAATGAATTCTTAGTTTTCAAATTAATGGAAAGTAAAACCTATATATGGTTTACAATTTAGTACTTCCTAGATAGTCTCTATTTCATCAGCACACCTACAAATGGCGTTCGAAATTCGCAAAACTTAATGAAAAAGTATGAAGAAATGTATATGAGCTTTCATCGATATTCTTATTAATAAAAGGTTAGGGCACTATGAAGTTAATTATTAGCAGGTACTTCTTCCAAATTATTTGCCACGATGATTATCTAATTTTCCACCAAATTGACGAAGAAATTAAGGACAGAGATCAAGTGATATAAACCTTTGTATTAATACCTGAGAGTAATGCTAGTGACGCCAAAAACTTACACTATAAATTTATACCACATGATGTGGCATCCATTACAATCACTAAATTTTAAATGGTGTGGTCCCACTTTAAATAAAATAATAGTTGAAATGGAGGACACATCATGTGGTGTAAATTTTTGGTGTCCCTAGCATTCAATACGTGATCATCCCTTCTCTTGTGTGTGTGTATATATATATGCATAGTTAATATCAAAATACGCTTCATTAATTAGTAAATTTATTTATATACATATATATGGGTGAGTTTTCAATGAGTATTTTTGTTTTTGCTCTATTGATGGATAAATTTGACCAATTTGGAAATAAACCTATAATAACAAGTTATCTCATTAATTATATTAATTTCTAATTCTTTTTTATTTATTTCATTTTTGAAAATTTAATTTAAAGTTTAATTTTTTAATTACCTTTAATTTAAAACTATATGTAATTGTACTTTCAATATTTAATAAAATTTCTTTTTTACTGTACGAGAGGTAAAATCCAAGGTAGCATAATTTTCATATTACGAATAAGTTGTTTTCTTAAATAAAAAAAAATGAATAAAACAACTACACTGAAAATTTGTTTGGAAAAAAAAAAAAAATATGCGTGAAACAGCTTAAAATTTGTACATCTTTTGTTGTGTTTTTTTTTTCTAACGAATAAGATAGTTGAGAGTAATGTAGGATTATTAAGTATTTTTTAATAGTTTCATTTTCGTATAAAAAAATAAAATAAAATAATTGATCAACTCATCAGGTTACCTATCTTTTTTGTTTTAAATAACTTTCTATATTTATATATGTATTAATTATAATAATTTTGTTAGTAAATTTATAAATATTATTTTAGCCATTAGATTAAAATTCAATAGCCCAAAATTAGAGTACCTATCTATGGAGTAAAAATAAAAAACTCCATTGAAACATCACCTCAAGGATATTGAAGGTTGAACTTTGAAGGACACATAAAAACTACGTAATTTATATACTAGCTCTCGCTTATACAACTGCTATAATTATATTAGAACAAAAACTTTAACCCCACACCACCCCCCCCCAAAAAAAAGAAAAAAAAAACATATATCACTTGAAACTCAGAACACAAACAGACCAAATTAACAAAGGATCGAACTAGCTAAGTCTGAAACACAGTAAAAAACGAAAAAAGAACCCTAGTTTTCCAGCACGACCGATACTAAGCCAGCAGCTTCTAGATCATCAACGTCTTCATCACTACAAGTGGTCCCATCTTGCGATGCTTGGTTCTCCACGTTGACCCTGGTCAGCTCTCTTGCTCTCTCCGCCTGCACATTCCAATCCGTAGTTGCCAAAACCACCACCATCACAGCCGCAGAAACCATCTGGGCCGCCAACAACCCGATCCACAACCCGATCAACCCCTTTCCCATCTTAAACCCCATCAACAACGCAACCGGAAGCCCCACTCCATAAAACGTCCCAAGGTTGATACAAGCAGCCATAGTTGGCCTCGCACTACCCCTCAAAACTCCACAAGCCGTCGTCTGAGGGCAGTTCCCTAGCTCGCAAAGGCCCACCACCGGCAGCGCCGCCGCCGTCAGCGACAAAACCGTTCCGTCCCTCGTGAAGATCCTCGCCCACGTGTCGTTAATCGAAACCATGAACACCATCGCTACAAGGCCGGTGAAAACGCCACATGACAACGCCACAAACGACGCCGCTTTCGCCCTTTTCGGCCTGTTTGCGCCGAGCTCGTTGCCGACTCTCGTCGAGGCCGCTTGGTTTAGGGCAATGGGGAATTGATAGACGAGCGCGGTGGCTTGTATCAGGATCCCCATGCAGGCCACGGCGTCCTCCGCATTGCCGAGCACGCCGCAAAGCACGATCATTAGCTCGTACCACCACCACTCGAGGCAGACCGAAATGCAGCTGGGAATGGCTTGGCGGAGAATCGGTTTCCACTCCTTGAAGCAGTACCAGAATGACCAACCGGGCCAGGACCGCTTCAAGATCCCGGACACGTAGAGATAGGCAACTAGGGCTACGAGAATGTTTAAGTCAGTGAAGGAACCGGCCAGCGCGACGGCGCGGATGCTGCGGCCGAGATGGTTAAGGAAGTAGTAGTTGATAGGAGCGTGAGCGGCGAGGGCGAAGGCGGCGCTGAACATGAGTGGTTTGGTGATTTTCTGAGTCCTGAGGTGGATTCTGAGAGGGTTTATGAAGGACTGGAAGACGAGTGAGGGAATGGAGTAGGAGAGGTAGGTGGTGGCGATGGCGGCGATGACGGGGCTGCGGGACCAGTAGAGGAAGAAAGGGTTGGAGTTGAGCCAAAGGACGGAGATTGGGAAGGTGGCGAGGAGGAGGATGAGGAGGATGGTTCGGTTTAGGGTTTGGCCCATGAGAGGCCATTTGTTTGCGCCGTATGCCTGGGAGGAGATGCCTTCCATGCCGGAGGCGAGGCCGGAGATGACGGAGTAGCCGCTGATGTTGGCGACGCAAATGGCGAGGCTGCCGCCGGATAAGGCCTGCTTTCCCATCTTTCCCATGAAGAACATTGAGATGGCGGATTTTCCGTACACCAAAAGGCCAGCCAAGATCATGGGAAGAGCTATGAGGTATAGCTGTTTGATCTCTTCAAGTACCTGAGTTTTATATCACATATATGTTAGTTAATAACTAGGTCATAATGTAATAAATATAACGTACATTTATTTAAGGGGAAAAATAACTAAAAAAGTCAGAAATCTAGAATGGCGTCACAAAAAATAAAATATCACATTATATATATAATTGACCTTTGAAATAGTTTCTCGGTAGCGCTTTGAATGTATTCCATCCTCATTTTCATAGAGGGATGATAACAAAGGAGTTGAAGGTACAATGACCTCGTTGTCATGCATCTTTGACAACCCAACACAAAATTTCTATCTTCTTTTTTTTTTTCGTGAATTAAAGAAATGAGAAAGAAGAAAATGGCTCTCTCTTTTTTCTCTTGCTCTCTTGAGAAAATGTATATAGTTATAGTTAGTTTATCAGAGACTGAAGCTCTTAAACTCACTTACAAAACATCAATGAAGGTAAAGGGCATTTATAACCAAGTATGAGACCATTTTTTTTCATTTTAAAAATTATATTTTAGTTAGTCTTTGGTACGTGTATAAAGGGTTAGTTAGGGTTAGGAGAGATAAGGAGGAGAGAGAGAGAGAAAGAGAGAGAGAGAGAGAGAGCTGGGCATGGGCATGCGTTGGGTTCGTCCTTTAGCGTGAGGGAACCCATCTGGAGTCTTTGGACTAAGCCTCACATTTCATACAGTTGTTACACTCCAATGCAAAAGCATCGAAACCTGTCAATACTAGCGTTTCAAACGTTTTTCCCCGCTTCGACTCGGACGAGTTCTGACTCACCAAAGTCCAACGCAAATGGTGAAGAGGAAAACAACAAAGAGAGATGCATAATTGATAAGTATTTTTCTTTTAAAATTTCTTTCCTTAATTTTTAGTCCTTTTATCAACATCGTTAATTTGTCTGAAAAATCTATGCAAAAATAAATAAATAAACCAGCTGTACCACTTCAATGAGAGAATTATGAAGATTTTGGCCACTATAATTACCACTAATTTCGTTTGAGAGATCAATGTTATAACTTATAACCCCTCATCTAATTCAAGAAAATATGTTTTATATCTCCTATGTGGCTCTTTTGTATCACAAAAGTTTATTAGTGACACTAACTTATGCTTTCTTTCTTTTTTTTTTCAGAATAAAAGACCTTCCAGTTTGCATAATTAATTAGGAAATTATATAGCTAAACTATGCCTTATAAATATTACTAATATAAGTAGAGAATAAAAGTTTCTGTCAAAACCCAAACCCACTAATTTCTAAACCAGCTGAAAAAGAGTCGATGTGCAATTTGTAGAAATCTGAGGTAAAGCATCAAGGGATTGCACGTGTGCAACTGAACGATTCACCTGACACACGTGCACTCTACGAAATGTGTAAAGCAATCAAATTTCAACGGGGTCAAGCTTCGATTCAGAAGATGCTTTCCTTCGACTTATTGGATTCCGCCACGTGGAATAAACTGATAAATTATTACCGTGTGCTAGAAGGTTTTCGGTTTCCACACGTGGAATGAGAAGTGTGAACAATTTGGGTTGCTGAGGAGTACCTCCATCCAGTTTTCATTTCACTAATAGCCATTAGCCTGAGTAATAGTTTAAATCTCCAACCCTTTCCAAAAATTTGTCAAAATCTGTACGTTTTGTATTATTCTCTATTTTACAATTTTTTGTGAATGTTTTATTATTGTTGAATTTACATTTCACTGAAAATAAATAACCATGAAAACACTTCTTTTTTAAAATAAAAAAAAAAAGAAGAAAAAGGAAAAAAAACATGCGCTTCCATCAAAGAAAAGTTTTCATAATAAACTTCTTTCCTTTGAATAGAGCATATGGTTTTGCTAAAACATAGGCCACGCGCCGGTTGTTTTACTTATGTGTTTTTATAACAAAATAGGATTTTCTTTCACTTCATCTCTTTGGGGTCAATTGCGAAAAGAGCCTCTTTTAATATATATATTTGCAAAAAAAAAATTATATTTTTAATTTATTTACAAAGTGATCTTTCTCAATAATGCTCGATTATATTTAACTACATACTTAAATTGGTATATTTTTTTGAACAAAAAGCTAAAACTGAGATATGAGACCTTCAAGAACTAACCAAACGAGTGTGGTTTCGAAGATCGAAGAAGTGACTAACATTCACTCCCTTCCAAGAAAAAATGGCTGAGCTAAGGGCCACGATGAGAGATTATATATGCGCGCAAATCCGAAGTTGCAACTACGCTCAATAATGTAAAATGACTATTTTACAAATAGATTTAAAACTTAGGTCTTTTATCAAAACTCACTTTCAAATTGTCCATTTCACTTAATTTTTCTATTAAGTATATCATGTTTTATGTATCAATAAATTGATCAATTAATTTTATTTTTAATTATATCGATTTTGTATAGTGATTATATCTTATATACATATACTTACACTGAAACTAATATATTTATCATTTTGGGACTAAAACAATATATATATCTGATCAGTTTGCTACAATGCTTGAGAAAAGGACATTTACTAAAGAGGAGTCCAAAGCTTGTCCATTTTTATGAAAGCCCCTTTACTTATTGGGTTGCAACTATCGAACACTTGGAAGTACGTCCTTGGAATAAAATTAAACAAGCAGCACTTACGTTCTTGTTTTATCCCTTTTTTAAACACACTCTTCATGGAGAAATTTCTATTATCTTTGTAATGGCTCACTAAAAAGAGGAAAAATGTCAAAACAAACGACATCCATTTAGAGTGAAAAGAAAAAAGTAGAACAACTATTGTTAGAGATTAACAATGAAATGGCGACCTCGTAAAGTGACTTTTTTTTTTTTGCAAACAAAAGGGCGGATGAGATCCCAATTATAGGTCACTTCCCAAAACCACTCCTATTTGGATGAAACCTCGTAAAATGACTTGAATTACCTTTATTTACAAGTAGCTATGAGTCTAGGTAAATTATTGTATTTGTTCAGATGATTGGGTTGTGGTATTTATTTATGGCATTTTCAATATAATTAGAAGTTATGATGTGATTGCTGTTGTTTTTAAGGGAATAGATAGTAGTATAACAAGAGCAAGGCTTCCTCTCTCTTTCTATAAGGTCTGATCTAGTTCCAAATTCCACTTTCTCTGGGTGACTGTTCTTATCAATAAATGAAAATATTAGAAGAAAACAGTATGTACCCCACAAAACTCTAAGGATAGGTTGTTATTTTGAATGAGTTGGAAGGCGTAAACCTGATTCTTCTCCCATTTTTAAACACAGATGGATCGTATTTCACGATGGAGAAACACGCTTTCGAGAACTGGGCCTACAACAAGGTGGATTGCTCTTGGCCCAGAAGTTGGGCCTTTTGTAAATGTGACTTCAGTAAGCCCCCATTCAGATGATGATGCGGATTCCTTAAGGCCCAAAAGTTACCTGCAAACTTATGAGAGAGAGAGAGAGACAGAGAGACAGAGAGACAGGATAATATGTGTATTTTGACTTTGGCATTATCAAAATTGAAGATGGCACACACATCATAACTAATATACCAGAGGGAATATAGGCGTTAACATGTGTAGCAATTGCATTGAATGTTATCCATTAAGCAAGCCTTCATTTCCCACCAAATATTTCACTCAAACATTTCTAAACCAAATGAAAACATTGGAGCTTTTCTGCTCTGTCCAAGTTTTCCGTTCCTTTTCCTCTCTCCAACTACACAAATCTGGTGAAACATTTGGAAGCACGAAATACACAAATCTGCATCTAATGTGAAATTTAAAATAAAAAATAAAAAATAAAAAAGAAGCTCAGTTTCAACAACTCGAAAAGCCTTAAAACATAGGCAGTTTTTACAACCATCAGAGGAAATATGTGGATCAGGTGTTACTGCGATATCTTCTGGCTGGTCAAAAAGATCAATTTTCTTCAGAGTATCTCATAAATCTGCAATATGATGAACAATGTCTCATTTGTCCATGGGAAGAAAAAAATTCTTTGATGATTAAAGAAGAAAATAAGCTCCTCATTCTCAGAATTTGTCAAATGTCCATGCACTTATGTTACAACATTCAGAAAGGAAAAAAACTTACGTTTATCGGCATCTCAGCTATAAGGAGGTTGCTGCTTTCTTCAATGTTTTTGAGAGTTACTACTTCACCCCCAACAACCATATTGATTACGATCCCATCTGCACATTTTATACAAAGCTATTGAAACACTAAAACATTACATACTATCTACACCTAACAAAATACACAGCATTTGAGACCTGTGGCCAAACAGGTTGTCATGCGTCTCATGTATGTTTCCTGCACAACAATGATGTGAAAGGAAGCAAGTAGATTTAGTACGTAAGGGAGATAGAAGGGAAGCCATCAGCATGTTAATTGGTATGCATTTAGAGACATTGAAGTAATAGGTGATGGGAGAAAGCAAATTTCAACAACTTGAGAATGCATGGCACCTAGGAGCCAAAAAGTGATAGCCAGGCAATGGTAAAGAGAGAGAAAATTCTTAAGATACAAACAAATTTAACAGGTTGAAACTTAAAGTTAAGATTTCCCGCTTCTGGCGGTGTCTCCAAAGTCCAGAGGCATGTTCAAAAAGCAAATAATGGAAAAGTAAAATGGGGTCAAGATTTCTTCCAGAGTCCCTTGAAAGGCATCAGGAGAGGAGAAACGATGTAATGCTAAAAGGTGTTCTGAAGGTCCTGAAATAGCAAAGGGTAACCTTGCAACCCGAATATTAAGAAATACAAAGAATAACTTGATTAATTGTCGAGTATAATACAGAATTGCAGAAAAAATTCATGCGGGGAAAGAATAAAAGATGGAATGCAAAACAGTTAAAACCATAAGCAGGCATGACTGCAAGTAATCATATAATGTAGAAAGTTCTAGAGGAAGAATGGCTTCTTTACCTTCTTTGTTGGTAACTCATAATTTATTAGAACATGAGCAGCAATAGGTGACTCCCCAGAAGAAAGAAGTGGAAGACATGCATCGGTTACAACAATCATATACGATTTTTGTTCATCTTTCCCAGTATCACTGTCCTCTCCCGAGTCAACAACTTTTTGGTTCCATTTTGTTGTTGCTTGCCGAAATTTTTCTAGAATCGAACCACGTTCGACTTCTGCCAGGTCACTGTACTGGCATAAGAAAGATAATATGTACAACATTTAGAACACTCTACAGTGCTAGGAACCAAAAGCCTACAAACATACGGTGCTGGTGCCTAGTATACTTCTTACATAGCCACAATTTCAAACTTAAATAACCAATTGAAAGAATTCTTGGAGCTCCAAAAGCTTTATAGGACACAGATATCAATCTATTATATCAATTACAAAAACCCACCACTTTCTTTTTTTTTTGAAAAAATATAAATACGTATAGGTAGGAAGCAAAACTTTTATTAATAAAGAAAACTGGATTCAGAGACTAAAATGAAAGAAAAATACAAAAAAGAACGAAACCAATAAAACACCACAGAACAACGTATTTTTCCAATTAAGAGTAATTAATGAAAGCAGAATATCCTTAGCCCAGAGAGAGGCTAAAAACTTGATTCTTTTATATAAGGTAAGGCAGGAATAAGACCGAAGCATATAAGCTCCTGCTAAGCTGAACTCAAAAAGACTCCACCGAGAAAGTTGCTGTCACGGTGCATTTCAATATTACAACCACCATCTTGTTCTTACCGAAACCGATAGACTTCTCGATCAATAACCTTTCGCATTGTTCAGGTAGTATCCAAGGAAAATCTACTTCCTTCAACAATCTAAACCATAATGATCTGGCCACATTACAAATGCAAACAACACACGGTCCACGGTTTCACGTCTCTTCTTGCACATCACACACCACGAAGGTCACAGAACAAAAAATGAGGTCATTTCCTTTGCACCAATTCACAATTGTTAATCTTTGTACCGACGAAAAAAACCCAGTTCTTATTCATTAGCAACTGTTGAATCAATTCGAAGAAACTCCACTACCCCCGAAAAATAATTCCTCCAAACACAGTTTTGCCACTACACTCACTACCCATCTCGTGCAAAAACGAAGGCCATTCACAGAAATGTGAAGCAATTGTCCCTGAGCGCAAAAAGTTAAACTTGACAATCCTAACAAAAAGGGGTTTGCACTATGAACAAAACCCATGACCAATTCAAACTAAAGGTGGACAAAACTAAACCCGAATCGCATAATGAAACCACTGAAAAACAAAACTAACAAATTTGTACAAATTTTGAAGGAAAGACAATAATCATGGGTAATTACCAGAGAGGCCAAAGAGATAAAGGGAAGAGTGGAAACGGCGGAGCAAACGGCGTCAAGTTCGTCTCGTGAGCTGCAGCTGACCACCATTGGTAGGCCCGGACGGTGCCCCGCCATGCCCAGCAAGTCCAGCAACGTCACCTGCAAAATCCATACTTGTTCAAATTTCTGATTTTATTTTGATAATATATATATACATATATGTATATTAGTGTGAAATTGGAGAGAGAGAGAGAGACGAGACGAGACCATCTTGTATTGGAGTCTGTCAACGGCTACATAGAAGTGGAGCTGTTGACTGCAAGAAAGGAAGAAATGGGGATTAGCTGTTAGCATAGCATAAAGGAAGGAATTTTGGGTAACCAAAAACAAAACCTGAAATGGGAAGAAATAGATGGTGAAGAAGGAGACGCAGATTCAACTCCTGCATCTCCGCCCATGCTCAATTCCCACCTCTTGTCCTGTTTCAGCCACACCCCCCACTTCTCTTCTTCTCCTTCTTCTTCTACCTCCCTCTCTTTGAACCGGTTCGGAGCGTGGAACCCGAGTAACACTGAAAAAATAAAAATTTAAAAAAAAAAAGAAAGGGGAGGTTCTAAATGGCAAATGCATGTCACTTATTTTTGTACATTCACACTTTTAATGTTTTTTCGGTTATAAATTTATAATTATGTCTATTTATAAAATTACCATTAAGGATAATTACATGGTAAAATACAAAACTCGGAAGACGATTGTGTTTTTTTTTTTCTTTTTTCTTTTCTTTTCATAATGAAGCCATAGGCATCATCCATAAATTCGAACAATGAAGTTTAGGATCTAAATTTGAATAATTAAGTTTTTCTAAAATTTTTAATATAATAATTATAAAGCACTTGTGTAGATATTTATCCTATTCTCACATATCTATAGAAATTAAAGGAAAAACAAATTAAAGCAAGTTTATTTTCCATCTCACCCTTATACACATATGTGAAGTCGTGAATGTACAATCAAGTTATAAAATAGAGAAGAAAAAAAAATGCGAAGGACCAGCCTCTTTCTCTAAACGTCAAGACACAAGTAGTCAAACCAGAGAAAGAGCCTTGAGGAAAAAAAAAAAAAATAGAAAGAGCGGAGGGAATTGTGCTGGGTTAGAATAGTGTCATGCCTTCATCTTTCAAATGAATCGGAAAAGTTTGAAAAAGAATGGGCTTTTGGAATTTTGTAAACGTACGAAGAAAAAATAACATTTTATCAGAATTTTTTGCGAATGGAAAAAGAAATTGAAAGTAGATAAATAATCACGTGATGGCTTTAGAACTTCCCAAAAAATATTTGTTAATAAATACTCAAAAACCTAATACTTGACAAATTATGTTCCCTAATTAATTATGTTGCTTTTTCCGAATCTTTCACTTGTGAAATTAACCATAGCGTCCCCATCTTCTTCCCAGTAGTGTTAAGGGTTAATAATAGCAATTTGTTAGCCCTGTCTCTGTAGGCGTGTTAGAGATGTCAAATAGGTCATGTCGTACCTGTCCGATTCATGAAAGGTAAGTCCACTCCTATCTCGTTTCGTGCTCATGTTGGCCCAAATTTGAAAATTTTAGGCCCAGCACGGCCCATAAGCACAGTCATATCTCGTGTCATGCTCGTGTTTGTGTTAGGCTTTTATCGCGGTGAATATAGTGTGCTAAACGTGCTAACATATCTTTGTGCTCATCTTTGATCGACCTATTAAGTTATTGTGATAGTTTATGAATTTTTTAAAAATATTTAATTAAATAATTATATTTTGATTAAAATAATAATCAAAATATATAATACATTTATAATTATTTGAAAATAAAATATTCAATTAAAAATCACTAATGCAAAATTATTTTTAAAAGAAAGAACATAAAAAATAAGTTTATTAATAAGAAAAAACTAAAAAGACATACAAAATTTGCATATATAAATAATATAACAAATAAAAATAAATATTTTTTAAAGTATTTAGAGTCGTGCCTTTCGTGCTTTTTGGATCGTGTCGTGCTTGTGTTGTGCTCGTGCCTAAGGTCGTATCATGCTAACCCATAGTATCCAAAAACCAAAGCCCAGCACAATCCAATGCCCTATGCCATACTTGGCATGGCCCAAAGTCACCCTGTATCGTGTTCTCGTGCCAAATGGGCGGCCTAGCCTATTTGACATCTCCAGGTGGGTACAAACTACGCAGAGGCATTATTGATAGGGGATGGGATGATTCCAAAGATGCGTGAATGAGATCTTCTTCGGATGATCGATATGGGCTAGGTCACCATTGCACAAACTGGTCGGAAGTTGGAGTCATTCCCTTGATGAGCCTAAGGTAGGCAGGACGAAACCAGTCAACGTGTTTATGAGTGCATTACTAGTAAGAGGGTTGGTTCAGGATGTCGGGCGCCGTACATGCGTTATTTATGCTTTAGGCATGATCCTGTGACCTAATGACCCATGAATTATAATCACTATACTACTTTGGTCCCCAAAATTTTAACTTACATAGTAATAGCTTCTAAATTCTGCAATTGTTAAAACAATGACTCATTTGTTACAAACTACTAGTTTTTTAACATAAATTAGTTTTTGACAGAGAGCATAATTGGGCATTACTTACTTTAATGAGTTAGAATTACGTTCTCAGTCATAATTACCAAATTTTATACTTTGCATATAACTCATTTCTGTAAAAAAAAATTAACAGTTTGTGGGGAAAAAAAATAGTCATTACTACATTAATTGCATAAGTCTTCGCAATCTATTGTGTAAGTTAAAGATTCAGATTCTCATTATTGACCATAATTAGTAGACATTGTACTTTGTAATGACTTATTTTGTTAAATATTTAACAGTTTATGGCAAAAAATGAAAAGGATCATTGTTACAATAATTACATAATTCAATGACTATTATTATGTAAGTTGAAAATTCGGGAGGCTAAAATGGTATAACCAATACAATTCATAAGCCATTATTATTAATAACCCTAGTGTTAATCCTGTTATACTCACTCAATAATTAATCATAGCTCATTCATGTTTCGTGTTAAGTAAACTCAAATATGATTAGTAATGGACTAATCGTCCTAATAAATTGTCCTCTTTGTGTTGTCTTATCTACCTAAATATTGACAAATTAGCAATGAGAAAAACTCAGTTCACCCATTATTTTATAATTTTTTAAAGATTAATATTTAAGTAAATGAGATAGTTGATGTTAATTTATTAGAAATTGTTCCGCACCCAATAGTGTTCACTTTTCGAGCTTGTGTTGTGCATGTACTAATGCTCGTGTCATGTTGTGCTAAATATAATTTTTTTTATTTATTTTTTATTCCTTCCAAGAAGATCAAAGAGTTTCACTCATTTCCTCATTGTGACTTGAACTCAGAATCATAATCCCAAGTAATAGGTGCTCTCATCATTGAGCTAACCCACCTTACCCGCTAAACACAGTTACTATTATTTAGTGTCTCTCTCGCAATTTGCACAATGAGTGAAACATTCCTAAGATTGTATGAAACAACTTCATACACTTATTAAAGATAAAGGTTTCAAAAAATCAATGTACAGCGAAAATTAGTCAAACCATATCAGTTTTTGTTTGTTGTTTTTCCAGTTTTGCAATTTGATATAGTTTTTAAAAGCTCCAAACAGCACTATGTGGTTCAAGAAATATTCTATGCCTTTCAAACCGCAATAAAATTTTAAGTTATTTTTTTTTTCTCTCTATTCTCTATTTATCTTACTTTTAATTTATAAATTTTAAATTTTGCATAATGTATTTTTTTAATCAAATGTAATCTATTTTTTTGTCTTATGAAAAAAATTAATTTACAAGCAATAGACAAAAATTTGAATGGGTCAAAATTTATCTAGTCTATTATTAATGTATGCTCAAATTGTGGACACTCATTGCACAACACTATCAAAATATAAATATGAGTTGGTTTATTTCTCCAAATCATGTCAAACTGCACCATTTGAGTTGGGAATATGCATAAACTATATGTACATTTTGGTACATTAACAAAGAAGTCGTACTGGTCAAATTGCATCGCAAACACCATAATTAAAAATATTTCATATTTTTTATAATATATATATATGGGGATGGCTACGGTAGAGGCGTCCCTACGTAGGGTCATGCCTTAATTATCGTTGGATGGGAATCTGTGGAGAATCTATTTATATACAGATTCCCATCCAACGGTGAATAGACAGAGCCCTACGTAGGGGCGCCCCTACTGTATATATATATATATATATATATCACATGTTTTGTGGAGTGTTATGATATGAAAGGCTAGGTGTGGTAATTCGTATCGGCGGGTTGGGTTGAAGTCTAATTTATACACAAATTATGTCAACCCGAACCCGATCCGTGACCTATTGTGTTAGAAAAATATCAACACTAACCCGATCCGCACATAAATCGGGTTGACCCGAACCCGAACCGCGCAACCCGTATTGGTGAATAACACATAACCTATAACCCGATTTTGACTCGCCGACCTGTTATGATTCATATTTTTCTTTTTATATTTTCCTTTACTAAGTCTATTATTGTCTCATTTCAAAACAAATAAATTATGGGTAATTTATAAATATAACTAATAACTTATAATGCTAAACAATATATTTATAATAAGGGCGCGTCTACAGTAGGGGCGCCCCTACGTAGGGTCATGCCTTAATTATCGTTGGATGGGAATCTGTGGGGAATAACGGGAATCTGTGGAGAATCTATTTATATACAGATTCCCATCCAACGGTGAATAGACAGGACCTTACGTAAGGGCGCCCCTACTGTAGACGCGCCCTTATAATAATAGTCATAAATAAATTAAATAAAAAAATATATTTATAAATGAATTATGTATATATATTTTTGGCGAGTCAAATGTATCAAGTTCGAATCAAGCGGATTGATCCAAATCCGATTCGTTTTTTTATTCGTGTTATGCGGGTCGACCTTATTTCGACCCACACCCTTTTTCTTTGACCATAACTCGTAAAAAATCGTGTTGTGTTCGTATTGTGTCATCTTATTGTAACCCGAATTGCTACCCCTATGAAAGGCCTATTTGGCATAACTTTTACTTTTAGAAGTAAAAAGTTTAAGAAGATATTCCTAGAAAAATTAGTAGGTCTATGTTTCATTAAAAGGATCTTTTAATTAAAAAAAGACTTTCTGAGAATTAATTAAAACACTCTCAAAAATAATTTTTAGTTCCTAAAAAATCTTTAAAAATCATGCCAAGCAGGCCTAAAATGTTGTGCAACTGTATGTGTGGCTACCTTGGAAAAATTGCGTAGCATGTAAAAAGCAATAATTGTTTATGTTTTTTTTAAATAAAAAAATAATAATCGCTTTATATCAAAGATTTCTATAATTAAATATTTAAAACGATAAGTACAAAAATATCTCATAAGTTTTGGTCAAATTATACAATTTATTTTGTTTAAAAAATCAAAATCCAAACTAATCTTTCCCAAGTCAGAAATAAAACTCGAAGAAAACTAAAATACCTTTGGTCAAATCTAAAATTTAAAACGATTATTGCGAGTGTGAGAACCTCACTGCTATTCATTGGACATTGAAGTAACCAACGTTTAACTTCTTTTTTTAAAAAAATTTAATTTATGTCGTTTATGCAAATAGAAATATCGTTTTTAATATGAATTACTCTCGTTTGTGTCTAGAGAGGGCACCAACTCATTTGTTGTTTTATTAATCTGATGTCGTTGAGGCAGAGAGGGGGAAAAAAAAACCCGCAAAATTTTTTCGTTTATTTTTTTTGGTGTGAAAAAGGAACTTGCTTGTTTTTTTTCTTTTCAAAATAACATAACGTAATAAACAAGATCTTGCGTTATAGTCAAATGACGGTAATTTTTACAACACAAGCAACCTATTAGTTTTTATTTATACTGCAGTAAGTTCTACGATCCTATTCTCTGAAAAAAACGATAAAAAAAATTATAGGAATATGGGATCCTGATGAGATGTTGTTTTTCTATTTTAAACGACAGATATTTTGGAGGGAACGACATGTTGTATAAACTATATGTTGATCTTGTTTATAATTCATAAATCTAAATCTCAAAAGACCTCAAACGTGTACGTAGTAAGGTAAGGACAAATCGAACTTACAACTGGTATTCTACCATACAAGTGGAAAACTTTAACATGTTTTCGAAAAAAAAAAAAAAAAACTTTAAGATTCCGTTTGGAACTTGAATTTTGAAGGAAAAAAAAATTGCAAGAAAAAAATCATGAAAAAAAAGAGAAAAATATTTTTCCTAAAAATTTATAGTACATTATTTTCACATTTTCGTTTAAACTAATTAATGTGTCAATATTTTATATACTAAAAAATAACATCAAATTAAACTTTTGTTTTACTTAAAAAAAATTTATCATTTTTTGTTTCAATCCAAACAAAAGAAAATAAAATCTTTTGAATTTTTTTTTCTTTTCCTCTAAAAATCTAAGTTCTAAACAGAGCCTAAGAGATAAAAGGACACGCAGTTTTTCTAACATAAACTAGTAAAGTCTTTGACCAATGTTTCTTTTTTTCTTTTCTTAAAATAAAGTCTTATATGCTTTCAAAAAAAAAAAAAAGTCTTAGATGGTAGTGACATGCAGTTCGTACTTCGTAGTAGGCTACATCTTACAACTTGCTTAAGAATCATAAAAAAGAACAAAAAAAGAAAAAGATATTGGACAACATATATTTTTGTTGTGTGTAAATTGTAATTCATTGTTATTCAAAAAAAAAAAAAAAATTGTAATTCATTGTTTGTGGTTCAATTGTTTCTCTTTGAAGTTGACAAGTTGTAGATGTCCCTTGGCGTCTTCGAACTGCTCGGATTTGGGCTTTGTATAATTTTTTGGAAATTGATTTTTTTTTTTCTCTTTTGTTTATTTTCGCAACTTTAAGTAAGCTAATACTTCAATATTGGTCTCGTCTTGTGTTCATAATAGAAATATAAATGTGAGAAAAAATTCTAAGATATAAGCTCAATTTATAGAATTATATATATATATATTGAAGCAAGATATTAATGTTTTATTTTTTTTTGGAAAAAGAAAGAAAAAGAAAAAAAAAAAAGTAAGAAAAAACATAAGAGATCCAAGGCGAGGATGTATAACGTTAGACTGTCCTAGGAGTTGGGTCTCACTCTCATCTCTCAGCAATGTCCGCACTCACGACTCCACACGTGTCTAGTTCTCTCTACACTTCTACTACAATAGGATGGCGTAACTGAAAAGACAAGAAACTAGGAGGGGTTAAAATTATAAATAGAGTAAAGTTGGGAGGAACAAAAAACAAAAAACAAAAACGAGAAAATCTCCTTACTTTCCTCTCGTGCTTAGCTCATTCATCGTCTCTCTCTCTCTCCTCTTCTCCTCTTCTTTCTCTCTCATACCTCTTCGGCCACTGTAGGGCTTCTCTCCGACACTTCGGTACTCCATTTTCACCGCTGCGACCATTAGCTCCGGCCGTTCCTGCATCTTCCGTCACCGGAGGTAAGCTCCCGTATCATCTTCTTCAACCCATTTCTTTTGATCTCCTCCTTTTTCTTGCTCCAAGCTCTGAGCAGCGAAACCCTAATCGACGAAAACGGCACTCCGGAAAATCCTCTTTTTGTGCTATGTATCGTTGTGTAGTATAATTAATAGGGTTCTGAGATCGATATTGATTGTATTTTTGCTTGATCAGGATTAGAGAGAGAGAGAGTTTCTACAGGGTCTATTGAGATCCGAAGCGAGAATAGTCTGCGAAGCAGTATTGGTTGGGGGAGAAAGCTACGGTTAGGGTTTTGTTTTTTATTCGAGGTATCGTTTTTGATGCGTTGGCGGGAATCCGAATCCGCCTGGGTTAGAGTTTGGGTTGGAGCCGTGAGATGGCTAATCCCGGAGTCGGGACCAAGTTTGTGTCTGTGAATCTGAATAAGTCGTATGGGCAGCCTTCGCATCATCATCACCATCCACAGAATTCTAGCTCGTATGGATCGAATCGGTTCAGAGGAGGCGGTGGGCATGGCTCTGGGGGCGGCGGCGGCGGAGGAGGAATGGTGGTCCTTTCAAGGCCTCGTAGTTCGCAGAAGGCTGGGCCGAAGCTTTCTGTTCCACCCCCCTTGAACCTGCCTTCATTGCGCAAGGAGCATGAGAAATTTGATTCGTTGGGTTCTGGTGGTGGGCCTGCTGGTGGTGGGGTTTCCGGTAGTGGGTCGAGGCCAACGTCATCTGGTATGGGATGGACGAAGCCTGGTGCAATTGCTTTGCAAGAAAAAGAAGGTCTTGGTGATCAAGGAGCTGAGGGGACTGACCAGGTTTCGAACGGGCTTGATGGGGTGATCAAGGGGAGCAGTGTTTATATGCCTCCTTCAGCTCGGTCAGGCACAGTGGCTTCCTCTGCACCGACTTCTACTCTAGCCTTTCCACTATCAGAGAGAGCCCCAGGGTTGAGGGGTGAGGATTTCCCTTCTTTGCAGGCTGCTTTACCTTCTGCATCTGGGAGTGGACAGAGGCAAAAGGATGGTTTGAATCAAAAACAGAAGCAGGTAGTTGGTGATGAGTCTTTTAGTGAGCAGAGGAATGGTTCCCGTTTGAGTACTCCTGTTGACATGCGCCCTCAGTTGCACTCTTCCCGCTATAGTAGTGGCAATGGAATGAATGACGATGTTGAGACCAATGATTTGGGTGGTTCTCGATCAAGAGATCAAGTTCGGAAGCAGGAAGAGTATTTTCCTGGTGCATTTCCTCTAGTCCGAGTGAATCCTAGATCAGATTGGGCTGATGATGAACGTGATACAAGTCATGCTCTTACCGACCGGGGCAGGGACCGTGGGTTTCCAAAGAGTGAAGCTTATTGGGACAGAGATTTTGATATGCCCAGAATAAGTGTGTTACCACAGAAACCTGTTCATAACACTTCTGAGAGGTGGGGTCAGCGTGACGATGAAACTGGAAAAGTTACTTCCAGTGAAGTCCCTAAAGGAGACCCATACGGCAGAGATGTAAGAGCACCTAGTAGAGAAGGGCGGGAAGGAAACTCATGGAAAAGTTCGACTCTTTCAAAAGATGGTTCTAGTGTTCCGGAAGTTGGTGTAAGGACGTCTAATCTGAACAGAGAAATGCATAAAGAAAATAAGTATGCCCCGTCACTATTTCGAGAAAATGCTCACAGTGATTTTGGTAGGAGGGATGTAGGGTATGGACAGGGTGCAAAACAGTCGTGGAACAACACTACAGACTCGCATGGAGCCAGAGGGGCTGACCGGAATACTAGAGAGCGCTATGGTAGTGAACAACACAGTAGATACAGGGATAGTGCTTTGCAGAATAACTTGATGACCAAATCATCGTACTCTACAGGAGGCGGCAGAGGGATGCTTGTCAATGATCCAATACTCAACTTTGGCAAAGATAAGCGTCTTTCTACAAAGACTGAAAAGCCTTATGTAGAGGACCCTTTCATGAAAGATTTTGGAGCAACAGGTTTTGATGGCCGAGATCCGTTCTCCGGGGGCCTTCTAGGAGTGGTTAAGAGAAAGAAGGATGTGCTCAAACAGACTGATTTTCATGATCCTGTTAGGGAATCTTTTGAGGCTGAACTTGAAAGAGTTCAGAAAATGCAAGAACAAGAGCGGCGGCGGATCGTTGAAGAACAAGAAAGAGCTTTGGAACAAGCTCGAAGAGAAGAAGAGGAAAGAGCAAGGCTGGCTAGGGAACAAGAAGACAGACAGAGACAACTGGAAGAAGAAGCTAGAGAAGCGGCATGGAGAGCAGAACAAGAACGTCTGGAAGCCATGCGAAAAGCTGAAGAGCAGAGAATAGCTCGGGAGGAGGAGAAACGCAGGATACTTATCGAAGAAGAAAGGAGGAAACATGCCGCTAAGCAAAAGCTTTTAGAATTGGAGGAAAGGATCGCCAAGAGGCAAGCTGAAACATCAAAGCCTGGGAGTAGCTCTTCAGCCCTTGCAGATGGGAAAATGCCTCTGACGGTGAACGAAAAAGATGTGTCCAGGACAGCAGAGGTTAGTGACTGGGAAGATGGTGAAAGAATGGTGGAGAGTATCACAACTTCGGCCTCCTCTGATTCTTCTAGTTTGAACAGGCATGTGGAGATGGGTTCTAGGTCTCAGTTCACTAGAGATAGTTCTGCTGCTTTTCTCGACAGAGGAAAATCTGCTAATTCATGGAGAAGGGATGCATATGACAATGGAAACAGCTCAACCTTACATTTACAAGATCAGGACATTGGTCATCATAGTCCCAGACGTGATGGGTCTATGGGCGGGAGATCATATTCTAGGAAAGAGTTATATGGAGGTCCTGGATTTATGCCTTCGAGGACTTATCAAAAAGGAGGATTTTCAGAACCTCAAATAGATGATTTCAGTCATCTAAGAGGGCAGAGGTGGAACCTTTCTGGGGATGGAGATCAATACAGCAGAAACACAGAGATTGACGCTGAAATTAACGATCATCTTGTTGACAAATTTGGTGATGTTGGCTGGGGACAGGGCCGCCCCCTTGGTAATTCATATTCTCAGTATCCCGAGAGACTGTACCCGAATTCTGAGGCAAATGGGCCTTATTCTTTTGGGAGGTCACGGTATTCCATGAGGCAGCCACGTGTTCTTCCCCCTCCAATATCTTCTATGCACAAAACCTCATACAGGAGCGAGATTGAACGGCCTGGCCCTTCAGCTTTTGTAGATAGTGAGATGCAGTACAATCATGCAGTAAGAAGTGAACATACCATGCAGACAGCGTATGATGGTAGTAATAGGGAGAATCTTGGGCAACGTGAAATAATTGATGTCCAGCAAGAGAATGAGCAGAAACTGGATGGTAAAACCACACCAAGGTGCGATTCACAATCCTCACTTTCAGTCTCAAGCCCCCCTAGTTCTCCAACTCATCTCTCTCATGACGACTTGGATGAATCTGGAGAATCTTCAGTATTATCTGCTGAAGGAGATCGCGAAGATGTTTTTCTGTCAGGGCAGGAGAACGAACCGGTTTGTTTACCTTCAAATGCTGGGGAGGAAAATATGATGACTTCTGCAACCTGTCCGTCTGTGGGTGATGATGAAGAGTGGGCTGTTGAGAACAATGAACAGCTGCAAGAGCAAGAAGAATATGATGAGGATGAGGATGGATACCAGGAGGAAGATGAAGTGCACGAGGGAGATGATGAGAATATTGACCTACAGCAGGAGTTTGAAGATATGCATTTAGAGGAGAAAGGGTCACCTGATATGATGGACAACTTGGTTTTAGGCTTCAATGAGGGTGTTGAAGTTGGGATGCCAAGTGACGATCTTGGAAGAAGTGCAAGGAATGATGTTCCTCTGGTTTCTTCAAGTACTGTTGAAGAACAAAGGTCATTTGACAGGATTTGCAGTGATGGAGAAACTCTTCAGCCCTTTGCTGGTTCTCCTCGAGTAGCTATTGATAGCTCTTCCGGAATGTTTCAGGAAACTGAAAATGCAGTGCAGGATTTGGTTATTGAGCAAAATAATTCTCCTAGTATGACACCAGATTCCAAACTTTTGGATCATGTGGATGCTTCTAGTAGTTCTGGTTCGTCTTCTCACCATCCAGTTATATCTTCAGTGAACCTTGCCTCCCATTCTTCTAGTCAGGCTGTTACGTCTAGTGTTCCTGCTGGTCCAAATCAGGCTGAGGTACCTGTTAAGCTTCAGTTTGGGTTATTTTCTGGTCCTTCCTTGATACCATCTCCAGTCCCAGCTATACAGATTGGTTCTATACAGATGCCTCTTCATCTACATCCTCAAGTTGGCCCTTCTCTCAGTCATATGCACCCATCACAGCCTCCTCTCTTCCAGTTTGGTCAGTTAAGGTATACCTCTCCTATTTCCCAAGGAGTTCTGCCGTTGGCTCCTCAATCGATGTCTTTTGTTCAGCCAAATGTTCCATCCAGTTTTTCTTTCAATCAGACCCCAGGAGCTCCTCTTCCTATTCAGCCTGGTCAAGATTCCCCTCAGAGTCTCGTAAAAAATGATGTTAAGTCACTTTCTGCAGATAATCAAGCTGGCATTATTACAAGGCACTTAGATGTATCTCAAGGAAATATAAGAGAGGATAATTTGTTACCTGCCAGGGAAAATGCTGAAACCCCTATGATGTTGCAACAGGGTCGATCAGATATATCCTGCATTGGTGATAAAAACTCCAGGTCTGAGTCAGGCATCCGGTCAGCAGAAGGGCACCCTAATTTGGTTGCGAATAACTACAATTCTTTGTCCATTACCCAAGAATCAGAAGTGCAGCCTCAGGCTGGAGCAGTACTTTCTCAAACAGTTACTAAAGAAAAAGTTGTAATTGGGCCTAAGGTACAAGGCACGGCATCTAGTAGCAGAGGGAAAAGATATATAGTTGCGGTTAAACATTCTGGCTCAAGATCATATCCTGCTCCTGAGTCTACACGCCTTGAATCTAGTGGATATCAAAGGAGGCCTCGGCGTAATGTTCAGCGAACCGAGTTTAGGGTCCGGGGAAGTGTTGATAAGAAACAATCTGTGGGATTGGTTTCATATGATGATTTGGGGTTGGACGCTAAGTCAACTGCCGTTGGAAGGGCCGCAGGACCTTCTGCCAGAACTGGGCCAAGGAGAGCTGTTTTCTTGCATAAAACATCAAAGCAAATGTTAGAATCGGAGTCCTCAAACTCTTTTCCACTGAGCTCACGGGAAATAGATTCTGCTAGCAGGGCTGAAAAAGGATCTGGGAAAGAATTATTAACGAAAGGTCAGAACATTCCTCAGTCTGGAGAGGGGAAGCTTAAAAGGAGCATTGGCTCTGAAGAGGCTGTTGATGCTCCTCTGCAGAGTGGCATTGTGCGTGTTTTTGAGCAACCTGGTATAGAGGCCCCAAGTGATGAAGATGATTTTATTGAAGTTAGGTCAAAAAGGCAAATGCTAAATGATAGGCGTGAACAGAGAGAAAAGGAGATCAAGGCCAAGTCTCGGGTCGCAAAGGTTGTAAACTAATTTCCATATGCAGATTCAATCTCGTTTTGTGCTTGATATTTCCTTCTAAAGCGAGTGGCTTAATTGAATAAATTTGTTAATTGTTTCAGGTGCCACGAAGATCTCGCTCTACTTCAAAAACTGCTTCAGCAAACTCAGGTAAAGTTTCTACATTATCTGGTGCAGAAGCAGCGAACAACACTCGCCCTGATTTTGTTGGCACTGAGGGACGTGAATTGGGAAATAGAGAATTATCATCTGGTTTTAACACCACCTTAGTGTCCCAGCCATTGGCTCCTATTGGCACTCCTGCTCTGAAAAGTGATTCTTCCCAGACAATCAGGTATTTTCTCTCTCGAAGGAGAGTAATGTTGCTATTAAATCAGGTATGAGCATGGACTCCTAAATCATTTTTTCCTAACAGGTCAGTCAAGACAAGCTCCAACCCTGTAGTATCTGGTGCCGTAAAAAATATTGGATCAGGCTTGCTATTTGACAACAAAACTAAGGTTATAGATAATGTTCAAACATCTTTGAGTTCGTGGGGTAGTTCACGAATTAATCAACAGGTGTGTCCTTGTCTTCTTATTTATTTATTTACTTTTAACTTTTGTAGATAGAAACTTGACTATATTCCTTGCTCGTTTTTGCTATCTGGTCAAATTCTGCCCTTATTATATGTTTATTGGGGGGTGAGTGTTCTTTTTCTCTAGAGGAAAGGAAAAAAGATTTTATTTGTTTAATCTATTTTTATTTTTATTTTTTTATCACTCTGCTTGCTTCCATGATTGGAACTTCTAATATTCTCACTCCTCGGATTTCACCTTTTGCTACTAGTTGGCTGTGACTTGTGAGACCTTAATGATTTGTATTTTCCTTAATTTCTTTTTTTCTTTTTTAAAAAAAGAAAATTACTTTTCTAACATATCCATGCATTCATGCATTTGTGCATGTCCATTATAACTAATGAACTTTCATTCTTCGTTATTTCTCTATCACGAAAAAGCTTGTCCCTGGAACATTTGGGATCGTTGAAACAATCAGGTTTTAGCTTGAGATTTTTGCAACATAAAGATTTTTTTTTGCTTTTTAATATTTTCAAGCTAACTGGGCAAATTTTTCTCAACTGATTCATCTCGAGTTTTCATATATGTACTTTTCTTTTTCTTTGAACTTCTAGGATTCTGAAACTTACAAACTACATCTGGTAGGTTATGGCCCTGACACAGACCCAACTTGATGAGGCTATGAATCCTGGGCAATTCGATTCTCGTGGTTCTGTGGGAAATCATAATACCTCAGTTGGTGATTCCAGTATGGCATCATCATCATCCATTTTGACAAAGGAAAAGTCATTTTCTTCTGCTGCTAGTCCAGTCAATTCACTGCTTGCTGGGGAGAAGATTCAATTTGGTGAGAAAAGAAGGAATATTGCTGGAAACTGAAAATTGTTCTAATGTTTCCTATCACTTGTTATCTTAAAGTATTATGTCTGTTCATATGCAGGTGCAGTCACATCTCCAACAATACTGCCCCATAGCAGCCGTGCTGTTTCACATGGAATTGGTCCCCCAGGTCCATGCAGGTCAGAAGTGCAACTCTCCCACAGTCTTGGTGGATCCGAGAATGACTGTGATAGTCTCTTTGAAAAAGAAAAACATTCCACCAAAACTGGCGTTCATCTTGAAGATTGTGAAGCTGAAGCTGAAGCAGCTGCTTCAGCTGTTGCTGTTGCAGCGATTAGTAGTGATGAAATTGTTGGGAATGCGCTGGGTAGTTGCTCTGTCTCTGTTTCTGATACAAAAAGTTTTGGAAGCACCAGAATTGATGGGATAACAACTGGTAGGGATTTTTCTGCATTCGAGCCTTGGTGGTTTCCTGTTTTTAGCCTATTCCTTATGAGAGTGCATTTTAAACTTTGGCAGGTGGAGCTAGTGATTCACGATTTACTTGTCAGTCAAGGGCTGAAGAGTCCCTTATTGTATCTCTCCCAGCAGATTTATCTGTTGAGACTCCTCCAATTTCCTTGTGGCCTCCGTTACCAAGTCCTCAGAATTCTTCAAGCCAATTGCTTTCGCATTTCCCTGGTGGTCCACCATCTCATTTTCCCTTTTATGAGATGAATCCAATGTTGGGGGGTCCTGTATTTGCTTTTGGACCACATGATGAGTCTGCATCTACTACCCAGTCACAGTCCCAGAAGAGCACTGCACCAGCTTCAGCACCACTAGGAACCTGGCAGCAATGCCATTCTGGTGTAGATTCATTTTATGGTCCCCCTGCTGGATTTACTGGCCCTTTCATTAGTCCACCCGGGGGCATCCCAGGGGTTCAAGGCCCGCCGCACATGGTTGTCTACAATCATTTTGCTCCAGTTGGACAGTTTGGGCAAGTTGGGCTGAGTTTCATGGGTACTACCTATATACCGTCTGGAAAGCAGCCTGATTGGAAGCACAGTCCTGCATCTTCTGCCATGGTTGTTGGTGAGGGAGAGATAAACAATTTGAATATGGTTTCTGGGCAGCGCAATCCTACAAACATGCCCACTCCTATCCAGCATTTGGCCCCAGGTTCACCGCTCCTGCCCATGGCTTCTCCGATGGCAATGTTTGATGTTTCCCCTTTCCAGGTAAACATCCAATATGCTGTCCAACAACTATCACACACTACTTCACTTCTCTGTTTTNTTTCCAATTAATGCATTACACAGATTGGTTCAGAAGCAAGATAAAAGACTTGGAATTTCAATTGCTTTTTGGTTTTTGAACAGGCATGCATAGCCAAATATCTTTCTAGCGTAATTAATAGTTCTATTACTGTTTGCAGTCATCTCCTGACATGTCAGTTCAGGCGCGTTGGCCTCATGTCCCTGCATCGTCACTCCAGTCTGTTCCTTTGTCAGTGCCTTTGCAGCAACAAGCAGATGGTGTACTTCCTTCTAAACTTGGCCATGCATCACCAGTTGACCAATCATTAACGGGCAACAGGTTCCCTGAATCTCGAAATTCTTCATCATCTGACAAGAATCGGAGTTACCCTGTGACGACGGATGCTACGGTCACACAATTGCCGGTTGAACTAGGCTTAGTAGACCCTTCAAGTTCCACAAGTAATGGGGTTTCAGCACACAATGTTGTCTGTAAGAGCTCATCTGTAAGCATTAATCCAGATGCTGGCAAGACTGATGTAGCTCGGAATGGTAGTAACAATGTTAGTGGCCAGAACACTAGTTCCAATGTCAAGACTCAACCTTCTCAGCATAAGAGCAATATCTCTGGCCACCAGTATGGTCCTTCCCCTGGTTATAATTATCATAGGGGCAGTGGAGCTTCTCAGAGAAATAGCTCTGTTGGTGAATGGACCCATCGACGAACGGGTTTCCATGGAAGGAATCAGTCCTTGGGCGCAGAGAAGAGTTTCCATTCTTCAAAGATGAAACAAATTTATGTGGCAAAACAGACCTCGACTGGTTCATCGACGGTGTCTGGAGAAACCAGATGATTAGTTCCTTGCATTTGAATGGATTGCTTGAGGTTGAAGCATTTATTCAAGAATAAAAAATTTTGGTTATTTTTTGGGGCACCTGTTGCCTTCATTAGGTGTTTAGTTATGAGATTTGGCTTTTCTTGACTGGAATGAGTAGAATCCATAGACTATGCTAGTTTTCGAAGATGAAGGTTAATCTCCATATGTGCTGTTTGTTGGCTCCACATCAGATTCTCGATTTGTGAAAGGATTGATGTACTAAAATATTTATTGTTCCCGGTAAGGTTTTTTTTTTTAACCCCAGTTTATTAATGGTAAATGTGGCTTTGAGTAATGTTTCGTCTTCCATTGTTTCCAGTGATCTCTCACTATTCCTCGTTTCTCATCACAAAATCAATATACTTTATTATGTTTCGAGTGTAAACCAAATATGCTTTACTTAATCCCATCCGGGCATCAAGTGAAATGCCCCGAGGATCCTCTGGGTGTTGCAGATGCTATTTTTGTTATCTGGATTACATGAAAGTGAAAACATATTTGATTTAACTGTTTTTGTTTTTCTTTCAGAAAAGTCGGATCAGTTTCTCTTTGTACGTTGGTTAGTATAAGGTTTTTAACTTTAGTAGCTGCCAGAGTTCTGTTCCTGTAAGTTGTAACATTCTTGTAATTCATTTATTGATGTGGTACTTTTATTTTGGGATATCACTTTTATAATTAGTATTTTGATATTTTATTTAATTTGTACATTTTCTTTTGATTATTATCAATATTGACTTTTAGATTTAAAATCTATCACAAATTTATATTTTGGCACCAATTTAGAGCAATTTATTTATCATACTAATTTAATAAAACTTATTTTCGGATAAGTTTTTATATGGTTTATTTTTAATTTTTTAAATAGCATCTTGGTAATTAACTGTTCTAAATTGGTGCTAAGTATAAATTTGTAACAGATTTCAAATCTAAAGGTCAATATTGATAATAATAAAAAAAAAAGTACAAATTAAACAAAGTGTCACAACAATTTTAAAATAATTTGTTAACTATCGCTTTCAGTAGCTAAATTTCTCCCTAGGAACTAATTTAGATATCTTAAAAAAAATTTTAAGAGAAAAAGTGTTAAAATTAAGAAAAAAAGTGTTAAAATTGAAAAAATGGTAACTAATATTGTTCTTTACAACTGCTATTTATGAAAGTACCTCAAGATTCACGTGGGTTAGAGGTAAATCTAAAAAGAAATTTCATAGATTCATAAATTTATTGAAAGACTATAATAAATTGACATGTTCTTTTAAATTGTGTAAAAAATGGAGAATCACTTCTATTTTTCAACAACATCCTCCTAATCAATCTCTTTTATATTTCATGTCTCTTGTCGTGTATGGAATCCAGTCAAATTTTTTTCCACCTATCTATAAGTAATTTTTTTAGAATGATTTTATCCCTTTTATTTTTTAAATCCACAAATGTGGATATGATGTGTAGCTTTTATGACGGTTTATTTCCTAGTGAACCGACTACTCTAGTCGGCTAAATTTATAAAATAATAAGCTAACTCAATTCAATTGTTCTTTGTATATTGACCTTCCAGTTTGACGTGCCTACACTTTTTTTTTTTCCCCCCCAATTACTTGTTATATATTATAAATGTGTTTGCAATCTAATACAGTTGTTCTTTATCTATTAACCTTCCAGTTTGACATGCCTAAACTCTTCTTTTTCTCCTTAATATTATAAATCTGTTAACAATCTAATAAATTTGTTCTTTATCTATTTAGTATTTACATGCCAGATTTACATGCCAAACTCTTTCGCGTTTTTCTTTTTAACCCCCTTAATTGTGAGTATAAAATTAGTTTGCGATCTAATACATTTCACGGCTTCTGAATTTTATTCGTTTGCAATCTAATACGTCAAATTGATATTTCTAGGATATAGTTTGAGTTGTAAAAGTTCATTTACTTATTATTTAGTATCTTATATTTTCGTAGCAAAAATTTTATTTCTTATTAGGTTTGAAGTTACGATAAATTCGAATTTGTTATTAAAAATATAAAATAAAAAACCCCAGCAACAATTGTTGAAACGGAATTAATCCAATTAGTAACTGGACTGAATTAGATTAAATAGTGCGCAAAAATTAGATTAAACAGGATGATCAGATCTCAAAAATTGTCTATGTTGAAATAATTAAAAAATAAAATAAAAATGGTAGAATACTATCCCACCAAAATAAGTTGGTTTCAAACCAACGCAGACCCCCCCAGGCCAGCTAAATATCTGTTACCACACGTGTCGTCTGGAGGATAAGGAAACAACTTCTTCAAGCTTCAAGTGCAAGTGGATTTCTTTTAAAATAAATAAATAAACAAACCAATTAGTAATTACACATGGTTACCAAAAAAAACAGAAAAAGGTAAATTACACATGTCACATGCTACTAAATAAGGTAATTACACATGTAATGCTTCGTCCCAATACGATTGAATTCAACACATTTTGCTCGTGTAGCAGCACAAGTAGTCTCATTTTGTTCCTAATCCTAAATGCCAACTTAGACTATTTAGAGGAGAGGATATCAAAAGAGCTAAAAAAGTTCATTACAAGTGGCTTCAAAAGAAAAAGTGTAGTTTATTCTCCCAAAAAAAAAAAAAAAAAGAAGAGAGGAAATGAAAAAGTGTAATTTTGGAGTAACATGTGTCAAGACTCGAAATTTAAAGAAGGGAGCTTTTGATATTTGTATTGTCGTTTTTAACTTTAACGTAGCTCTCGCCTCTCGTACTCGGAATTCATCATCGTCAGCCAGTCATCCACCATCTCCCAAAACGCACACTCGTCGTTGTCGTTTTCGCCCCCGTTCTCAATTCCACTTCCACCACTCGCCGATTCGCAGTTAGGTTTCCGATCATGGGCCCGGCGGTGCTGCTCCGATTGGTCATCGCGATTCCCGTCGTTGTAGTCGGACATTGGAAAGTTGAGCTTCGCCTTGGACCCCCTGAACTCGATGGCGGCTCTGTCGTACGCCCTCGCCGCCTGCTCCGCCGTCTCGAACGTCCCCAGCCACACGCGCGCTGCCCGCCGCGGATCCCGAATCTCCGCCGCCCACTTCCCCCACGGCCTCTGCCGTACGCCCCTGTAGTTCTTCTTCTTCCTCCTCCTCTTGTTCCCGTCGTTGTCGTTTGACGCCCTCGTTTTCGCAAACGACGTCGATTTTGGAAACGAAGCCGTGTTTGCTACTGCTGCCAGTCCTCCTCTCTCGTTGCTTGGCGGGAAGAAGTTGCAGCCCAGGCAGCCGTTGATCTCGCAAACCCGACACGTGTCAGTATCCGGGAAGGATAATACGTTCCCGCCTGTTGAAGAGATCGCTGACGTGGCACTTCGGAGTGGTTGGACCTGAGAGGAGTAGGAGTCTTGTTGTTTTTGTTGTTGAGCTTTTGTTGTGGGCCCAACAATACTATCGATTTCGCCGGAGATTACGTGCTCCAGTGCGGAGACCATAATGGAGTGCTCCTCGTCCACGGAAACACGTACAAACGGGAAGGACATATTTGTCAGAATTCCGCTTAATTCCGGGGGTTTTTGGGGATTTTCGCGTTTTACGGGGGTCTTTTTTGCAAAAATCTCAAACATGAAAGCTGAATTCTAATAGTGCGGAAAAAGAGACTCATGTAGAAAGGTCGAGAAGAAACAGTGACACGGGGTTTAGATATAAATAGTAAAAGAAAGTCGGAGTGAGAAAGGAGAAAGTCCACGTGGCGGAATTCCGTACGCCGTTCGCACACGGGTTGGCTGAGTTAGTGTGCGGAGGCTTTCTCTTTTGGGCACGTGGGGCCGCCCCCAGGGAGGGGGGGATTGTATTTCGGTTATGTCTTAGAACCAAGGTTTGTGTGTGCTATTGCCACGTCAGGAGCTTAGTTTGTCGCTTACGTAGGCAAGAGACACGTGGCTTCTGGAAACTTCCTAAAGACTCTCTTTCACATAATTTTTAGATACTTCTCTTTGCTGTCGTGGCGACTCGGGGGCTCTACACGATACTATTGTTAACCCTTTCGGCCGTTCTTCCCTATCTGCTTGCACCACCTGTACGGCCGTTCTTTTTTTAATTTATTCATTTATTTTTTTTATTCAATTTAGAAGTTTTGAGCTAAAGGGCACTTCTAGAAACTCCAATCGAAGCTTCAAATAACATGGAAAATTTTAATTGTTACCCGAAAGAACATATGACACTAAGACTAGAAAAACTTTTCTCCAATATATATATATATATATATATATATATATATATTTAAAGACTACAGCTGACTTCTATTTTTTTTTTTTGGGTGTGGTTTTTTTTTTTTTTTTATTATCTAAGTACTGTATTATGTATTAGGACATAACAATAAATTCTTAATTAATAGGGATAATATCATTTTTATACCATGTATTTTGACACTTTTCGATTTATACCTTCTAATTTGGTTATTATCAACATTGACCCATAGATTTAATATTTATTATAAATTTATGCCCTAACACCAATTTAGAGTAGTTAATTTACTAAGATGATTTAATAAATTTATTCTTGAATCGGGTTTTATATGGTTTATTTTCAATTTTTTTAAACGACAACTTAGTAAATTAACTGTTCTAAATTAGTGTCAGGGTATAAATTTGTAACAAATTTCAACTAAAAAGATCAATAATGATAACAACCAAAACACGAAGTATAATTTGAACAAAGTATCAAAATATATGGTATAAAAATGATAATATCCCTAATATAAGATGAACCACAAAACCAAACAAGTTAGATAACCTGCGCTTTTACTGCGAGTTATATATATAATTAAACATAAAATATTTTATTATATTATTTATAATAGGTAATAAGTTTTTACAATAGTATAACATTTGTCTAAAGTATAATAAAATAGTATTCAGAATGTTGCAAAATGTTTGTACATTGGAATAGGTTGATGATTTTTTTTCACAGTTTCTGCTTTCCTTTCTTTGGTTGTCCTTCTTTGCTGTAATTAAGAAAAAAAAAATAGAAGAGAAAAAAAAATAAATTGTGTATTTATTTTTAAAAAGGAAAATAATTATTTATTTATTGCTAAAATAAGACGTATTTATTTTTAAATATTAATATATTAATTACCTGCTTAATTTTTGTTTCTTCGATTCTTCTATTGACTTTGCTCTGATCTAAGATATGAAAAATTGTATTATTAGTTAGGTAATAGATACTCTATTTTATAATTTATTATAGTAAATATAAATTAGTAGTGGTTTGTTACTTTTCTATAACTTTTTTTGGGGCAGGTGTATTTAGATCTAGTGGGATTATTAGTATTACTTTTGTTTTTGAAATGATTGGTGGTGCTGGAAGGGATAACATGGAGGATTCATCGTCGTCAAATATTTTTGACATAATTGTGTCAATTAAAGCTCCTCTGATCCTGAAACAAACTTGCAAAATTTTTGTTTGTCCATACAGTTGTTCAGTTATTGATGGTAGCATTGTTGCATTGGTGTAGCCTTCTTGTATTGTTAATATTGTGCATAGTTTTTTAATCAAGACTTGGGCTGTTTTTCCAAATATTGTTATGACTGTGAATCCCGTTTCATCTCGTATTCTGGTATTTAATTCATATATATTAAAATAATAATGTAAAGAAAGAATTTAGTATAGAAAAAGGGAAATAAAGATATTTAAGTTAATGATTAATAATATAAACTATAATTTTTTTAAAAGAACTAACTAAGGGAATATTAATATAAATTATTAGACTATATTTAGTACCATGGTGTTGGAGTTGATATGAGATGGCCACGTGTGTCGCACCACCATCTAGTTCCTGCTTCACGAACTTGTCTGTAACATTGAGGGCAAGAATTGTAGTACCAACCTTGATGAGTTTCAAACTTAAATATTATCATTTTCACTGTAAATTTAATGCCTTAAAGATAAAAAAAAATTAATTTATTAGCATGAATTATAGTGTATAATAGTGTTTTTATTAACATTGTTATATTTTTATTAACCTGTTATGTCAAGCAATCTAGTTTGTTTAGTTCTACAATTATTTTCTTGTTCAGTAATTTTTATTGTTCTAGTGGTTGTATTTTTTTTTTGGAACAGGAGCTGGCAGAAATTCTACATGTTATGTTGTGTGCTGAAACTTGAATAATAGATTGTCAAAAAAGAAAAAAATTAATATTTATAAGGATGAATAAAGTGAGATATTTTTTTAGTTTTATGATTTAAGAAAGTATAAAAGGTAATTATTACCTTTTTTTTAGTGTATTAGCTTCTGGTATATCTATATTTATATAGTATATCGTTGTATCTATACTTGCAGCGTAGATATTTCCTGTTCAATATCAAAATTTATATTAGTTTGCATATAATCGAAATATAAGTATTTTTGTAAATAAATATAAAACATAGTTATTAATTACCTAAAAATTGTTTAATTGTCATAGATGTAAAGATAATTATGATTGGTTCATCTACACTTTTTACAATATTTGTTGTAAATTTTGTTGTTGTTTCTCTCCATAAAGTGATTTATAATTTTTCGCTCTTGTATGTAGGACAGAGTAATGTTAAAGTATGATTAAAATAAAGATATGTTTTTTGATATATGAATTTTCGTAATAAATGAATGGGTTAATCACTTAAAAATACTCCCACTTTTAATTTTTTTGCAAAAAATACCCTATCTTTTGAACTTCTGCAAATTAATAACCTCACTTTTGGAATTCTACAAATTAATACCCTCACATTTATGATTTCTGTAAATTAATATCCTCACTTTTGAATTCTGCAAATTAATACCCTCATCTTTTGTTTTCTTCGAATATTTATACTATGAGTAAATTAAAAGATGCAAACATCTCTCATTAACTTATTAAAAATATTTAGATATTAGTATATTATTAGAAATTATTTTATAACTACTTTTTTTGGTTAATTACTGAAAAAACACAATTTGTTTTTACCCCTCCTGTTATTTTTTTTTTTACAATTAACTACTTTTACCTCTCGTCCTATTTTTTATTTTTTTAAATAAAAAGTGAAATAAGCTAAATATAAATATTTTTTAGAAATTTTATTATTATTTAATAAGTTTTAATTAAGATGTTGATAGCTACTGCCATCTTTTTGTTATTAAAATCAACTAATTAGACATTAATGTTATAGATTAATAAGAATTTCAAATGTTATGGTATTAATTTGCAAGAATTTAAATTGTTAGGGTATTTATTTGTAGAATTCAAAAGTGAGGATATTATTTTGCAGAAATTCAAAAGTTAGGGTATTATTTTGCGGGAATTTAAAAGAGGGGGTATTATTTTGTAGACATTCAAAGGTCATATTTTTTTTTGTAGAAAAGTTAAAACTCAAGGTATTTTAATGTTATTATCCCTAAATGAATTTATTACTTAGTGTTTTGTATTATCAATGTCTGTCTTGGTGTCATTTTTTCTCTGACGTTTGTTTCCTTTAGCTCTTGTATTTCTATCAGCATTCCTATAATATCTGTTATAAAGGAAAGAAAATTAATAAAAGAAAATTTAAATAGTTATTTGTAGATATTAATAAAGAGATAATGTTATAATTACTTATACATGATAATATATCGTTAACATATGTTCTTGAAGCTAGTTGATTAAAATCTACAAAGTAGAACTTATGCATTGGAATATTTTTTGTTGAAGTTGTTGTTGGAGCAAAGGATGTTGCTCTAGTGAACTGTAGTATGGCAGTGTGAGGAACGATTTTGTATCTTGGTTTGTTTGGGGCTACATTGAAATTACTAATTCGATATACTTCTCCTTCGGTTATTTGTTGTGAAGTGTGATATGCATCTTGAGCTCTAATTATTCCATGAATTGCCTCATGCTAGATTTAAAAAAAGAAAAAAAAGAGATGAATATATATATGTATATATAGGGTATTTTATAAGATTAAGAACTAAAATATATATGTATTGATTATATTGGATCGTATTAAAATATGATATAAAGTAATTTAAAATTAATTTCTTACCTTATAATCGACTAAAATATAATCCAAGCTTATTAAACATTCGGTTGTGTAATCATTGTTGTTCCAAAGCCTGTTGATGCGAGCTTCGATCGCCCCATAAACTTCATTTAGTTTTAAAGATCTTATTGGTATTGCCATTTTTTCTTCTAGTTACAAAATAAATTAAAAAAAAAATAAAGAAAATTAATGGCTTGAAAAATTGTATTGATAATAGTTAAAAATTTTATGTAAAAAATATTACCAAATATATACATGAATTTATATTAAGATAAAATTTTCGAAATGCTTGACTAATAATATAATTTTTATACTTATGTAATATTATGCAAAATTTCTTTATAAACTATATTTTTAATATGCGATGGATATTTGTTGATAGATTCATTTATTAAAATGTATAATTCTTTAGGAGTTGTTATTCGTGATAAAGATACATATAATTGACCATGTGCAAGGATTTCATTTTCTAGATAAATACTTATTTTATTTAATGATTGCCCTTGATTTTTATTTATTATCATTGCATAACAGGTTTTTACAGGAAATTGTTGTCTTTTTAATGTGAATGGCCATCTAGATTCATTTACAATTATTTCTATTTTTGGAATGTAGACTTTTTTATTTTTGTTATTTGAATTTATAATTTGTCCTTCTATAATTCTATTTGTTAATTATGTGATGATAAGTCTTGTCCCATTACATAATTCTATTGATTGATTTAAATTTCGTAGTAACATTATCAGAGTTCCCACTTTAAGATTTAATTTATGCGGTGGCATGCCGTTAAAATTTAGAGTATGTAAAAATTCTTGAGGATATAATAAATTAAGTTCATCAATATTTTCAGTTAAAGCTATTATTGTATCATAACTATAATAAGTTTTTGATTCTTTAGGTATTAATGATAGTATATACTTATTTATATCATCAGCGGTGTTATTTTTTAGGGTTTATTATTGCTCTATGTCGTATATAATTGATATTGTTAATTTTTTTTTTCAAAATCATCGTATATTAATTCCGAAATTTTTTGCAATTAGATTTGACTCATATTGTATTACGTATTTTTTCGGTATTTTAATCCATGTCACATCCTCATTTTCAGGATCTTTTATTCCTTCTGCAATATCATTTCCAACATTTAATATCTATTTTGAAAATTCTAAAATTTCTTCTTTTTCTTGTTCTGTAATAATTGGATTTTTAATCTCATATTTTCTATTAAAGATAATAATTTAAAATGAGACCATAAGTAAGAATTATTTATGCTTACATTTATTATATCTTCTTTTGTTCCAGAAGAAGATATAATTTCCAATCATTTCTATATAAACATAACAGGGTTTTACAGGAAATTGTCGTCTTTTTAATGAGAATGGCCATCTAGATTCATTTACAATCATTTCTATTATTGGAATGTAGACTTTTTTATTTTCGTTATTTGAATTTATAATTTATCCTTCTATAATTCTATTTGTTAATTATGTGATGATAAGTCTTGTCCCATTACATAATTCTATTGATTGATTTAAATTTCGTAATAACATTATCAGAGTTCCCACTTTAAGATTTAATTTATGCGGTGGCATGCCGTTAAAATTTAAAGTATGTAAAAATTCTTGAGGATATAATAAATTAAGTTCATCAATATTTTTAGTTGAAGCTATTATTGTATCATAATTATAATAAGTTTTTGATTCTTTAGGTATTAATGATAGTATATACTTATTTATATCATCAGCGGTGTTATTTTTTGGGGGTTATTATTGCTCTATGTCGTATATAATTGATATTGTTAATTTTTTTTTTCAAAATCATTTTATATTAATTCTGAAATTTTTTCAATTAGATTTGATTCATATTGTATTATGTATTTTTTCGGTATTTTAATCCATGTCACATCCTCATTTTCAGGATATTTTATTCCTTCTGCAGTATCATTTCCAACATTTAATATCTATTTTGAAAATTCTGAAATTTCTTCTTTTTCTTGTTCTGTAATAATTGGATTTTTAATCTCATATTTTCTATTAAAGATAATAATTTAAAATGAGGCCATAAGTAAGAATTATTTATGCTTGCATTTATTATATCTTCTTTTGTTCCACAAGGGAAAATAGGTAAAATTTGTTAGAAATCACCACCTAATATAATTGTCATTCCACCAAAAGATTGTTCAAATTTATTTTTTAAATCTTGTAGTGTTTTATCTAAAGCTTTGAAATAATGTTTATTATTCATTGATGCTTCATGCCATAATATTAGTAATATTTTTTCAATTAATTTCGCTAACATGGTTCCTTTTTTATATAGCAAGTAAAAAATTTATCAGTTGATAAAAGTATTCGAAATCTTGAATGTACGGTTCTGCCTTTAGGTAATAATAATGAAGCTATTCCAGATGATGCAATAGCTAAAACAATTTCATTATTTGATCTGATTTTTGTTATAATTGTATTCTATAAATAAGTTTTTCCAGTACCACCATGCCCATAAATAAAGAATAAATTTTGTCTTTTATTATTTAATGATTTCATAATTTGTTCATAGATATAGAGAAAAAAACAATATTCTCTTCTCTTAATTTAATAATATCATAGTCTAGTTCTGCTCTCAAGAGTTTATTATTTAAATTATTAATTAATGTGCCTGTTGGTATAAGTAAATTAAAATTTATTAGAGTTAATGAATATAAATTTAATTACTTTTCTAATTCATATAATACACAGTTGTATAATTCATTTTCAGGAATTTGAAAATTTCAATTATTGAATAAGGTTTTAATTCCGTGTAAAATATCTTCTGTCATGAGTTTCCAATGGTTTTCAAGTAATCTTGTTGGATTATTTACGTTACAAAATAATAAAATTATGGTGAATAATTATTGTAATTGATATGATATTGATCAAAATGAGACATCTAATATTGATTCATTCCATTCTCTATCATCTCCTAATAAGCCTAGTGCATTACATGCTGTTTGATATGTTGAATATGTTATACAATTAACGGTTCATATAGATTCAAAAGTTGTTGCACCTTTTTCATAATTTTATAATAATTTCAAGTAATATTGTTTTCCAGAACTTGGGTGGACATAAAAAGTTCGTCCAATTGAATATCTTGATTTTCTAGGAGTCCAAATTTTGTCTTTATTATTTCATACCCATTTAATAGGAAATTCTATATATGAGAGTTGTCTAGTTTATGTATTAATTTTATTTACTTCCATCTATTCTGTTAAAGTCATTTTTTGAATTCCTGGTTATCTAATTATATTATCAAACCGTTGATCTGGATGAAATATTATATTAACGGTTTTGAATGAAATGTTATATTTTGCATATGTGGTAAAGTCTTAGCTGCACTGTTTTGATTACATACAAAATTAAAAGCCTTGAGTTTAAATGAACAAAATATTAAACTATACATGTAATGAAATTGAATACATAATAAGAATAAAAATCCTTAGAGAATTGTACAATAATTTTACAACAACATTGATTACAAATTAATTTTTCTCCTTTCCTTGTTCTTCCTATAGTAAGATCTTCATCTTTCGTTTTCTGAATGAAAATAGGAAAATTCTTCACCACCAATCGGGCATGACTAATTTTTAAATTTGTTATAATTGTAATATATATATAGATTAATATGGCTTAGATAAATAAAGGTACTATCAATATATGGCAAATTTACAGGATAATGCAGTTTTAGGTACCGATCTAGCTACCAGAGAAATTATTCTCCACTTATGCAAGAGAAATATTTTTGGCAACTAGGTCAGTAACAAAATATTATCAACACAATGGAAAATTTTCTATATATATTATATTAATCAAATAGCAATGAAGAAATCATAGGAGTATTAACTTAAGACTGGCCAAAAACTACCATGTGAATAAAGGCTGAAAAAAAAAGAGAATTCATAGACAAAAAAAAAAAAAAACACA
>JXTC01000004.1:2706838-2716976 GCA_002914845.1 Trema orientale
AAAAAAAAAAAAAAACACACAAAAAAACACAAAAAAAGGCAAAAATGTAAAATGTAACAAAACAAAAAGAAAAAAAATCCAAAATTTAATATACATAAACATTCATACATATATATATATATTGGGTACTAGTCTAGTAGGTATTTTTTTTTTACCTATACATAGGTATCATTTTGACCAATGAAAATTTATCATGCATATATTTTTATAATAAAAAGTAAGAGAGAGAAATAACATTAATAGTGCACGTCTTTTCATACACCCCATTATAGTTGTTGGATCACCTTTAGATGATGATCCAACTGCTAAAAAAAATAATACATACACAAAGGTAAAAAAAACCTACCGGATTGCAACCATATATATTATATATGATTTTATCAAAGTGTATATCAGAGGATAAAGAAGCTAAAATATCACAGTATAAGAAATTTTTTTTGAATAATTAACATAATAATACCAATAAAATAATAACAAAGGCCTATTATAATAATTAAAAAACAAAGTTCAATCTTTAACAGAGCTACAAAGTCCAATAACAAAAAATCCCATCAGTCCACAAACTAAAGCCCAAAAGCAAAAATTTGAAGGACAAAAATAATGGATCAAGCCCAAAGAACAAAGCCATGAAATACTTCCGCAGTAAAAGAGATAAAAAATAAAGCAGTAATTATTTCATATAAACAAACGGAGAACTCAAATAAACAACAGTCCAAAATATAGACATGATAGCACCACAAAAATCACCAAAAAAAAAAGTTTTAGGGGAAGAAAATACCAGAAAAAGTGAGAACATCATAGCAGAACTTAGATCCACAAAAACACGGACAAAAAAATCCAATAATAAAGAGTAGAAAAAAAGGATTAAAAATGAGATCAGAAATATAGATCCCTCAAAGAAAAAGGAGGCAAAATAAAAATTTAAAATAAAAAACAAATAAGAAGAAACCATAATCAAAGAGAAGAAGCAACCAAAAAAAAAGAAAAATAGCAAAAGATAAAGGATGAACAAAAGAGAGAAAAGAAGAAATCAAAAAGACGGAAGCAAAGAGGCATCAAGAGAAGTAAAAGACACTGATCCCAGTATATCTGGTAGACCAACCACGGCCGAATGAAAACCTAAAAAAGCCCCACCCAATATTCTCATCCAAAGCATATAAAAATCCTAAGCTTTTAAAATTGAAAAGATAAAATAACCTATGTCAGTCACAATCCATATAAATATTTTTAAGGACAAAAAAGTAATTTCAGACACATATGCCATAATTGGTTATACTCAAATTGCAAAAAAAAACCCCACCCACCTACCACTCTCAACTACAATCCAAAGGTAAATCTGTCAAACGACATTAACTAATTCTGAAAAAAAAAAAGAAGGGAAAAAAGCCACTGTTCTAAGTGCAATGAAAGTAGCCTATGTAAACAGTTGAAACTCCTCAACTTTAGTATATATAAATAAGGGATGGGTACGGTAGGGACGCTATATAAATAAGAGATGGTTACGGTAAGGGCGTCCCTATGTAGGGTCATGCTTTAATTATCGTTGGACGAGAATCTGTAGGGAATAACGAGAATCTGTGGAGAATCTATTTATATACAGATTCCCATCTAACGGTGAATAGACAGGGCCGTACGTAAGAGCGCCTCTACTGTAGACGCGCCCAAATAGATAATATCTTAAGTTAGATCAAAAGTTGTAATAAAAACCATTGTCTTGCCTTGGCGGCCGTTGACTTCTAATGTCATCAAACCCTCTTCGAGTGGGAAAAAAAAAAAAGGAAGAGAAACGCTATTGAATAATGATTGACCGACATGTCTGACCGAAAAAAAAAGATGATTGACCGACATGTCAAAATGAATGTCCACCATATGTTTTTCATGAGGATAAAGTCAGCGGCTGGTCGTCCAATGTCCATACAATCTACATGTCAAGTCTATTTAATGTATAGCTGTATATGTTTGTCTGCATATGTACTTATTTATAGACTCTACTTTAAAATTTATAGACTCTACTTTAAAAAGTTGTATTGCAATATATTGTTTACAACTTCACACTCTTTAAATCAAGGTTTATTTACAACTTTCAGTTTAAAATTTTATTATAAAGTAGGTTCACATTACAAGTTTTAAGGGACCGTTTGGTTCGCCCATTTCATTCTATTGGAATAGAAAATCTATTTAAATGAGTGTTTGTTTCAACAACTCTAAATTTTCCATTCAAATGGTCTTTTGGAATGAGTGTTTGTTTCAATAATTTAGTTTTTCCATTCAAATGGTTCATCAGTCACATTAACTATTTGAATGAATTTTTGTGTCTTGGATGAGAATGGAGGGGGAGAGGTGTTTTTGAATGATCCATTCCAATACTCCCATTCTAATTATAACCCATTCCACTATTTTTTCTATTCAAATGTCTTCCATTCCAATTATAACCCATTTCACAATTTCCATTCAAATACACATTCAAATAGGCGAAACAAACGGGGCCTAAGTCTTTTATTATGTTCTAATGAGTTTAGTACAAAAATCTGTCACTCTCATGTCCATCTTTCCAGGCTGCTAAGCCGAAGCTGATAGATACATCATACAGTATCATTTTTAGATTAAATTGCTCTCTTTTGAGTCGTATACTTAACCGAATTCCTTATCATAAGGCTCATCTCCAAGAAAAAGACTAAATCCAGGTATTTTTCTTAATCTTCTTTTTTCTATCTCAGACCTCACTTTCTCTGCGTCTGTCCACCTACCAGCACCTGCATAGACATTGTGGAGCATTACGTAAGCTCTTGAGTTCTCCGGTTCCAAATCAAACAGTTTTCGACCAATTTTCTCTCCGAGTTCAACATTTCCATAGATGCTACAAGCACCCAAAAGAGCCTCAAGTAGACTTGTGGACGGTTTAAAAGGCAGTCCTTTAACAATCTCATAAGCCTCCATCAAGTTACCTGTTCTAGCAAGAAGGTCCACCAAGCAAGCGTAGTGCTCCGGTCTAGGCGATATCCGGTGCTCTGCCATGGAGTGGAAGACCCTGCGGCCTTCGTCAGCTAAGCCAGAGTGGCTGCAGGCTGATAAAATGGTTAAAAAAGTGATCCCATCAGGTTTCATCCCTGAAAGTTCCATTGCCATAAAAAGATCAAGAGCAGCTTTACCGTCCCCATGTAATCCATATCCATTAATCATAACACTCCAAGAGACATCATCCTTTCCCGTCAATCGATCAAATAGCTTTCTTGCAGTTGAAATGTTTCCACATCTTGCGTATAAATCTATGAGGGCATTGCTGATAGTCACTTCTTTGTCAAATCCCTTGCATATCAAGTAAGCCATAACGGAATTGGCGAGCTTTAGGCTATTTACTTGAACGCAGGCAGAAACTAAGCTCAGTACTGTTAGATTGTCAGGCTCCAATCCCATCTGAAGCAAATTGGAGAAGTAGACAATTGCCTTGCTGGCATTTTTCGTTTGTATATGTACAGACATGATAGAATTCCACATAGAGGTATCCTCTTTTTCCCCCATTTGAAACAGCATGCGACAAAATCTAATGTCGTCAAATCTAGCATACATGATTATTAGAGACGTTAGAAAAGGGGTTTCTCGTATGATCCCTGTTCTAATTGCAAAAGCATGTACAGACTTACCTTGTAATCTGTTGTAGCAGGCAGGCAATAAGTTTAGTAAGGTTATATGATTTGGTCTCTTTCTGTCCCTTATCATTCTCCCAAATAAGACCATAACCTCCTCATACAAACTGTGATAACGAAAGCCAGTCATCATAGAATTCCAAGACACCACACTTTTCTCAGGCACTACTTCAAAGAGCAACGTCCCGGCATCAAGATCTCCACAGTTACAATACATGCTAACAAGTGCGTTGATTAGAGAAACGTCTTCGGAAAATCCGGATTTGACAGAATAGCAATGAAAAGCCATTCCTTGTCCCATAAATTTCCTGTCACTGAAAATTGGGAGTATGCTTATCAGGGTCACCGGATCCAGTTCCAGGCCTTGTTTCTGCATTTGGTGAAGAACAGTGGCTGCAGTTTCCATCTCTCTATTGTGTATGCAGATGGATATCAAAGTATTCCACGAAACGGTAGTTTTTATAGGCATTTTATAGAACAACTTAAAACAAGATGAAAGCTTCTGACAACTAGCATAAAATGCCAACAATGCATTTGACACATTGAGGTTCGACTCATAACCCTTTCTTAAACTAAACGCATGGATTGACTTACCAAGCAAAAGAGCCTCTAGTTTGGAGCACGCAGAGGTAATGCTGACAATGGAAACTTCATCTGGATTGAATCCTTCAAACTGCATTTCGCTGAAGGCATCCAAACCAAACTCCCATACTCCATTGTACACATAACCAGAAATCATAGAATTCCACGAAAGCCGGTTTCTATTAGGCATCTGAGAGAAGATATAACTGGCTGAAACAACATCACCACGCTTGGCATACATTGAAAGAAGCACTGTGGATACTGGAACTTGATTTGCTGACCCATGTCTAATTGCGGAAGCATGAATAGATTCGCCGTACGACAAGCTACTCAAATTTGCACATGAAGGAATAATGGAGATGAAAGTAATCAGATTAGGTTGTATGTCGCTACGAAGCATTGACAGGAACATAACAAAGGCTTCCTTCGGCATTTCCATCTGGGTGTAAGCAGAGATCATAGCATTCCATACAGTAGTATTTTTCTGTGGCACAGAATCAAACAAGTTTCTAGACATACATGAATCCATGTCACCAGCATACATTGAAATGAGAGCAGGAACCAGGAAAGCAATCATGGAATATCCACATTTCACAGCAAAGCCATGCAGAGATTTACCGACTTCAATCCAACCCAGACGAGTACAAACGGGAATCATACTAGCCAAAGTGCTCAAATTTGGCTTCAAACCCATCACAAAAATCCGCCTGAAAGCCTCTACAGCTTCCCAATCAAGCCCGTTTAATGAATAGCCAGAGATTAATGCGTTCCAGGAGACCAAATCTGGTTCAGGCATTCTATCAATCAAATAACGTGCACTCCTTATACGACCAGATTTTGCATAAAAATCAGCCAAAGCAGTTTGAATAACAAGGTTTCTCTCAAACCCAGTCCTCAGAACAAGGCAGTGAAGCTCTTTTCCAGTCCTTGAATCACCAAGAGCTGTACACGCCTTGATTACTGACGGAAACGTAAAATCATCAGAAGGGCAACCCAAGGAACGACAATGGAGATAGAGACGCAAGACGTCGTCGTGTAAGCCGTACTGGCAGAGGCATCTGATCATCAAGTTCTGGAAACCAAGTCTCGGCTTTTCGATGCGTCTAAACGCAGAGAGAGCCAAATAAGTAGTACCCAGATGGAAACAAGACCTGAAAAACTCTCCCAGCAAAAGCTCGTCGCCATTAAGACCATGTACAACAAGAAGAGAGTAGACTTGTTTCAAGTCCTCCTCAGCCCGGCATAGCTTTAGCAGACGAAGAAAGTTAAAGGTTCTGGTACTTGCCCAGAAATGCTTATATCTGAGACAAGAAATTCTTGATAGATGATAACGAATGGGGCAAAGGCTACGCAGTGCCATTAGCTCAAATCCCTGCAAAAAACGTTAATGGCCTACATTTGGTCCTGTGGTGTGTTGGGATGGCTCTCTGTTCAGTTTTTCAACATGTCAAGTTGTCACTTCCAGTTCCAGAATTGACATGTTAAGACTAGCTGAAACCGGTTATTTATTTTAGCGATGATAAAACTTTCCTGAAAAGAAGATTTTTTGTTTCTTTTTTGTACAGGGCGACTAAAACTCAGACGGGTGATCACTTAGATATGTAGCTAATCATTATTGGACTCGTTAAACCAGTTTCTGAAAACAAAAAGCTAAACCTTGTGTATGTTTTACAAGTTACCAACAGCACCATTTGAAAGAGAATTGTTTTCGGGGTATAGCCAGCTTCCTGTCTTGACAAAAACCGTCAACTACCACAGCGGGAACTCACCACCACAAATCTATTCGGTATACACATTCGTTTCCAGGTGTCCGGTAGAAAAGGAACTGATGTTAAGGCAGAGTACACTTTAGGTGAGTAAGAACCTGCAACACTCAGAAATGAAGGGGGAATTTTACCCCAGGGTTCGAAGCCGCACTCCGTTTTATGGCTCGGCTACCACAATCAAAATGGTTTTCATTTTTCCTTTCTTGTTCTGCAGAATGGTTACTGCAGTTCATCATTTCTTATATAATATTAATATGTTCAACTAAGTCCATAATGCAAACAATAGAAGAGAAAACAAATAAATTCCATTAACATAAGTATCTGTCAAATAAAATACATGATGCATAAGTTCAAATTCAGACCAGAACAATAGCTCACTAAAACCAGAAGTTCTATTTCATCCCTCCTGCTTATATAACAACTATATTACAAATAATGCATAATAGATCCTGCATTCGACCAGAATTCCACCCTCAAGCAGGGAGTTAATACTTGGCTTCTAGAAACCATAAGCTGTTCTCCTCATCATCCTGATAAACTCTTCAACGCTAACTTCTCCATCATCTGTTTAGTTCAAAGCCATTTATCCATGATTAGCAATATGAAATAGTCCATTAAGCACACGGAAGAAAAACAAGTAGGCAGTTCTTGACTGGTCTTCCAAGTAGAAGATCTCATCAAGTAATCTAGGTCTTAATGGCAATAAACAACAGTCGGTATTAGCACTCTACGTAACAGCATCGAGGTAACTACACCCTCCAACAATGAAAATCAGATTGTGCATATATGTATACATTTTCTTTTGTATATATATATATATATATATATATTTGAAATTGTGTGAATGACAAACATAAACAAAATGGAAGTAAATATTAGCCCATTATGTGTGCAACAGAAAAAGATAGCATCAGAAAATCATAGGGAAAAAATGCATTAACCACAGGGTGACTCACGATCTCGGTCTGCTTCCTCAATCATGTCATGTATCTCTTCCTCCGAGAAGTTCTCACCCAGATCCTTTGCAATGCGCTTAATGTCCGAGGCAGATATTTTTCCCTAAATTTAAAGAAAAGAAAATTAGGCGTTGAGCCATTGACCACGAGGGTTACAACCAATAGTACGAATTAAAACCTCACATTTTTATCTTGGTCAATGATTTGAAATGCTTTCATGAGCTCCTCCTTTGTGTCCCTTTCTCCTATTTTGGCTGTCATCATGTGCACAAATTCATCAAAATCAATAGCACCACTTCCATCCTTGTCAACATCTGCAATCATTTGATTTATTTGCTGCGATGAACCACCATTGATGATGAATGCATGTTAGCTATACAGTAGAAGTTCAACATAATAATAACAGCAATAAAAAAAATAATAATAACGATACTAAAAATAACATCCATAATAAAGGAAGAAAAGACAATCATAAGAAACATTTTCTTCAATACTTGAAAGTTTCAGGTCACATTTTCTTCTATATATGTTTTTAATACATAAGAAACCAGATGGAACAGAAAAGAAGGTTAGAGAAAACAATTGAGATAAAACACAAAAAAGATAAAAGCAGGTGCCAAAATGGACAAGGAAGAGTGAGATATAAAAAAAAACAAAGAGGAAGCCCTTTCCAGGATATAACTTATAAGTTCGAGAAAACAAGTGCTCCATCTGTGGAAATATAACTTATAAGTTTGAGAAAACAAGCGCTCAATTTTTCCAGGACATGCAACCAGACACGAAACACTAAGTGTACTATTAAACAGTGTGTACTGATATTACCTCTTCTGTCATCTCAAAACCAAGAGCCCTGTCATGACACAATTTCAGTATTAGTTTCTTCATGAGTAATAAACTTAGAAGACTCTAATAAAGTACATATCTTCCTTAAATACCTCATGGCGACATTCAGCTCCTTAGCATCAATGGTTCCTATACAGTTAAAAAAAAAAGATAAAAATAAAATCAAACAAAATCAATAAAAATAGTCAGATACACATAACACTAAGAGAAACGTGTTAGAAACGAAAGTAATACCTGAGCCATCAGTGTCAAATAACTCAAAAGCTTCCTTGATCTCCTGCCTCTTCTGCTGAGTCAAACCATGATGGCGCCCCCTAGGCTTGTCCTTTCTCGATGTTCCTCTATAAAGGCTTGCCTAATCAAGTGATTGAAAATTTAAGAACCAAGCTCTCAACCAAGTCTTAAAGAACATTTAGTGAACAAAATTCGGATAATAGTTTGTGTCAAGAAGTCCATAGATTTTAAAAAGAGTAACAACAATTCAAGTTGCCACCAATGAGGAAACTGAAACTGACTTGACAATCTTCAGTTCACCTCTTCAATAGGCACCACCACGGCTAACCCATTTTCAAATTTGACACAATTAACCAACTAAAAACATGGTGGAAAACCCACTGAACCAAAGGGTGTTCGCATATCGCATTTTCTTGTAAAATTCTTTAATCAGAAAGTAAAGGGATACAAGTCACATTATATTGACCAAAAAGATGGTATGAAAACGATTATTGGGGCTTCATATCTAACCCAATTTCTCTTTTTGATTTAATTACGGTTTAAAGTAAATAAAAAGCCCCATATTCACGAAGTATATGAGCATTAGAAAAAAAAAATATAAAAAAAAAAGATTTCCCTCTAACTTTACGTAAACCTTCCCAAAAATTTGAATACACAACTAGTTTATTTATACTTTTTCGTACGAAAACAAAGATTAGTGGTAAAATTGCCCTAATGCCCAAAAGAAAAGAGAATATATATACTGTATCAATCGACACCGTAATCTAAGCTCTAGACATTAAAATGGTGACGATTAATCGAAAAAAAAAAAAAATGTCAGGAACGAAAATTAAGCTAGGTTTAGATAAGCATCTTAAAGCTGGAAATTGATAAATCATAAACAAAATTTGAGGCTTAGGTAATGTACCATGGATCCGGGTGAAGATGAAGATGAAGATGATGATGTGAAACGCGTTTCGAAACTGGAAGTGACTCGAGAAAGTCCCCCCGACTAATCTATCAAAACACAGAATTTTTGCCTTACCGCGTACATATAAAAGTTATTGGGCCGCCACGAAGAAATGTTGGCCCATGACCCCCTTTGAGATGCTTGGGTTAATAATTAGCTTGGGCTAGACCCAAAAATTTGGGGTTGAATACCAGTTTTTAATATACATGAATCAATATTAACAGCATTTGTTTTATGCTCTCAGCAGCTAAGCTTCTCTTTCAAAATTGATTTGGTGGACAGAAACAAAAAAAAGAATAGTTTCTTTGGAAAGAAAAGGAAAAAAAGTGATATAAATTAGAGAAAATGATGGCTGATATTGATACGAACCTCGCCAACTTGTGACGAAACCCGAAACAAGGATGATGCCTAGGACCGTTCTACAATCAGATTCGGATGGAAAACCTCGACCCAACACCTATAAAGAGATGTGAACCTTGGTATAAGGGAAGACGCCACAATCAAGGATGGAAAACTCGATTAATAAGTCAGGGGATGAACGCCACAGAGAAATCTGATAAGTTCGAATAAGTTCTCAAAGAACCAAAGAGAAAATTGCTCTCAATTTTTGATGAATTGTAATCTGGTTTATTGAATGAAAAGTGTACAATTTATAGGCCAAGGGCCACGAAAATTTCAGCTAAAAATCTCCTAAAAACGTCTAAGGCAACTTACCGAAAATCAGAAAAGGAAAGTAGGAAAATTACCTCCTAATAACTATCCTAATTCGGCCTCAATTAAAAGGGAGTCAATCTGATTTTAATCCCTTAATTTTCAGCCTATTACACGCCCATAAAGGATAAGAAACAAGCAAATAAATCGTTTTGGGAAACTACCTAAAATAAGCAAAATAGGAAAGTAAGCTATGACTTGGCGTCCAAGTCTTTACAAAGCTGATTTTTATGCGCCTATCAACCCTCTTGCACTTGAATTAAGCTTGTTATGGGCTTAGAAATTCGTTCATCTCCATCAATGGGCCTCCACGTCCATGTCTGAGCCCAAATGTCTTGAATCAGCCCACTTAATGCATTTTTGAATCTCTTTGCACGTGCCCTTGTAACTGGACCAATGGGAACTTGAATAGGATCCATATTCCAAGCTCTTGTGCTTGCCATGTCCGCATCA
>JXTC01000004.1:2716992-2947514 GCA_002914845.1 Trema orientale
TTTTGAATCTCTTTGCACGTGCCCTTGTAACTGGACCAATGGGAACTTGAATAGGATCCATATTCCAAGCTCTTGTGCTTGCCATGTCCGCATCAGATATAAAGAACTAAGTGGGTCTAATAAATGGTTAGTGGTCTAATTTTTCCAATATGGTTTAAGTATGTCTTCTCTCCTTAGATTAAGTGTTTCATCTTTCTTTTATTTTTTTCAGAATTGTATATTCTTTTTTCTTTGGAAATATGTTAAGCTGCATGATTAATACACTTGCTCCCTTGGTTGAAATATTAATAATTAAATAATGTGAATTAGATAATAACTGAAAAAAAAAAATGTGAATTGGATGCAATATTAATTTGCAAGAAAAACATATTAACACTATTCATGCACGGATAATAATTTCATTGTAAATTGCTCATGCTAATAAAAGATCATCTTTATACAACCAGAGAATGATAAGGTAAGACGACGAATCTAAATATCAAATGGAGTAGGCCCATTACAATCTTAAACGCGATGTTATAATGCCCACCTACACATTGAGATGTGTACCATGATGCAATGAGTTCTACTAAGTAACTCCCTTGGATCCTACTAGACCAAGAAGTGCAATGAGACATCATAACTAATAAATGTATAAGACTTACGGATAAATTTAATAGTTTGACTCTTTGAGGCTACCTCTATTAGTGTTAACACCAAGAGGCAAGGGTGTCTTTTAGCATTTTCCCACTTCAATAGGCAACTTGTAGTGCATCAAACCCGTCTCACATAGCATAACTCATGACTCACGAAGAATAATAATAACTGTGATAAGCATCGCATGTAATGCTAGCATAGTTAATGAGGCTTATCCAAAGCAATGATGGTAATAATGTCAGCTTGATTGAAAATATACATCAGCACTTAATCCATGATATGATGGCATACTGAATCGCTATAACAAAGACTCATCATCAGAATGCTTGTTAGTGTTAATGTCGTTGCAGGAGTCGGGTATGTCGTATCTTCATCCATAACCAGCCGGAGCCAATGTCGTTTTCAGGCAGAGTTCTTAAACATTTGGCCGCGGTGATCAATATATATATAAATATATATATAGGGCACCAATTCAGTAGGTATTTTTTTTTTTACCTATGCATAGGTATCAATTTGGTCAATGAAAATTTTTTTTGCACATTTTTTTACATTAAAAAATAAGAGAGAGAAATAGCATTAATAATGCACGTCTTTTCATGCATATCATTATAGCTGTTAGATCACTATTAGATGATGATCTAACGGTTTAAAAAAAATACCTACACATAGGTAAAAAAAAAAAAAAATACCTACTGGATTGGCAACCATATATATATATATATATGTAGATCATAAAACTTGCATTTTCCTCGTTTAAAAAAAAAACCATCATATCATCATGCCGAGAAATACTCCTTCACGGCAGCCATCACCCTTTCAGCGGTTTCAGGTCCAAACAATCGTGGCAAACTTGATGCCAAATCGATCTCGATAGTCTTAGTCCTCACCAACTTATCCCTCTTTTGAAGGTAATCTCTCTCTGTCTCAGCAACCTCTCTCTTCTCACTAGCACATTTGTCCAACCAAACCTGAAGCACTTGCTTCGCAACTGGACCAACATGATCTTCTATAATCAAACAAGAAGATTATGTGTGTTATGCTCTTATTGATAATTTGGAAACTAAGGATAAACTATGTGTTGGAATATTTGCCCTAAAAAATAGATTTATAATTTTACCCTTATTTAGTAAACAACTTTCTCTTATATGCAATTATGACATTTGCTAGATTAAACTGTCTTAGTTGAATAGTTTATTTATTTGAAAAAGATTCCATTACTTTATTTGTATATAAAGAAACAAACGTGGTGCTAATGGCAATAGCTTTCACTTTAGCACAACGTTCACTCAGACAAAATAGGCTAAACCTCCCTAAAATCCTCAAAAGACTTATAGGATTTAATGCCTTTTGGTACTCCCATCACCTGTTTGTCGTTGTTTACGTCCTCTTTGTCATTTACGGATATTATCTCTATTTCTCCAAGAAGTGGTACAAAAAGACTGTAAGTTAATTACTTCGAATATTTCGGGCATTATTATTATTATTATTATTATTATTATTATTATTATTATTATTATGTTGGACAATATTATGGTATTATCTGTCAATGGACTGAAGGAGTCCAATCTAATAATGGTGTAGGATTCATCCAACGGATTCCGGGTCCATTTTTATTTTAGTACTTTATTTTGAAACACTTTCTCTGTTATTAGATTTGATCCAATAATTTAAAAGGACAGAACTCTACTGTTACATCTTATTTTTGTGCTCTACTGCAGAACTCCCCTATGATGTTTAATGTCTTAAATCTGATTTTGCTTTTATTTTCTATCATTATCATAGACATGGATGTATCTAGTTGTTCCAATCTTTTTTTATGCATGTGAATGCTTGTTTCGTTAATTTAGGTCCGAGTGCCAGAGAGTTGAGATCTTAAAGGTAACTTTTTTCCCCATATTTATATTAAGCATAATATAGTACTGGTTTTTTAGTTTGTAATAATGAATAATAAATTAATTCCTATTTTTAAAATTTTCAGGTTGCAATGTATCCGGGAAATATGCTAGCACTACAAATGTCTAGACTACATGGATTTAAATACAGTAGTGGGCAATATATATACTTAAATTGTTGGGCTATTTCCCCATTTGAATGGTGAATTAAAAACTATTTTCTTAATGCTTATGTTCTTATATGTGTGACTATCATTGTATAGTTGATATCAATGAGTACTACTGATTATATCTCAGGCATCATTTTCAATTACTTCGACTCCTGGAGACGATTACTTAAGCGTCCATATTCGTACATTAGGTGACTAGATAATTTAGCTTAAATCCGTTTTCTCCAAGATATATACACTCTTTTTGTGTATCACTAATCAATTTATCAGTTAGTTTTCTAGCATAGACATAATATAATCTTAATTTTTTAATTTTGGCTTGTTATTATATAGGTATGCTAGGCTCCATCTATTAATCAAAATGGCCTTCTAAGAGCTAATATTGAGCAAGTCAATGATAAAACCAAGTATGCTTCTATAGTCACTAATTTTTAACTAATCACATGATTCACTGTTAATTTAAGTCTCACATTTTATTATGTAACAGCTTACTTAAATTCACATTCGAATTGTCAAAATTTATCAATCTTTTAACAGAATTTGATTACTTTGAATTTTCACTTATTTGCTACCTAATTGATCACATCTTCCAAACTGGCAGGATGCCAAGGCTCCTAGTTGACGGTCCATAAATACGATGTTATCCTCCTCATAGGCCTTGGAATTGGCGCCACACCTATGATCAGCGTTCTCAAAGCTATTCTTAACGACGTACAATAATACAAAGAGATCAGAAATAGGATGGTAAAGAGTAGATTAAGAGCAACAAGAGCAAGCACAATGCCACGAAAAAAGCCTATTTCTACTAGGTCACTCGGGAGCAAGGCTCGTTTAAGTGGTTTATGGATTTGATGAATGAGGTGGCCGAGAAGGACAATTATAGAGTTATTGAGCTTCACAACTATTGTACTAGTATCTATGAAGGACGAGATGCTCGCTCTGCCTAGATAACTATGCTTCAGTCTCTTTATCATGCTAAGCATGGGCTTGATATTATGTCAAGGACAAAGGTTAAGACCCATTTTGCAAAACCAAATTGGTGTCGTGTCTTCGAGCACTTAGCAAGAAAGCATGTCAATCAATGAATTGGTAAATATTTGATTCCTAAGCTAATTGACTTGCTTAATATGCTATTCTATATATATCAGCTATTATACTACTTTTTATGTAACAGTTCATATATATGAGAAAAAAGTTATGCATCCTTGGTTACTGAATTATATGCTTCTAACTAAAGAGTCATATTATATATCTTGAATATGTGTAAGAGCATTAAAAATTTGATGTTACAATATCTCTTGTATGAGTGATCTACATATTCATGTTGACTATGAAAAGGGTTTTTAATCAATCTCATAATAAACATAAAATTTTTATTTTTCAGTAGACATATTTCACTACTGTAATAGATAGGGATATAACAACTGATTAATTATATTAGTTGGTATAAAATAGTATATGCATGCGAAAGCTTGCACAGATTAAGGCAGAAGGTCAACATTGTACATTTCCTGCATTTATTTTGAATAATTATGGTGGTTTTATTAATTTTATTTTTTTTTCTTTTTTCACTGCAGGTGTGTTTTATTGTGGTTCGCCTGCATTAAATAAGGAGCTAAAGCAGCTATCTCAAGACTTTTCTCGGAAACTAACCACCAGACTTCCACAATGAGAACTACTAGAAAAATTATAACTATATAATGATAAAGTGATATAGCCACAGTGAGCTGGTGTTGAGGACACTGAGACTGAAAGGTGAAGCAGAACGAAAGAACACTTGTAATCCATCATTATTCAGTCTTCTTGCTCTAATTCTCCTTGTACACTTATTTTTTTCATAAAGACCATTTGTAATTTTAAGTATAAATTATCTCTTTAATTTCATTTGTAACATGCAACATCACCAAGTTCTGTGCAGATCTATCTCCAAATTATAACTGTATAAAATAAATCGAGAAATTATTACTATTTGATAAACAATTTAATAAGTCGAACGAAGTTTTATAGGATATCATATGTCCTTATATGCAAGAAAAATATAGCTCTTTGAACCTCTTAACCCTTGGAGTGAGGAACTTTAGATTTAGTAAGCCATAGGTTAGATCCTATCCCCACCTCTGTCACCAAAAACACCCCCCAATGCCCCCACAATGTGGCCCTGTTCTCTACTATGTGTGCCTGCAACTAAGAAAATATGGTCGAATTGAGAGTATTCAATTTAATATTCTCCGTGTAATTTTGTTGAAGCTCATCTTAACTGCTCTAGCGACTAGGTAGAAGCTGCAGAAAGATGACCTTCTATCTCAACTTATTTTTCAAATGCAATGTGTTTATGAACCACTAGTAGTACTTTGGTTGTTCTTGCCTGAAGAATGGCTCCATTGGCTCGTACTCCTCGTCAGTAGCATTTATTAACCTTCTAAAATCACATGTTAAATGAGCTCCTGCATGTACACTAACTCTTATTGCAATCCCCACAGCAATCACTTGGGAAAAGGAAAAAAAAAATCACCCAAAATATTTTTTTTTTGTTTGATGCATGGACATGGAGACTAGCTAGAATTCAATCACACACTATCATAATAAATTATAGAATTTATTTTGGCTTAACTATATTAAAGTTATAGTGAGTGTTAGAATGCTTAATATTACTACGTAGCATTATTTTGTCATAACAGTTGAATATAAATACCAATATATTACGCCGTATAGTGATTAGATATAATGTGGTTCTTAGGAAAGTAAAACCTTGTCACGTGCGATTATCTTTGTAAAAATATCATATTATAGTCACCTATCGTGTAATATGGTACCTAATTAGCTAGTTAATTAATATTTTCAGTTATAATCTTACCTTATGAAAATTAATATTGTCATCATACCGAACCAATACTCCTAACTTGGTGTTTCTCCTTAGCTAAGTACTAGTATTTCTACACACGGGTTGAAGAATTACGACCATGTTGAACTTGAGGGTCTCGGCTGCACCTTTAGTTGCAGCAACACAATAGCCCGTGACTTTGAATACAGCTCGGTCTTTGTACTGAATGAATTTCCATGTAAAAAGACATACACACATTCCGAGCCATATGCCAATCACCCAAATTCGTTTCCAGTTGTCCTCTATGAAATATGTGAGCCACCTATAATATCGTTTTATGGAGTTGTACTTTATTGTAGGTTTAAGTTTCTGGCTCAACAATTGGCTAAGAATTCGGCTCTTTGCATCCGTTTCGAGGTAATTTGATTGGGTGGAGCCTTGAAATAACAGTAGCTCTTCTAATTGGTATAACTGCAAGTTGTCCATTTTTTAAACACTATTAAAAATGGCTGAAATGGCTGATTTTGTTAAAAAGAAAATAATAGAAAGCTAAAATATATTTTTTTGAATATGTTATATAGAATGTGTCATTATCAATAACACTTATCAATGTATTGATACACCTAGTATAAAATTCATATACAAAATGCAGAAGAATCAATATATTATATATGAAATAGATATATTAACATATAAATTGTTGTACTGAAAAACAACTATTTAGCAACCGAAAAAAGGGGGGCATTCATTAAATAGGTAGAAAAAAAACCTACTTCTTAAAATGAAAGGTCAAATAAGCCTACTAGGACTAGCTCAATAAATGGGTTGGGTTAGGATTGGGTACTAGGTCAGAAGTTTGATTCTAAGATGCGCGAGTTATTTTCTTTTCTTTATAATAAGTGGGGGTCATTAGTTAAGCTTCATTCTAATTTTTTTTTTTTAAAAAAACTTTAATGTATTTTAGGAAAATTTCTATTCATAAACATACCAATAAAAAGGGCTTTTAATAGCAATTCTAAAATCTAATATTTGTCATAAAATTATTAGCTATGAGAAATATTAAATGTATAACAAATTTGTAACTAAATATACATGCTATGGTTTTAATCCTCAAGCAAGTAATCAAAAATACATGTCAATATCCAGTAGACAAAATCTCAACCAATTAGTAAAAAATATCCAACCAATCAGTTCATAAAACTCAAAGGCAAATTTTTGGAACTTTCATAATAAATGTTGCTCTAAAATAAAAAATGGTGATTATATTAGCACCCTATACTAATATATAGTCACCTCTACCAAATTTTACTTTATTAAAAAAATGTTAAAATTCCACTTACTTATATTTAATTCCTAAAATACCTCTTTCTCTTTTCTTATGTATGCACACCCCAAATCTCACCCTTGAAGGCCGTCAACTCTTCGTCTCTCACTCCTCCCAGCATGTTTCGTCCTTCAAATGCCCACTAAATTTCCTCAATTACTTTCTTTATATTACAGAAATATTATTTGTTATCAAGACTTTGGACATATAATATCAATTACCTTGCCGGTGGATATACCGCTGGATGTGCTCATGATTCCAGCTGACGAAGAATTGAATTTTAGCGCCATAGTATTCCCGAGGAAATAGGCTTGACTGATCGATCGGTCTCAGAACCAAAAGTGGGGATGTGCTTTAAACTTTTAGGTTTTAATTTTTGAAAAGAAAAGAAAAGAAAAAAGAGACCTCAAGTTGAGGATCGATGTACTAATGATTTCACACTAGGTGACGATGAGCACCACTACGTGGTATACATTTTATATATACACTTCATATATAAAATATGTGTGGTATACATTTATAATCTAAATAAAAGTAATTTGAAGTAAAAATTTGTGACGTGTAACATCTTTGGTATTTAAGTCCCTAATTTTTAAATTTTTATGGACTCTTTTGTATATTCCCACGTTACAAGACTTTGTGTTCTATTTTTGAGGTATTTCACACAAATAAATAATAAATTATAAAACAAAAACTTCTTCCCAAGAAGCATTGAACTGGTAATATCCAAAGAATAATCAAACAAATCCCAAAACTTGGAGTAAATATATTCCTTCCTCACCCGAATTTGTTGAAGGCAATTGTCCAAGATCTCAATCAAATTTTGTTGTTTTCTAAGCTGATTTCGACTATAAAGTTTATGCCAATGCTAATGGTGCTATTGAATTCTGAATTTTCCTCAAAACTGCTTATAGACGACTCCTTACATTTCCTCTCTGTTTTTTCAAGAGGCAGTGATAACACCTCTCTTCCGCTTGTGGAAACTTAGAAATTTTTCTTGAATATAATGTTGGTGTGGATTTAATTTGGTCCGTGAACCAATGTGCGCCATGCACCCTTGAGCGGTTCTTTATCAAGAGAAACTAAAACTCAGATTTGATATAGGTATAGTCTGTACAACCTTGAAAAAGGTTATGATTGGACTTTTCACCAACTAGTGATAGGTGGTACCAATATGATACCTGCTAAATCTCCTCAACAGAAAGGTCGTCAATGACGCATTCAATAAAGTATTCTATGAAATAGTGAACCAGTAGTAAATGAATGATAAGAGGAGAAAAGGCTAAAGGGATAAATAGGGTTTTGGAGATTTATGGCAGCTTACCTCTTTCAGGTGATTATGGGTCTATTTATAGTGGCCTTGTGGTCCCCCCAGAAGTTAGTGTTTATATCTACGTATTCCTGAAAAGATAGAAGGGAATCTTACCTACCCGCTTGTACGGACACGAGTATGTGATTGGGCCAGGTATCGACCTCTCCCAGGTCAGTGCCTTCTTCATTCCTCCCCTTGGTCGGAGCTATATCGTTATATTGATCGTTAGTTATTTCTCGGTCCTTTGGTCTTTTGCTTAAGGTGCCTGATCGACATGCGGTAAGAAATCCGACCAAGACTTTTTTCTATATTAGCGAGCTCGGTCGCGTCACGGTTGGTCAATTTCTCCTTTAGACTTGCCCAGCTCTTTCTTGTGGCAGAGTGTAGCCACAAACCCTGGTCGACTTGGTCAGTCGGTAGGGTATGGCATCGTTTTGGTCAACACTGCGATGTGTCGTTTGCAATATGGCGTAGGTGTCGTTTTCTGACTCGCTCGGGGAAGTTACCCTCAACAGTTTCACTTAATTTGATCAAGAGTTATTTATTCATTCTATAAATAATGCCCCTCAAATATCTATATTTGATAGATTTGCGACCTCCTAATTAAGTAGAGAAGGTCGCAGAAAACATGAACAGGTACCTAGTTGGTACTGAAAGGTAACGTTAGAGATTTAAAAGCTATAAAAGAAAAAAGAAAATAAAAAAAGACTTAATTAATTTAAGTCGTTGATATTTGAATCCCATCCTCAATTATTATTTTTTAATTACCAATTATAATATATGGCGAGAGGAGAATTAATTATTAATTATTAATGATTAAATAGCACATGTGGGAATGGGTCAACTTGTCGGAAAACTAGACTAAAATATTGACTGATTTATTATTTTTCAATATAATTATTGCATACATCAATTTGTGTTTGTGTCAGTACCACCATATTAATCAAAACTATATCTTTCTTCCGTTCACATGAGGATTAATTAATTAGCATCAACAGACTTAAAAAATTCGAGGTCGGAGAGAGCAATAGCAGCAGCGGCGGGAGATATCGGACGGACCACTCATGAGATGCAAGCTAAGGACGAAGAAGAAGAGTGCGTGGAGATCACGATCGGTGGCCCAGTAGGCGACTCCTTGCTGGGCCAGAACATCGGGCCGCGGCGAGACTTGGAGAACCCGCACAATGACGCCGTTCGAGACGAGGAGTCGGTTGCTGACGATGATGATGCTGATCAGGTCATCCGGAACAACTCGGAGACGGCTTATGATCACGCCGCTGCTCGGATCCGTCGGACCATGCCCGGCGGCGGCTCTGGCCGCTTCCCCAAGGGACTCGAGTTCATGAGAGTGAACAAATTCGACGGAGGCAGCTGGGCTCAGATCGAGAGGCGTTTCGATGAATTGGCGGATCGCTTTGGAATCCTCTCCAAATCGCGTTTCGGCCAGTGCATAGGTCCGCACCCGCGTCATGTAATTATTAGATATATTTTTTTTTTATTTGTTATTTTATTTTTATTTTTATTTTGTGGAAAGGAATAATAAAAACTAAGAATTGGACAGGGATGAGGGAGTCGACAGAGTTCGCAGACCAGTTGTTCGATGCATTGGCTCGTCCGAGAGCCATAACGTCGGCTTCACTGCTCAAAGATGAGCTACGCGAATTTTGGGAACAAATTACGGATGAGAGCTTCGATGTCAGGCTGGAAACTTTCTTTGACATGTAAGAGGCTGCTTCATTTTTATTTCAAAAAACAAAAAAGAAAAAGAGAGTGCTTCATTTTTGCTGTTCTTATTTTTTTTAATTGAATTTTTACTATAATATGAACCAATTTTAATTCAATTTTTTTTTTTTGTCCCAGCTATATAGCTAGATTGTAGATGGGACTATATAATATAATATTGTTGTGTGCTAAATTTTCATAATGATGCTGTATTATTACTTGTGAATTATTGAAATATATTGTGTTCTAGCGGAAAAGAAAAAACCAAAAATAGAAGTCTTAGTACTAAATTGGCGGAGAACATATTATGATGATAATAGAGCCAACTGGCCAAAACCATCTTGAAATATAATATTGTCATGCAATATCCTAAAATAAAATAATAATAATAATAATAAAAGAGTTGATTTAGAATAAACGGATATTAAAATTTACACGGATTTGGTATGTAAGGCTAGTGGGACCGAAAAAATGTTCGAATTTATTTTAGTAGCTAAAGGCATAATGAATGCAGGGTTGACAAAGATGGAGACGGCAAAATTATTGAAGAGGAGGTAAAAGAGGTGAGTATTTTTTTATTTATTTTTAACAATAATAATTTATGATAATTGATATTTCTTTTCAATAATTGGGATTCAAAAATATAGTATTTATACTTGTCGACATTAAAATGCAGATCATATTGTTAAGTGCTAGTGCAAACAAGTTGTCTAGAATACAAAATTATGCTGAAGAGTACGCAGCACTTATCATGGAAGAGCTGGACCAAGAAAACCTTGGATACATTGAGGTCTACATCTTCTTCCCTACAATTATGTTATATATATATATATATATATATATATATACTAGGCTAAAACCTAAGCTGAAGAATGGCACTAAACTCCACAGAGCATACTATAAATTCCATCAAAAGGACATGGTAAACTGAGTATCTCTTACCTTAAAAAGGGAAAACTATTAGTGAATAATAAGATTTACACACTATTTAACAGATTTTCCCCTTTTTTTATTTATATCAAGAGTAACGATAAAGGTACTAATAATGCTTAATACCATATTATATATATATATACTAGTTTGAGTACATGCTTCATGCATGTATCTCCCGCTACTATTATTTTTAATTGTTTTTCTAATATTGTAATTTATTTTCAATATGTTTAGCATGTGAATGCAAAATTGAATTTTTGGACAAATTGATAGCACTAGTATTATCATATTTAATAGGTACATGTTCTTAAATTATTCCAAAATCTATTAGAGTTTATTTGTTCAAAATTGGCCTTATTTTAACTCTATTCACAATATGATAAGCAGTACCTATCACTTCGGCCCAAAAATATTTTGGCAAGCTATTTTTATGTAGCATACTTCGTGCCATTTCTTGTAGGGTTCTATTCTTTCTTTCTACAATTCCATTTTGTTGTAGAGTTCTAGGAGTTGAAAAATTACGATCAAAACTATTTTTGTAGTAAAAAGCTTCCATTTCTTTATTTTCAAACTCACTACTATGATCACTTCTAATAGATGTGATGGTGTAGTCTTTTTCATTTTGTACTTTCTTACAAAAGATAGTAAGCATGTTTAAAACATTATTTTTATGAGCAATAAATAGAACCCAAGTTAATCTTGAAAAATTATCAACTATCACAAAAGTATAGGCCCCGTTTGTTTCAACCATTCCATTCCATTGGAATGGAAAATCCATTTAAATGAGTGTTTGTTTCAACAATTCAGTTTTTTCATTCAAATGATCTTTTAGATTGTGTGTTTGTTTCAACAATTCAGTTTTTCTATTCAAATGGTCCATCAGAAAAAATAACTATTGGAATGGTTTTTTTGTGTCTTGAATGAAAATGGAGGGGAAGAGGTGTTTTTGAATGGTCTATTCCAATACTCCCATTCTAATTACAATTCATTCCACTATTTTTTCCATTCAAATGTCTCCCATTCTAATTATAATACATTCCACAATTTTCATTCAAATACACACATTCAAATAGGCGAATCAAATGGGGCCATAGTGTTTTTTACCATGACTAGCTACTCTTGATAGTCCAAATAAATCCACGTAAAATAGTTGTAAAGGTCTAGAAGTAGTAATGGTTTTTTTGGATTTAAAATAGCTTTTTACTTATTTTCCAAATTGGCATGCATCATAAACCTTGTCTTTTTCAAAAAGTAAATTAGGTAAACTACTAACAAGATTTTTCTTTGAAAGTTTAGAAATAGTATTCATGCTAGCATATCCAAATCTTCTATGTTAAAGTCAAGAATCATATTTTAAAACCAAAAATATTTATATTAGCTAAAATATTTTTCAATATCAATAGTATAAATATTATCTTTTCTTTCTCCCTCAAAGATGATTTCTTTTGAACAAGTATTCTCAATTAAGCATAAGGAAGGTTCAAAAATGACTCGATAACCTTTGTCACAAAATTGACTTATACTAAGCAAATTGTATTTAAGACTATCAATAAGTAAAATATTTTCTATAATGGGAGAGGAAGTAATACCCATGTTATCTATACCCAAAATTTTCCCTTTAACATTGTTTCCAAACATGACATGTCCTTCATTCTCTTTTGTAAACGATGAAAGTAAAAAATAATCACCGGTCATATGTTTGGAACAACCACTATTTAAGAACCAAAAGTTCTTCTTCTTTTGTACCTATAAATAAGAATCAAACTTTGATTTTTGGTACTTATACTAATTTGGGTCCTTGAATGTTAGTTCTAGATTGATTGCAATAAGTGCAAGTGTGCTTGGTATCACTAGTATTAGCTTTCACAAAATAGTTTTTGAGATATTTTTGTTTTATAAAAGATTTGCACCCGATACCTCTTTTGTCAAAAATGTATTTTTGTCCACTAAGCATCATATCAAAATTTTCTTTCCATTTGTAAATTTGCGGACAATTTTAGTCGTCTAAAATCTTTTCATTTAAGAAGTGTTTTTTCTTTTGACAAAACATTACAATTATTACAAGGTTCTTTTTCTTTTGTAAATTCTTCAACCATTTTTGACAAACTAAAGATTTCTTTTTTAATAACATTGTTTTTGAAAATGAATTTTTCATAGGTTTTGTGTAAATCATTGAAATCACTCAATAAATTTTCATATGATAAATCATAATCACTATTATTCTCACTAAAATCACTACTAGTATCACTATCATTATGAAATTTACTATTAGGTTCAAGTCAGCTTACCTCATCTTCTATTTCCATGACGCATATGTTGGCAATTTCTTCTTGTTCTTCTTCTTCGGATTCTTCTTCTTCACTATCATCCCAAGTGGCCTTCATTGCCTTCTCTTTCATTTTTCTTCTTAAGGGACATTCATTCTTCATGTGACCAGGCTTCTTGTCTTCAAAGCAAGTGATGGGATCATCCTTCATTTTCTTCTCTCGAAAGTCATTACCTTTGGTGTTTTTCTTGAAATTCTTCTTTTTGAAATTTAAGTACTTCTTGTACCATTTGGTAAATAAGGCAATATCTGCTAGCTCACTATTCGCAAAATCTTCTTCTTCCTCACGGCTTTCTTACATAGCAGTTTTGCAATTCCCTTCTTTTTCTTTTCCTCTCTTTCAAAGTATAATAAAATAGTGTTCAGAATATTACAAAATATTTGTACATTGGAATAGGTTGATGAATTTTTTTCACAGTTTCTGCTTCTCTTTCGTTTGTTGTCTTTTTTTGCTGTAATTAAGGGAAAAAAAAGAATAGAAAAAAAAATTAATTGTGTATTTGTTTTTAAAAAGGAAAATAATTATTTATTTATTGCTAAAATAAGAAGTATTTATTTTTAAATATCAACATATTAATTACCTGTTTAGTTTTCGTTTCTTCGATTCTTCTGTTGATATTGTTCTGATCTGAGATGTGAAAAATTGTATTATTAGTTAGGTAATAGATAATCTATTTTATATTTTATTATAGTAAATTTAAATTAGTAGTGGTTTGTTATCTTTTCATAACTTTTTTCCATTTTGAACAACTCATAATTTCTAGTGAAAATATTAATTCTAGTTTCCTTCGTAGAACTAGTTACTTGTTATGACACTTCAAGTATATTTCACAATTCATGAGCATCCCTAGCTTTTTCAACATTATAATATATATTCCTATCAAGACCACACATAAGAATGTTTCTAGCCTTTTCATTTTTGGTAAAGGAGATTTTATCTTTTTCATCATATTCCTCAATGTCCTTTTCTATTTTTACTCCGTTAACAATCTTAACAATTTTTTATGGACATTTTGTGACAATATACCATAAATCAAAATCAATAAACCTAAGGAATGTATCCATACGACTTCTCTAATAGTTAAAATCACTTCCATTGAAAAAAGGTGGTTTCGATGGAGACAATCCCTCATATTGAAAAGAAAAGTTGGTTAGGTTAGCCATCTTAAAAACGGTTAAGTTTTAAAAATTTGAGTACCAAGCTCTGATACCAATTGTTAGCCTAAGATTAGCGAACCCAAAAGGAGGGGTGAATTAGGTTTTAAAAAACTTTTGGAAACTTTTCTTGTTAAGCAAGAAAATTAAGCAAGTAAAAGCAACAACAAGTAAAAAATAGATAAATTGCATGCACAAGCTCAAGATAAATAAAATAAAGAGATAGGATAGAGAAATGCAAATACTATTTTTATGAGGTTCAATAAACACTTCGGTTTGTCTATGTCGCCGGCTCTTCACAACCTGCTTCGAGCTTTCCATTATCGGATCAAGAGAGTTGGCTTGACCGTCCATTTTACACAATAAGTGCTTTCTCCTTAGGCACACTCATACCTTTACAATACGATTAAATTTGGCTCTATCATGCCTAACTCGGATTGTTTAGACTCTGGTGTCAATCTCACCTAAACCGGGTTGTTTATGAATCCGGTGTCAATCTCACCTCACAAATACAATTTTTGATTTTGTTTGTTGATACACTCAACCGGAATCTCTCTTAAGAATATAATTGATACAAGATAACCCTAGAGATAATAAATGAGAACATAAGATATGATCTAGTTTAGCTCAATTGATTTTTATGAAAAAGGGATTTGAAAGTTTGATTTACAAAAAATGATTTGAATACTTTGAAAATATGTTAAAAGCAATGTAGAAATGTTCAAAAGTTATTTCAAGTGCTAGAAAAGCTTCTATTTATAGACTAGAATGAAAGCTAGCCGTTTTAGACCGTTTAACAAACAATCTATTATTTTTAGTCAGTAGAATGAAAATGCACTTTCGGTCGACCGAAAATACTAGCCATTGAAAGTACGATTGTAACGATCGAATTTGAAAAACTATTAAAAAATTGAACAGGGGAGTCGGTCGACCAATTCTGAGGATCGATCTACTGAATCTGTTCGAGAGTAGTTTTTGAATTTTATTTCAAGTCTTTTTTTAATTATTTTCGAAATGTGACTTTATAAATTAATTTATTATGTAATATAGGAACTATAGAAATTCATAAATCAATTTAAAAGCTTGTGTAAAATAAATTTCATATTTTAATTTGAGATAAATAGGTTTAGCAGTTTTGCTTTGAAAAATTTCCTATTTTTATGAAAAATTTGGGCTATTAAGATCATATAATGTGTAGACAAATATTCAAATATAAGAACTAAGTATATAACCTTTGCCAATCTAGGTTTTGTAATCTTGAACTTTGTCTTCAAGCTCTTTTCCATAATCCAACTTGAATGTCTTGTGATCCTTTCAACTTAACTTACTACACACTCAAGTAGATTATTAGTTCTTAATCATATATTTGCTATACACTCAAGTAGATTATTAGTTCTTAATCATATGTTTGTTAACTTCAAAATAAGAGTTTATGATTTATAATGTTATTTTTGAAATTATAAAATAGAAGAAATAGGTTTTTTTTAGGAAAAAGTTTTGAAAAAAATATTAGTATTTAATAGTTTTATATTAACGGTTCATTGTTTTTTTTAGAATATACATAACATTAGTTCTTTTTTTTGAGAGGATATATAATGTTAGTTTTGAAATTATAACAAAGAAGTAATAGGTTTTTAATGAAAAAAATATATTATATATACTGTTAGTTATTCAGATTAAAAAATATATATGTATATATACACACACGGTTAGTTGTTTTTTTATCTTTTTTAATGAATGAAAAAAAGAAATAACAATGAAAAAAGGATTAGAAAACAAAATTCCAACTCTTAGGTTACATATAGATTGCCAATTTTTTAAGTCACAAATAACTTTCTATATTTATATACGTATTAATTAGATTTTTATTTTTTGATAAAATTATTAATATCATTATAACCATCAGATCAAAATTCAATAGTTCAAAGAAAAATATTCATTAATGGAGTAAAAACAAAAATCACCATTGAAACGTGACCCAAATATATGTATTATGTGTATATTTTGCTGTGTCCTTTTTTGAGAAAATTAGTCTTAGTAGTATTTCATGAGGTTATAAGTTTTTACCTTAACATTACTTTTTCAAAGTCCCCTAGAAAAAAAATATTTGTTGTAAAGTTCCGAACTTGCTCTTAAATTTTTCTTGATCTGGTTGATATTTTACTGACTCATTGACTTTTATGATCTGATTGATTGGATTTTTTTGCTAACAGATTGAGATTTTATCTACTGGATATGGAAGCGTATTTTTGATTACTTGCTTGAGGATTAAAACCATAGCATATATATTTTGTTACAAATTTGTTATATAATTCTAATAGTTAATTATTTTATGACAAATACTAGATTTTAGAATTGCTATTGGAAGCCCCCATTTTTGGTATATTTATAAATCGCAATTTTCCTAAAAGACGTTAAGATTATTGACCTTTTTTTACCTCGTTTTAAGAAATGGTTTTTTTTCAACTATTTAATAAATAGCCTTTTATTTGTTGTTTGTTTTGGCTAATTAATAACCATTTTTAGTACAATAATTTATGTGGTAATATATCAATTTTATATATAATATATCGATTCTTGTGCATTTATATATGAATTTTAAACTAAGTGTATCAATAAATAGATATTTTTGAAATATATATACAACATATTTACAAAAAATGTATTTTGGCTCTTTATTATTCTCTTTTTGACAAAATCGGCCATTTCAGCCATTTTTAATAGTGTTTAAAAAAACGGACTACTTGCAGTTATACCAATTAGAAGAGCTACTTCAAAGATCCGCTCAATCAAATTATGCGGAGAGCCGAGTTCTTAGCCAATTGTTGAGCCAGAAGCTTAAACCTACAATAGAGTACAACCCCATAAAACGGTGCTATAGTTGGCTCACATATTTCGTAGAAGACAACTGGAAGCGGATTTGGGTGATTGGCCTTTGGTTTGCTATTTGTGTATGTCTTTTCATATGGAAATTCATTCAGTACAAAAACCGAGCTGTGTTCAAAGTTACGGGTTATTGTATTACTACAGCTAAAGGTGCGGCCGAGACCCTCAAGTTCAACATGGCCCTAATTCTTCTACCGGTGTGTAGAAATACCCTTACTTGGCTAAGGAGCAACACCAAGTTGGGAGTGTTGGTTCCGTATGATGACAATATTAATTTTCATAAGGTAAGATTATAACTGAAAATATTAATTAAATAGCTAATTAAGTATCATACTACATGATAAGTGACTATGATATGAAATTTTTCTAAAGATAATCATACGTGATAAGGTTTTACTTTCCTAAGAACTATACTAGCTAATCACTATACTGCGTTATGTATTGGCGTGGCATTTATATTCAACTATTATGACAAAATAATGCTATATAGTAATGTTAGGTATTCTAACACTCACTACAACTTTAATATAGTTATAAGCCAAAATAAATCCATAATTTATTGGGACAGTGTGTGATTGAATTTTAGTCTCAATGTCCTTACATTAAAAGGAAAAAAAAGAAAAAAAAATTTGGGTGATTTCTTTTTCTTTTCCTAGGTAATTGCCGCGGGGATTGCAATAGGAGTCGGTGTACATGCTGGAGCTCATTTAACATGTGATTTTCGAAGGTTAATAAATACTACTGATGAGGAGTATGAGCCAATGGAGCCATTCTTCGGGCAAGAACAACCAAAAAACTACTGGTGGTTCATGAAAGGCGTAGCGGGATGGACCGGGATAGTCATGGTGGTGCTAATGGCAATAGCTTTCACCTTAGCACAACGTTCATTCAGAAGAAATAGGCTATACCTCCCTAAAATCCTCAAAAGACTTACAGGATTTAACGCCTTTTGGTACTCTCACCACTTATTTGTCATTGTTTACATCCTTTTTGTCATTCATGGATATTATCTCTATCTCTCCAAGAAGTGGTACAAAAAGACTGTAAGTTAATTACTCCGCATATTTCAAGCGTTATCATTATTATGATTATTATTATTATTATTATTATTATGTTAAACAATATTATGGTATTATCTATCAATAGACTGATGGAGCTCAATCTAATAATGGTGTAGGATTCATCCAACGGATTCCTATTCCATTTTTACTTTAGTACTTTATTTTGGAAAATTTTTTCTATTATTAGATTTGATCCAATAATTTAAAAGGACAGAGATCTACTGGTACATCTTATTTTTGTGCTCTACTGCAGAATTCCCCTGTGATGTTTAGAGTCTTAAATTTGATTTTGCTTTTATTTTCTATCATTATTGCAGACATGGATGTATCTAGTTGTTCCAATCCTTTTTTATGCATGTGAACGCTTACTTCGTTTATATAGGTCCAAGTACCAGAGAGTTGAGATCTTAAAGGTAACTTTTTTCCCCACACTTGTATTGAGCATAATATAGTACTGGTTTATTAGTTTGTAATAATGAATAATAAATTAATTCCTATTTTTAAAATTATCAGGTTGTAGTGTATCCTGGAAATGTGCTAGCACTACAAATGTCTAGACCACATGGATTTAAATATAGTAGTGGGCAATATATATACCTAAATTGTTCGGCTATTTCCCCATTTGAATGGTAAATTAAAAACTATTTTCTTAATGCTTATGTTCTTATATATGTGACTATCATTGTGTAGTTGATATCAATGAATACCACTGATCGTATCTCAGGCATCCTTTTTCAATTACTTCGACTCCTGGAGATGATTACTTAAGCGTTCATATTCGTACATTGGGTGACTGGACAATGCAGTTTAAATCCGTTTTTTGCGAGGTATATACACTCTTTTTGCGTATCACTAATCAATTTATCAGTTAGTTTTCTAGCATTGATATAGATATAATATAATCTTACTTTTTTGATTTTGGCTTCTTATTCTTATAGATATGCCAACCTCCATCTTTTAACCAAAGTGGCCTTCTAAGAGCTGATATTGATCAAGTCAATAATAAAATTAGGTATGCTTCTATAGTCACTAATTTTCAACTAATCACGTGATTCACTGTTACTTTAAGTCTCACATTTTATTATATAATAGCCTACTTAATTTCACTTTCGAATTGTCAAAATTTATCAATCTTTTAACAGAATTTGATCACTCTGAACTTTTACTTATGTGCCACCGAATTGATTACATCTTCCAAACTGGCAGGGTGCCAAGGCTCCTAGTTGACGGTCCATATGGTGCACCAGCACAAGACTACAAACAATACGATGTTATCCTCCTCATAGGCCTCGGAATTGGCGCTACGCCTATGATCAGCATTCTCAAATCAGTTCTTAACGATGTAGAACAATACAAAGAGATCGAAGATGGAATGGTAAAGAGTGGAGTTAAAAGCAACAAGAGAAAGCACAATGCCACGAAAAAAGCCTATTTCTACTGGGTCACTCGGGAGCAAGGCTCGTTTGAGTGGTTCATGGGTTTGATGAATGAGGTGGCCGAAAAGGACATTTATGGGGTTATTGAGCTTCACAACTATTGTACTAGTGTCTATGAAGAAGGAGATGCTCGCTCTGCCTGGATAACTATGCTTCAGTCTCTTTATCATGCTAAGCATGGGGTTGATATTGTGTCAGGGACAAAGGTCAAGACCCATTTTGCAAAACCAAATTGGCGTCATGTCTTCAAGCACTTAGGAAGAAATCATGTCGATCAACGAATTGGTAAGTAGTTGATTCCCAAGCTAATTGACTTGCTTAATATGCTATTCCATATATTTAAGCATACTACTTTTCATGTAGCAGTTCATATATATGGGAAAAAAGATAGCATCCCTCCGTTACTGAATTATATGCTTCTATTTAAGGAGTCATATTATACATCTTGAATCTGTATAAGAGCATTAAAGATTTGATGTTACGATGAAATCTCTTGCATGAGTGATCTACACATTCACATTGACTATGAAAAAGGTTTTTAATCAGTCTCATAATAAACATAAATTTTTTCTTTTTCAGTAGACATATTTCACTACTGTAACAGATTGGGATATAACAACTGATTAGTCACATTAGTTGGTATAAAATACTACACGTATGCGAGAGCTCGCACGGATTAAAGTAGAAGGTCAACATTGTATACTTCCTGCGTTTGTTTTGTTTTTATTTTGAATAATTATGGTGGTTTTATTAATTTTATTTTCTTTTTTCTTTTTTTATTGCAGGTGTGTTTTATTGTGGTTCACCTTTACTAAATGGGGAGCTAAAGCAGCTGTCTCGAGACTTCTCCCGGAAACTAACCACCAAATTTGACTTCCACAATGAGAACTACTAGAAAAATTATAACTATATAATGATGAAGTGATATAACCAAGATGTTTAAAAGTAACTCAGAACTATAGCTTCCAAGCTACAGTGAGCCGGTGTTGAGGACACTGAGACTGAGAGGTAAAGCAGAAAGAATAATTGTAATCCATTGTTGTTCAATCTTTTTGCTCTAATTCTTCTTGTACACTCGTTTTTTCATAAAAATCATTTATAATTTTAAGTATAAATTGTCTCTTTAATTTTCATTTGTAACATGCAGTATCACCAAGTTCTGTGCAGATCTGTTTCTGACTTACAGCCTTATAAAATAAATCGAGAAATTATTGCTATTTGATAAACAATTTCATGAGTCAAAAGAAGTTTTGTTGGCTATCATATGTCTTTATATGCAAGAAAAATATAGCTCTTTGAACCTCTTAATCCTTGGAATGAGGAACTTCAGATTTAGTAAGCCATCGGTTAGATTTAACGGTTTAATTGTTACAATTACAGTACCATCATAACAACAATACTAACGAATATTTTCTAGCTCTCAGAAACCAGGATACAGACAGGGGTTCTTGTGTTGCCCCAGATCTTGTTTTCTTATCCCAACAAGACACCCAAGCCAAAAGTCGAGTTCTTGCATCACTAACTCTATATAAATCAATCTCCACCAACTATCTTGAAGTCTTCTTGACTTTTGAGCCACTTCTATTCTATCTTTATCGAAGAAGGCGAAGCTCTGGATAGAAGATATTATCCGCCATCCTCCCCCCCCTCCCCCAAAAAAAATATGGCCCTGTTCTCTACTATATGTGCCTGCAACTAAGAAAATATGGTCGAATTGAGAGTATTCAATTTAATATTCTTTGACACATAATTCTTTGCCTAAACAAACAGATGATTTGAATTTATTCAATTTGTTTCTCTCCTTTTTCTTTCACAACAATGTGGAGATCATCTCGAGGGACTATCTGTTCTGAGGCTAACTATAAGTTTATTTACAAATAATCATTTGAAAACAGAACTTGTGCCGAAGAAAAAGTATTTGAAAAAGTAATCCTAAAGTATTTCAATCACCTTTATAACCACATGAGTCATTGATTAATTTAAGATTATTGTAACCAGATGTCGTGAAAAATCTGAATTCTATGTTTTATTGATAGAATACAACTGTATGAATAGACTACAAGTAGATGTAGAAAAAGAAGAAAATTCAGAAAAGAGTATGAAATTATTAGAATTTATTCTAAACATAGAAGTTTACAATACCCTGGTCATATCCCAAAATTCAAGAGGTACGTTGAAATAAAATACAATTCTTGAAATTTCCCACAATTACAAAACTTTTATGTTTTCATACCCCTGGTTTTAACTTTCAACCAAACGCTTGCTGAGGTTGAAATGTAGTCTTGAATTGATCTATATGATTTGTAATAATCCTTATGAAAGAGAATTCTTTTAATAAGGTCAATTTTTATATATTACTTCGAAAGAGATTTCATCTATGGTGATAAAGTCTGAGGAGAAAGTCATTGAAAGTATACTCAAGTGCAAGGAAAAGTAGAATTTGTTTATGAAATATAATTCCTTCGTCATACTCATATGTCTCTAAGTTTATGAAATAATTTTACATTTAATTTGCTATTGGTATATTCTCTTCTTCTTATATTGGTGATCCCATTAGAAATTAAGTCGATAAATAGGTTATAAATTGTTTGTCGAATAATATATCGAGTATTCTCAAGGAAGCCAAATTTTTCGATTTACAGGTATAAAAAATACATAACAGGACAACAATTAGTTACGGGGAGTTCCTAGGCACCGCATTGCATTTAAAAAATAAGTTGACATAGAAAGTCATCTTTCTGCAGCTTCTACCTAGTCGCTACAGCAGTTAAGATGAGCTTCAACAAAACACTCAGAGACTTACTGTAGCAGCCTCTTTCTTGAAACTGTTTATTTCAAAAGACGGCTTCAGACTCAATACCTTGGAACCAAGTTGAACCCAGGGATTGCCTGCAAGAAATTGAAACAGCAGCTATTGATGAGTAAAGTATTTGTACATACGGGGAAAAAAAAAAGATGATGATAGGAATTATTAATAAAACAGCTCAATTATCAAATCGTGCTCTCCCCGAAAGTTGTAAAAGATAAAACCTAAGATAGAATTGTTAAATCCTTTAAACTGCTCTTGTGGCAATAAGAATCAGATCAATATTTTTGAATCTAAAGTGGGACATGATTAATATGTAGAGTATCTGGTAAAACGCGTGATATCTAAACAATGTTATGCAAATTTTATACTCCCACTAAAAAAAAATCTTATGGAAACCAACAGAGTACGAAAATTTAAAATGCTACACCTTGTTTGCTTAATCTCCTTTTTCTTGTCCATTTTTCAAGTGGCAAGTACATTGAGATTTAGTGTAATATCGACTGTTCTATAGCACTCTTTGACTAAACGAAAAAGTGAAATTATGGCCTAAGAAAGTGCAAATAATTCATCTATTCTTTCATTAGCGACAAAGGCTCTATTCAGCACCATGTTTCAGCTATACTAGAAACCGTATAAACCAATTAACAATTCAAAAATAAAAATAAAAGATCGAAAGTGAGTTTAAATTTTTTTAAAAAAAAAGCTACAGACTCACGCAAAATGTCATGTGCAGATATCTGCCTACTGGGCTCTTTATCAAGCATTCTGTTTACCAAGCCTTTGGCGCCTTTAGAAATACTAGACCATGGATCCGATGAAAAGTCCAGATGATCATGCAAGACCATTTTAAATATTTCTTCCTCGCTGTCTATAGGATATACAAGAGGAAAGAAAGAAAGATCATGTATAAATATAGAATAAAAATAAATCACCAATAATAAGTACAATAATGAAATTAGCAGGTCAAACAATCGTACCGCCCTTAAATGGTTGGCTTCCAGATAACAAAAAGCAAAAAATCACTCCAGCACTCCTTGAAAACTTCTGGTGCAACAAAATATGGGTTGCCAACCACATCACTAAATTTATCTTCTGCAGGGAGAAGAAACATCAAATCTTTATCAACTCCTCAAGAAGTGCCTTAAAAGTGTTAATGATTATTGAATAAGTAAATGACAGATTTTGAAAACATACTTCTTGTTTTTGTTAAATTAATTTTTCAAACAATCTCCTTTGATTATCTTGAAAAGTATTAAGTTCTGAAATCAATGTTATTCTGAAAAATATTTCTAAATCTTTTTAAATATATATACTTTATCTAACTAAGTAAGGTTATTGGTTACTTACTAGGCTTCTAGTTCACCCTTTTATATTTTCCTCCTAGGTTTTAAAGATCATCAATTAAGAGATTCACTAAGGGAGAACTTGTCTCGATAATTGGGATGCATTTGAGTTCATGAGTGAAAGAAGGAAAGTCAATCATTTTTATTGGGAAAACATGAAGACTAGAAAGGTCGATTGGTACCAACTTATTAGATTATAATTTATATTTTGTATAGTCAATTTTTAATATTTGAAGATTTTTAATAAGATCACCAATCCAGTAGGTATTTTTTTTTTTTACCTATGCATAAGTATCATTTTGGCCAATAGAAATTTATAATGTACATTATTTTTATAATAAAAAGTAAGAGAGAGAAATAGTATTAATGATGCACATCTTTTCACACACCTCATTATAGCCATTAAATCACTACTAGATGATGATCCAATGGCTAAAAAAAAATACCTACACATAGGTAAAAAAAAATACCTATTGGATTGGCAACCTTATAATAATTATTGGTATTTATTGGAGTTCAATTATTTTCCAAGGAATGTAGATAGATGTCTTGCATATTTATAAGGCTTTGCCTTATTAGTATGCGACGCACGTCCTCGAGAGTGGGGCATGACGTACATATTTGGATTTTATTGGATTAAAATGTGATTTGATTGATACAATTGAATTGATTGATTTGGATTGTCTGGCGTAATTGATTAGATTAAATTGATTGATTTGAATTGTTTGATGTGTTTGAATTTGTTGAATTAGTTGAAACCTTATTTAGATTGTTTGAATTGCTTAAGTAATTTATATATTTGATTGTGATTCGATTATATCGTTATGTTTTGTGTCTCAGTGTACTTTTTATTACTATTTTATCTCAGTCAAAATCATTTACTATGATAACGAGCGATAAAGTACGCTTTCTATTGACTTTGCTTTTACATCTTACAAAGCTATTACATTTATCGATCAACCTAAAATTGTAACGAAAATTGAAATATTCCTTTTGAAAATAATATGCTCTGAAAACTCTAAAAGATTGTCCTTCTGGATCTGAATGAGTTCTCAGAGCTATAAGCCCCCATAAGTGGGTGAAGAGTCCTTATTTCTAGACAAAATCCTGGTTGGAGAGCTGCCGGGCCAAATCAAAATTTTGGGTCTCAGTAAAAACCCCCCTGGTCAAATAAATTTGAACACATTCCTAGTGGGTTTGGCATATGAGCCCTAGGGTGTACGATGTTCAACTTCCCTCTCTGATGAGTACTTTTAAATCTTCATGTCCTGGTGTATGAGTATATATCTGAGAGCTCTAATTATTCCCTATTCCTTAAGAGTTCCTGGAGCTGCCCTTTCTGATGAGTACTTTTAAATCCTTTCGGCAAGCTGAAGAGTAGACATCTGAGAGCTTTAATTCCTTTCTGGTCCAAACCCACGAGCCCAAAGAGCTTTAATTGCATTGAGATGTATTATTATAATAAATTGATTATCTCATGAGAAAGTGCAAGAAAAGTATTGCAGGAATGGTTTTATATTTAATAGGTTTTAAGTTGTATATGTTAGTATGCGATTTTCTTCTTGAAGATTTAATTGTAGTTTTCCCATGTTGAGATATTTGCCCTAAAAAGCAGATTTCTAATTTTACCCTTTTAGTATAAACAATTTTCTCTTATATGTAATTATGATATTTGCTAGAGTTTCAAGAAAAAAAAAAATTATGTCGTCATTTTCTAAATTTATGTGGTATATTTCAAACTCCCAAAATCATCCCAATTGATTGAGTGCTTCCTCCTCCTAGATGGATCAAGGTAAACATTTACGAATCAGCTTGTGGTGCACATGATCTAGTTGCTTGTGGGGGAATTTTCAGAAACCATCAAGGAATTGTTCATTATTGGTTTAGTATGTTTTTAGGTGATGCTTTGCTTTTTGAAGCTGAGTTATGGACTATGATTAATGCAGTAAATATTGCTAATCGGAATGGATGCGTAAGCCTTGACTTGAGAGTGACTCCTCTATGGTTGTTTATCTTCTTGAATCGTCTTCGATAGAAAGTTCCATAGTGTTCGCTTAATTATTGGTTATGCATTCTTTCATTTATAAACGAGAATACGACATTTTCGTTTTTCGCATGTGAATCATGAAGCTAATTCTTGTGCGGATAGATTGGCTACACTTGAGATTTTAAATGGACGTAGAATATGGTGGAGTTGTAATCCTCAGTCCAATATCTTTGGCTAATAAAATTATACAGATTTGGCTTGCTATAGATTTTCTTGACTCTTGAGTGAGACCTGTTAATATATCATTAAATTTTTCCTTCTATATTTTTTCTTTGTTTTAATGAACTCCCTCTTTTGAAGGACTATTTATTCAAAAAAAAATTCTGAATGATAATAAAAAAATACCCATTTTAACATTGTTTTCATCTAATAATTCACGGAAAAAATAAGGCTCCCATAAAGACGTCAAGGTATAAATTTATTACTACGATATTTGAACATGTTTCTGACTATCAATTTTTTATTTTTTATATTCTGAGAATTTTTTGACCATCAATTTGATAAATAAAAATGTTATAAAATTGTTACCATTTACAAATTTGATGATGCAATTTTTTTTTTCTGAGGCGGTAAAACTTTTTTTCCCTAAACATACATATTTAATCAAAGAATAAACACAAATATGGAGATTAAAAATATAATTGAATCAAAAAAAAATATACAATTATTACTTTTTCTTTTTAAAGAAATAACATACCAATTTTCTTTTTGGGCTTTTTAGCCAAATGACTATTTTTCAAACATTATTAAAAAATGACAGAATTTTGAAAATTATTTAAAAATGGCCCTTTTATATTTAATATATCAAAATATATTGAATTATTTTTTGAAAATTGAACTATCCTTTTAAAAATTGGTTCACTTTATAAAAACAAACCAATTAAAAATGGCCATTTATCAAAATAAAATTATAAAACGGTCATCTATTAAATAAGTATAAAAAATGGTTATTTTTTTAACTTGAACTTAAAAGAAAGGCCTCTTAAGACTTCTTGTAAAAAGTAGGCCTTGTAAGGTGTTTTTAGAAAAGAATTGGAAAAATATAGTGGACTCAGTTTTTTCTAGATCTAGTATCATATTTTTCTAGATCTAGTATCATAATTAGTAACCGAAAACTAGTTTTTGAGTATTAGTAACTAACGATATTTATAACTAGTAAATTAATTTTCAGATACTAGTAACTATTTTAAAATTGGAATTTTTCTAAAAAAGTTTAAAAGTGGTATTTTTCTAAAAAAGTGGTATAAAAATTAGAAAATAAATCTAGTTCACTGTATTTTTGTAATTCTTTTTCGTTTTTTGGATAGAAATTTTAGAAACCCACAATTCTTTTACTTTCTCTTTAAGAGAGTGGGCCGTGATTGTGGAGTTGTTATAAGCCCACTTTAGTTGTCTTTTTAGCAAACAAAATACTAACAAAATAATTAGGCGCTAGCCTTTAATGTACTCACTGGTGAACTGCTAGCAATTCGTGAAGGAATGCAGTTGTGGCTATTGATTTTGACTCCTCTTGGGTGAGATTGAATCTAATTCACTGCTTGCTGTTAATGCTATCAACTAGCCCCAACATTATTCTACTATAGCGTCAATTGCTAATTAATTTCTTTATTAATTTTGCTGGTTATGATTCTTATCACTATGTTTATAGAAGAAGAATGTAGGGGCCCATGATCTATCTTCTTTTGCAATTTCTGCTCGAGTGGATAAAGTATGAGGTGATTTATGTTCATACTTTATTTCTAAAGTTGAAATTATAGATCTTCAGTTGTAAGAACATTCCAATTTCAAAAAAATAATAATAATAATTAGGCGCTATCGAGAAATTTTTGTCCTACTAGCCTGTTTTTCGTTCTAGTTTCAAAATCACATAAGGAGTAGATCATATATACTTGTCAAAAGGGCAGCCGAGGATGTGATTGAAAATTATAAAACAAGATATTTTTTTCTATTCCAAATGCATGCGAATACAAGGAAAAATAGACATTATTTGGAGTCTACGTTGGCAATTTAACATTGATATTAGTATTTTCCACTAAAATGATTTTTCTAATAATATTATGTAATAGAATTGATACTATTTGTTTTACAAATTATGACTTTAGTAGAACCAATCAATCAACTAATCCATGGTTACATACTCTGTTATAAAATACTATTATAATACTCGAAAAACTAATTTTTCAGAACACTCTTAAAAAATCATTTTAATTGACTAGCTTCTACTTCTAAGTTCTAACCAAGTACATGTCCTTTTTTCAAGGGCAAAAAAAAAAAAAGTCCATTTCCTTTTAACTTTCCTAGGACTATTCAAAATTTTTTAATTTTTTCCTTCATAATATAGAGAATTAAAACCCCCCCAAAAAAAAGCGAAAACAAAAAACACTAGAAAATTCAATCCGAGGCAATTTGGTCCTAACGCGGGTCTCCTCCCTTCCCCTAATATAAGCAAAGCTGAATCATTACTCCAAAAAACATATACATATATATATAGGTTGCCAATCTAGTAGGTATTTTTTTTTTTTATCTATGTGCAAGTATTTTTTTTTAGCTTTTGGATCATTATCAAATAGTGATCTAACGACTATAATAATGCGTATGAAAAGACGTGCATGATTAATGTTATTTCTCTCTCTTACTTTTTAAAATAAAAAAATATGCAAAAAAAAATTTCTTAGGCTAAAAAATTTCAAAGGCAATACAAAACCAGCTGAATTGATAGAGCACATAACTAAAAATTATAATTAGCGCTTCAAGTACTATAGCCTAACAAAAACACGGGAGATAATAAAACAAACCCAAAACAACAACTTTCTAAGGAACCATGCCGGACAAAATAAATAAAAGATCCAAAACACTCAACAAATAGAACTAACAAATAATACTATGATTGCAATGAGCTCTACTAAGTAACTCCCTTAGATCCTACTTGACCAGGCAATGCAATGAGACATCGTAACTAATAAATGTATAAGACTTACGGGCAAATTTAATAGTTTGACGCTAACCTCTATTAGTGTTAACACCAAGGGACAAGGGTGTCTTTTAGAATTTTCCCACTTCAATAGACAACTTGTAATGCATCAAACCCATCTCAAACAGCATAACTCATGACTCATGAAAAACGATAATATCTGTGATACGCATGTGATGCTAGCATAGTTAATGAGGCTTATCCAAAGCAATGATGGTAATAATGTCAGCTTGACTGAAAATATACATCAGCACTTAATCCATGATATGATGGCATACTGAATCACTTAAAACACTATAACAAAGACTCATCATCAGAATGCTTGTTAGTGTTAATATCGTTGCAGGAGTCGGGGGATGTCGTATCTTTATCCATAACCAGCCGGAGCCAATGTCGTTTTCCAGGCAGAGTTCTTAAACATTTGGCTGCGGTGATCAGTATATATATATATATATGTAGACCATAAAACTTGCATTTTCCTCGTAAAAAAAAAAAAAAAAAAAAAAAAAAACCATCATATCATCACGCCGAGAAATACTCCTTCACGGCAGCCATCACCCTTTCAGCAGTTTCAGGTCCAAACAATCGAGGCAAACTCGATGCCAAATCGATCTCGATAGTCTTAGTCCTCACCAACTTATCCCTCTTTTGAAGGTAATCTCTCTCTGTCTCAGCAACCTCTCTCTTCTCACTAGCACATTTGTCCAACCAAAGCCGAAGTACTTGCTTCGCAACTGGACCAACATGATCTTCTATAATCTCCTCCATTCGTTCCGCTTTCTCCGATTCGATTCGGATCAAAATCGCAGTAGGAGATACTACTGATCTAATGTAAAGAGATGAAGAGAAGTAAGGCTTAACTTCAGGGATTTTCTCGAGCAGTTGCCTTTGAGCTTCCAATTTGGTGTCTTCGTAGAATTTTTGGAGGTAGTCTGGATCAAGGACAAGGTCCTTTCGAGGCGGAAGATCGAGGATTAGGACTAGCGATGTGGGACTACTACGGATGAGCTCCATTAAGAAATTTGGTGAGTCTGTTGATGAGTTTAAATAGGCTGAGAGACTCGTTATGTTCAATGCTCCTCCATTTGGTAGCTGGCAGTGAATCCAGCTTCCTAATATGAAATCAATCTGAATGAAAAGAAGATCGAATGTTAAAGAACTCTGAACCAATAATCAGATAATACAAATTGTTTGTCATAGAGACTAGATCATTCAAACTAGAAGACAAATAAAAATAAGGGTTCTCTTTCTGAAGACACCTAAAGAGTATTTAGACTAAGTTTAGATTTGCATATTCTTGTATTTCCTTTGTTTGAAATAGGAACCAATTTTGTAGAACCATAAAAAAAAAAAAAATCAATGCTTAAGCAGTTTTGTGACTTGTGAGTTACAAGAGGACTCCTCTCTATGATCTTGAAAAAGTACTTTACTACCAGAGCCAAATGCTGTGTCTACTTTCCCCACCTTTGCTCTAATTTGATATACAGTCTTTGTAATTTGACATACAGTTTTGTACATGAGATCAATATTCAAAATCCAATCTTGGTGGGAAGTAACAGAATTTTATACTATAGTAACCCTTCTATTCACTTGTATAGCAAACATTGAAAGTGCCTTTAATCCATTCCAAGTCTATATTCCCACATTAAAAAATCCGAACCGGGTTGGCTTCATAAACCCGTTTAAGACTCGAAGTTTAAACCATTAAAATTATAAGTTTCAAGGTTAAGCAGCATAATATGAATAACAAACATAAGGAGAGCAGAGAAATACAGGGGAGGACACGTGGCCGGATCTGATATGAAGGGAGGCATGGGAGGTCCCACTCTGGTTCTGGTAGTACTGCACATCGGGCGGGAGAGTACAGGGAAGGAGCTGGGAATCAAAATGGGTCTCCACCATGGATACAAGATCCGACATGAGGCTCCTGTGTGGGGCCGACACGTATGGAAACTCGATGAATTTTGGACGACCTTCGTTGTGGAGCTCCATGTGAAAGGGCGTCGTCGAGGCCGAGATTGACAAAACTCGACGTCTTGAGAGTTTTGATGAGTGCAAAGAAGGAGAAAGATAAGAAGAAGAAGAAGAAGAAGAAGAAGAGAGTGAAGAGTATAAGCAATGAGAGAAGACGACAGCCATTCATTCATCAGTCCCTGACCAAGGTAGCACTGTAGCAGCTCTTATATTTAATCATCCGACACGTACTTGACAAAACGCGGCGTTTTGCTAGCAAAGCAAAAGAGGGTTAATTTCACTTTTTTTTTTTTTTTTCCTTAAAAGAAATAAAAGAAAGTGGAGAAAGGGCGAGTGGCATATAGAATTCTTCTTAGGCGTTAGCGTTACCATAGGAACCTCCTAAAACGTTGTTAGGAATTTTCACTAAAGGCAAGAATACGTTACAACGGTACTAAGTTAACATGAAACAAATATTCACATTTTAGACTTCCGAAAGGACCAATCAAACTTATGACCACAGAGTATGTTCGAAATTTTTTTGATTAAATTGCTAGTTCCTGTAATTACTCTTTCTTGATTATTATTATTTTTTTAATAGATTGATTAATTATCAATGTCGACAGATTATTGTCTGATTGTAGGAACTTAATTCTAGGTAGTCTTATTGGTATATATTAATGTATAAGAGTATAAACTCATTACAAAATATGTGAATGAAATAAAAGGTTTTCTTCCATATGATCTTTAGTAACCCATCAATCACTTGGTCATCCTACTCGATGGTACTTATATTTTGTGCTTAAGTTATATATTAGTAATCAGAAAGCGTCAAACTATAATCATAGTCTTCTATCTTCATTATATTATTCTTGGGATTGACATCGTATTTTCAAGAAAGAAAAATTTATGTCGTATATTTCAAAGTTCCAAAATCATCCCAATTCATTGAGTGTTTCCTCTTCCTTGGTTTAGTATGTTTTTATGTGATGCTTTGCTTTTGAAGCTGAGTTATGGACTGTACTTAATGCAATAAACATTGGTAATCGGAATGGATGCATAAGCCTTGACTTGAGAGTGATTTCTCTACGATTGTTTATCTTCTTGAATCGTCTTCGATAGAAAGTTCCATAGTGTTCGCTTAATTATTAGTTATGCGTTCTTTCATTTATAAACGAGAATGGGACTTTTTTGTTTTTCGCATGTGAATCGTGAAGCCAATTCTTGCGCAGATAGATTGGCTACTCTTGAGATTTTAAATGGACATAGAATGTGGTAGAGTTATAATCCTCAGTCCAATATTTTTGGCTAATAAAGTTATACGTTTGACTTGCTATAGATTTTCTTGACTCTTGAGTGAGACCTGTTAATATATCATTAAATTTTTCCTTCTATATTTTTTCTTTCTTTTAATGAACTCCCTCTTCTGAAGGACTATTCATTCAAAAAAAAATTTCTGAATGATAATAAAATTACCCATTTCAACATTGTTTTCATCTAATAATTCATGGAAAAAATAAGGTTCCATAAACATGTCAAGGTATAAATTTATTACTACGATGTTTGAACATGTTTCTGACCATCAATTTTTTATTTTTTATATTTTGAGAATCTTTTGACCATCAATTTGATAAATAAGATCTTGTTACCATTTACAAATTTTATGATGCAATTTTTTTTCTAAGGGAGTAAAACTTTTTTTCTCTAAACATACATATTTAATCAAAGAATAAACACAAATATGGAGATTAAAAATATAATTGAATCGAAAAAATATACAATTATTATTTTTTCTTTTTTAAGGAAACAACATGCCAATTTTCTTTTTGGGCTTTTTAGCCAAATGGATGTTTTTCAAACATTATTAAAAATGACCGAATTTTGAAAATTATTTAAAAAATGACCATTTTCATATTTAGTATATCAAAATATATTAATTTATTTTGGGACAACCACAAAAAAATATCCTGAAGTTTGGATTTTCAGCAATTTAAATCTTGAAGTTTAGATTCTGCAAAATAATATCCTGAGGTTAAGTATTTCTGAAAATTATTACCCTGAGTTGACTTTTTGAATAATTTTAACTGATAAAATAAAATAATATCCTCAAAATTAAGAAGAACAATAATGATTGATCTAGTTTTAATAGAGGATATTTTTATTTTTTGGTTACTAAAATTAGTCAAAAAGTCTATCCAGGGTATTAATTTTCAGAAATTCTTAATCTCAGTGTATTATTTTGCAGAGTCCAAACTTTAGGGTTTAAATTACTGAACACTCAAATTTGAGGGTATTTTTTTACAATTCATCCATTTATTCTTTAAAAATTAACTACCTTTTTAAAAATTGATTTACTTTATCAAAACGGATCAATTAAAAATGACCATTTATCAAAATAAAATTGTAAAATAATAATTTATTAAATAGGTATAAAAAATGGCTATTTTTTCAACTTGATCTTGAAAGAAAGGCCTCTTATAAATACTCTTTCTTTTTTCTTTTGCCCCAGCCCTCAATATAACACTTCTTGTGAAAAGTAGGCCTTGTACGGTGTTCCTAGAAAATAATTGGACAAATAGTGTGCTCAGTTTTTTCTAGATCTAGTATCATATTTTTTAGAAACATACCATTTTTTAAAAAAAAATTAGAAAATTATCATTTTTAAGTAGTAGCTAAATAACCGATAATCAATTTTTAAGCATTAGTAACAAGTAACTAATGGTATTTATAACTGATAAACCAATTTTCAAGTACTAGTAACTAGTAACTATTTTAAAATTAGAATTTTTTAAAAAAAATTTAAAAGTGGTATTTTTCTAAAAAAAGGGTATAAAAATTAGAATACAAATGTAATATACTGTATTTTTGTAATTCTTTCCGTTTTTGTGGATAGAAAATGTTAGAAACCCACAATTCTTTTACTTTCGATTTAAGAGAGTGGACCATGATTTTGGAGTTGTTATAAGCCCACTTTAGTTGTCTTTTTAGCAATCAAAATACTAAAAAAGTAATTAGGCGCTAGCCTTTGATTTACTCACTAGTAATTCGTGAAGGAATCCAGTTGGTTATTGATTTTGGCTGCCCTTTGGTGAGATTAAATCTGATTTACTGCTCGTTATTAATGCTATTAACCGGCCCCAATCTTATTCTACTATAGCTTCAATTGTTAAAGACATTAATTTCTTTATTAATTTTATTGGTTATGGTTCTTACCGCCATATTTATAGAACGAGAAATATAGTATCCCATAATCTAGCTTCTTTTGCAATTTGTACTCAAGTGGGTAAAGTATGAGGTGATTCATATCCATACTTTATTTCCAAAGTTGTAATTGCAAATATTTAGCAGTAAGAACATTCTCATCTCAAAAAAATAATAACAATAATTAGGCGCTATCGAGAAATTTTTGTCCTACCATTTTTTGCTTTCTAGTTTCAAAACCACGCAAGAAATAGATCATATATACTTGTCAAAGGGGCAACGGAGGAGGTGATTGAAAATTATAAAACAAGATATTTTTTTTTCTATTCCAAATGAATGCGAATACAAGGGAAAATAGACTTTATTTGGAGTCTACGTTGGCAATTTAACATTGATATTAGTATTTTTCCACTAAAATGATTTTTTTAATAATGTTATGTAACAGAAGTGATACTAATTGTTTTATAAATTATGATTTCAGTAAAACCAATCAATCAACTAATCCAGGGTCACATACTCTGTTATAAAATACTGTTATAATACTAGAAAATCTAATTTTTCGGAACACGCTTAAAAAATCATTTTAATTGACTAGTTTCTACTTCTAAGTTCTAATCAAGTCCAAGTCCTTTTTTCAAGGCAAAAAAAAAAAAAAAGTCCATTTCCTTTTAACTTTCCTAGGACTATTCAAAATTTTTTAATTTTTTCCTTCATAATATAGAGAATTAAACCCCCCCAAAAAAAAGCAAAAAACAAAAACACTAGAAAATTCAATCCGAGGCAATTTGGTCCTAATGCGGGTCTCCTACCCTCCCCTCCCCTAATATAAGCAAAGCTGAATCATTACTCCAATATATATATATATCCATTGCATTTACGGGGTCATCCTGGAGGATCTAAGCGCCCCCAAATGAATTATATTTGTTTGTCGTTTAATTAACGACATTAAAAATCCAGAAGAAAAATTATTGAAGATGCGTTTGGAATTTAATAGGGAAAATGAGAATGAATCATATATCTTCATGTCGTAGAACTTTTCTCCGAAATGCATATTAACATTTTCTTTTCTTACACCGGTATGGGCTCTTAAACGGAAGAATATAGAGATCCATTTGCCTTTAATCTCTTTGTCCACCTCCCCTAAATTCTATTTTCTAAAGACTATAATAGTTATAGAACAGTCGTAGAACTAATACTTAGCAAGGAAAGTTCATGAACCGTGCAAACTTATCACATCAAATTCCAAGTTTTTTCCCCACTTCACAACGATGAAATTAACCACTAATATAATAAAAATAAAACCTTAAGGCTCCAAAGAGAGATTCATTTTTTTTTCCCCCTCACATACCGACTTTGTCATATACGAAAAAACTAATAAAGCTAGTCAAAAATCATATCACTATGAAGGATGAACAAACCAACCAAAGCGTCAACAAGTGCATTGTCCTTGATTATCACGCACCCCTACAGAGTATCAGACGCTCCCTGGTCAGTTGCAGACGTTGCTGCTCATCATCCGAGGAGGCGCGTGGAAGTCCACGCCCTTCATCTCCTTCGGGTCTCAGGACCAGTGAACCCCGTTCCGTCGTTACGGGTTCTCTTCTTCTTGTTCTCCTTCTCCTTCCCCTTCTAACAAAGACTCCTCCGTAGAATACTTGTGAGTGTTATATTGTCGTTGCAGGGGTCAGGGGTATCGTATATCTTCTTCATCATCCATCATAATCACTTCACTGATAGTAAAATAAGAATATGAAGAGAGTAAAAAAACACAAAACGAAGGAAAGGAGCAATGAAATCCTTTTATTCATACTGAGAATGACCTATATAACTAGGCAATACAAAACCAGCTGAATTGATAGAGCACATAACTAACTTTCACATAAAATTATAATTAGCGCTCACAAAAAACACGGGAGATAATAAAACAAACCCAAAACGACAACTTTCTAAGGAACCATGCAGGACAAAATAAATAAAAGACCCAAAACACTCGACAAATAAAACTAAAAAATAATACTTGCGTTAATTTTCTACGTACGAATCATCATTATCATCACACCGAGAAACACTCCTTCAAGGCAGCTATTACTCTGTCTGCGGTTTCAGGTCCAAACAATCGTGGCAAACTTGATGCCAAATCGATCTCGATAGTCTTAGTCCTCACCAACTTATCCCTCTTCTGAAGGTAATCTCTCTCTGTCTCAGCAACCTCTCTCTTCTCGCTAGCACATTTGTCTAACCAAACCTGAAGCACTTGCTTTGCAACTGGACCAACATGATCTCTTATAATCTCATCCATCCGTTCCACTCCCTCCGATTCGATTCGGACTAAAATCGCAGTGGGAGATACCAGTGATCGAATGTAAAGTGAGGGTGAAAAGTAAGGCTTAACTTCAGGGACCTTCTCGAGCAATTGCCTTTGAGCGTCCAATTTGGTGTCTTCGTAGAATTTTTGGAGGTAGTCTGGATCGAGGACAAGGTCCTTTCGTGGCGGAAGATCGAGTATGAGGACGAGCGATGTGGGGCTACTAAAGATGAGATCCATTAAGAAGTTTGGTGAGTCTGTTGATGAGTTTAGATACGTTGAGAGACTTGTTATGTTCAATGCTCCTCCATTTGGTAGCTGACAGTGAATCCAGCTTCCTAATATGAAATCAATCTTAAAAAAATAAAAAGAAAACAGAATGTTTAGAATTCTGAATCTATAATCAAATGGTACAAGTTTTTTTTTCATAGAGATTATAGTTTATTTAGGTCGTTTACTAATTTGACAAAAGAATGACAATAGAGTGGAATAAGATACATGGAAATAAGAAACATTGATAATATGTCCTTTTCTCTGTATTCTCATTTTTCTTTATTCTCCATTATAAATTAGTAAACATGCCTTTAAAGTAATAGATTCATAAACATAAGAGCTCTTGCAGTATTTAAACTAGTTTGTCTTCTTAGATTTTATATGTTATTCTATTTCTTTCTTTTGAAATATGATTCAACTTTGTAAAACCATAAAAAATCTAAGCTTAAAGTGCTCGTCTCTATAATCGGCAAAAAAAGGTATTTTGCTACTAAAGCCGAGCCGAGCCAAACCAAGCTAGGCCAAATCCTCTGTCAACTTTCCTTATATTTGCTCCAACTTGATATACAATCCTTCTAGAAGGGATCAAGATTCAAAATCCGATCTTCATGGGAAGTAAATATATATAACAAAAATCGAAAGTTCCCTTAACCTATTCGAAGTCGAAATTCCCAGTACATTCTATTTCAACATTTCTAAAAACAAAGTACTAAAGCCATCACAAAAGAACCCCATAAAGCCAATTTTGCAACACAATTCAACCAACATATATGATACATATATACACATACAATAATGGGTTATCTTCACAAACCCCTACGCAGGGGTAACCATTGAAATTATAATTTTCAAGGGTTAAGCAGCATAATATGATTAACAGAGATATAAGGAGAAGTGAAAGTACAGGGGAGGACACGTGGCCGGATCTGATATGAAGGGAGGCATGAGAGGTCCCACCCTGGTTCTGGCAATACTGCACATTGGGCGGAAGAGTACAGGGAAGGAGGTGGGAATCAAAACGGGTGTCAAGCATGGATACAAGATCCACCATGAGCTTCTTGTGTGGAGCCGACACATACGGAAACTCGATGAATTTTCGACGCCCTTCGTTGTGGAGATTATCCATTCTTTGAGATGGTGTGGTTGAGGCCGAGACTGACAAAACTCGAGGTCTTGAGAGTTTTAGTAGTGACTGTAAAGGACCTGCAGGAACATAAGAAGAAGAAGAAGAAGACGAAGAGAGTGGAGAGTATAAGCAATGAGAGAAGACGAGAGCCATTCATTCAACAATCTCTTTGCCCAAGGGAGCAGTAGCACTAGCAGATTGAGTTATGATCACATTACACGTATTCCTCTTTATAAATATACGTAGTTATAGAAACAAAACAAAACATATTTTAATAATATCCAAAACAAAACATTGCACTGCTCTTTAATATACGATCTGACGCCGTTCAATTGAAGGGGGGGAAAAAAAAAAAAAAGAAAAAGAAACATTGCACTTCCAAACAATTTTTGAATAATTTTGAAAGTGACACATGCAACACTCATAATAAAAAAAAAAATAGTTCTTAAATAAATAAAAAAACCCAAAAATCACTTTTTAATTTACTAGATCAATACTATAAGTAACGAAGGTAACTTTCGAATTGATCACATCCACATTTTGACAATATCATAGTTAACATTGTAAGATAAAACCTACCATAAATTCATATTGTTTCTTCAATAATATTTATCTCAGTGTCCATCCTCATATTTTGAAATAGACATGTCAAACGTATTGAGTGAGCTACAAATATGCTTTCGTGCTGTGTCATCCCCTCTTTATATTCATGTTATGTCGTGCTAGCCTGTAGTATAAAATTATTGAGTTAAGTAGACAATTACTATTTTTTTCAAATGTTTAACTAAATTTACCACCACTGTTAGATTCTACCATTTGTGGGAGAGAATTAGTCAAGAATCTGTCAAGAATTCATCAAGAATCTATTAAGAATCCATCAAGAATCTGTCAAGATTACCACTGACGTCAATAATCTGTCAAGAATCCATCAAGATTGTCAAGAATCCGTCAAGAATTCATTAAGAACCCGTCAAGATCGCCGCCAATGTCAAGAATTCATCAAGATCGTCAAGAATCCGTAAAAAATTCATCAAGATCACTGCTGACGTCAAGAATCGTTCAATAATCCGTTAAGATCTTCAAGAATTTGTCAAGAATTCATTTTAAAAAAGTGGTATGGTAGTAGATTTAATTAATGAGGAAAAAAAAATGGTATACAACTAATTTATTCTAAATTATTGGATCGATGCGGCCCACTAGCCCATAGTTTAGCGTGTTGTGTCGTGCTTGTCTTTTTGGATCGAAATTGACCCATATAATTAGTAAATTTTACGTGTTTTAGTGTCCATTTCATCATTTTTTTCCTTTAAATAATTCGAATTTATATATAAAAAAAGATAAATTTAATGTAAATTTTTATCTTAACTATATTGCACCTACTTAATCATTAATTCACAATTATTTGAAAATTCTTTTCTTTTTCTTTTGAATGAAAGTTTGTCAAGGTGAATAAGTATCAACAAAGAATAGAAGCATCCCAACTATCTCAACAATCTTTTGCTTAACGACTCTTAAAAGATAATTATTATTAATAAGGAAAAAAAAAAGAAAGAAAAGAGAATAATAATTTAAAACCTAAAACCCGAAAGTAAAAGTAACTAGAAATACCTAAAGAAAACAAAAAAAGAAAGCATGTGAACCTTGTTAAAACTTGACTAGATAAAACCCAATAGGAAAAAAATTCTAACCAAGAAAAGAATACTAACAAAAATGATAAAAATATTTAGAAGTTAAATCCCTTACAATATAAGAAAGAATAAAATCTTATTCAGTTTCTTTGTCACTGTTTGACTCTCAATTTGCAAAATCTTCTTTATTTTGTAGTATGTTCTTTGCATTTATTTTCTTCAACTTATTTTTTGTCCTAGATATATAATCCTCCCAATCGTTAACGACCTATCTAATAATTTGACTTGAGGTACTAAGGAAAATAGAAAAAAAAAATTAAAAAGATATATATATTGGAAAAATAAAATAATAATAATACATATGTTTAACATGCTAACGTATCGTGCTTATCATATTAGCGTGTCGTACCATCCAGTGTCATGCCTCTAGATCGTGCTTGTATACGTGTCATGCCATGCTTAGCCCATCGTGTCTAATTCATTTGTCCGGCACAGTCCACGTGATCATGTCGTGTCTAGAACGGCCTACGATTTGATATGTCGTATCGTGTTATACTGTGCCATCGTGTTAGTGGGCCGATCCGACCCTCTTGATAACTCTATTTTGAAATAAATTAAGAAAAAGGAAGAAAAGTTATTGCTAAATTTTTTTATTTGAGTAATAGATATAAGTTCTACTAATTAATGAGTTCGGATATGCTTTGCCTCATGTTAAGTAAGTTTTACCATAATTTTTTTAAATTGTGTTTCTATTGTACTGTAAGATAATGAACTATAGATGTGGTTTTATTTTTAAGGGAATGGCTACGGTAGGGGCGTCCCTATGTAGGGTCATGTACCTTAATGATTACTATACTTAATACTATGATTCAAATAATCTCATTTGTTAAACGATATTTCCAAAGCACGAATGCCTGCTGGGGACAATTGTAGCATTTCATTATTAGTTTTTTTTTTTTTTTGTTTGACCATTTAAGTCAAAAATTCATGGCTCCATCCCTACATCCACAGGTGTTAAGCAATGAGTACCACATTGCTCATTTTCATGATTTTGAAGAATGTACGACTATGATGCAACTATCATGCATAAGTATAGTTCCTTGTATTTATGTTTGGAATTCAGTATTGTTCTTAACTAATAAGTTGCAGAAAAAATATTTTCAATCTCTAAAAATATATAGGTTTTTTTTCTTTTTTTTTTTGGAACAGTTATAACAGAAGAAATCGTTCCGAACAATTCTTACTTTTACTTCAAGATACAGTTTGACGTTGGGTTATTATAAGCACATTATAATTATATTCTCAGCTAGCAAAATATCTAACAAAATAGTTAGGCTTTAGCGAGAATTTTTTATCCTACTAACTTTTCACTCTCTAGTTTCAAATCACATAAGGATTGTGTCCCGTTTGTTGTTTTTAGCTTTTAAAGGCAGTTTGAGGGGGGGAAAAATGAAGAAGGGACAACATAGTAAAAAAAAAAAAAAAATTGTAGTAAAACTTTTCTCCAAAATGCATGTAACTTTCTTTGTTTTCTTTTTTATACATTGTTTTTAAACGGAAGAATATAGAGACACATTTGGCACTTGACTTGAATCTCTACCTCCCACAAATTCTATTTTCTAAAGACAATTACAGAACAGTCCTAAAGCTAATACTTAAGAAGAAAAAGTTCATGAACCATTCAAACTTATTACATTAACTCCAAGTTCCTTTTAACTATTCCACAACGATGAAATTAACAACTAATCCAAGTTCAAAAATTAAAAACAGAAACATATAACAATAAAACCTTACGGCTCCAAGGGGAGAGTCTTCATTTTCTTTTTTCTTTTTTTAAAACTCCCCTCCTAACTTTGTCATATGAAAAAAAAAAAAACTAGTGAAGTCTAAAATCATATCACTATGGACGAACCACGCATCACCGAGAGTGCATTGTCCTTACCACACGCACCCCCACAGAGTATCAGGCGCTCCCTAATCAGTTGCAGACCTTGCTGCTCTTCATCAGAGGAGGCGCGTGGAAATCCACGCCCTTCATCTTCTTCGGGTCGGGTCCAGTCAACCCCGTTCCGTCATTACGGGTTCTCTTATTCTTATTCTCGTTCCCCTTGACCCAGACTCCAAAGAGTTTCAGTCCTTCTTCTTCTCCTTTTTCTTCTTGAACCTCATTTTCGTCATCATCATCATCATCACGGTCGTCACCTTCATCTCCAACCAACCCGCCATTGATGGACCTGCAACTCCCTTGCCTCATGATCCGATTGATCTGATCGGGGCCCACCTTCATGTACTCGGTCAGAAAAGCTATCAGTTCGTCGCACTGTCTCTTGGTCTGCGCCAGCTCCGACGTCAGAACCTCATTGTCCTTCTTCAACTTCTCGTTCTCGCCCGATAAATCGGCGAACTGGGTCATCGCCGCCGTCTCCACAGACCCCGGACTCTTCGAATCCGGCGACGACGTGGAGGTGGACCCGAGGTCCTCGCCGGAGTTCGACGGCGTCGACGAGCCCTCCCCGCCTGATTTTCCTCCGGTCGAGACCTGAGCCGGAGACGTAGTTGCCGCCGCCGTCGTCACCGTTTTCCGGCGACGGATTTCCGAGAGGAGCTCCTTCTGTCCTCGCCGGAAATTCTCGTTGGCGAACTCCCATTTGTCCGGAACAACCTTCCGAAAGCCCTGATATTAAAATTAGATATATAAATAAATAATAAATCAAATTCCATTTAATTATTTGGGTAAAAGGAAAATAAATTGAAATTTTGGGTACTAAAAATCAGGAATTTCTATTAGGCGATTGCGTGACTTAAGGGGCGCCCACGCCGGCTACGAAAACGACCCGTCGTTTAACGCAGCGGTAGGGCCCATAGCTCAGCTGTACCTGCATGGGTACTGGAAAACACCGCAAAAGGAACGAAAAGACGGCTATACCCTTTAACTACCACCGGTTCCAAGGTTAAACAAGGGTAACATCGTCTATGTAGAATATTCTTTTGTTTGACATAAGAATCATCGGTATTTTTATTTAATTACTGAAAATAGGAGTGTGTTATTATTGTCATCACTGCAACTTGATCAATGAAAATACTCGGAAACAATTAAAATAAATCAGGTAAAAAAATAATAACATACAAAAATCTCGAAGAAGAAAGCTAGATTAAAAATCCAAACCAAAGATCACATATTTGATAATCCATAAAACTATCGGCGCAGATATCTATTCATTTCTCTCAAAATAATAATAATAATAATAATAACAATAATTTAATTATCCACTAATATAAACAAACTAGAACGGATTAAATAGCTAATATGAAATGAAAAGAAAAAAAAAAAACAAAATTAAAAAAAAACAAAAAAAAGGTAGAGACTTACGTAGGTATTGAGTTGGCGAACAAAGCTAGAGAAATTATTGTGCTTGAAATACTTGGGCAACAAATCTCTGGCAAAGTCCGCCGTCTTCCAAACGACAAAAGCGGTGCCGTTTTCGTTCCACGAAATCACGTCGTTCGTAACCGGATCGTCCACCAACTGATACGTCTTCGTCAAAAACGGCGCCGGTACCGACCTCTGCGCCATTTTCTTTTTCCAATTTTACCCCCCTCACCCAACCCAACCAAACCAAACCAAACCCGTTCCCTCCCCTCCCCCTCCCAAAAATAAAATTTATATTTATAAAAAATAAAAAAAAAAGGAGTCTAAAAAAATTAAGAGTGAATTAATATGATTCGATTCAACCTATTGAAAATGAAAATTTGAGGGTATTTTGGGAAGAAGATGCGAGATTAGATGGAACAACTAAAGAGAAGGAGGGCAGTGAGGAACTCCCAACCCCAGCAGTAGAATCCAGAGAGAAAGAAATTAGCAGAGTGAACGAGGTTGCTCCGAGGCTTACACCTACCAGCTGCCATGGCGAGGAGCCAAAACGACGACGTTGATCACTGGTACCTGGGTTCGACTTGGGAACCACAAGGCTAAGACCATAACTCCTTGATCCCTATATCTTTCTTTCTTTCTTTCTTTCTCTTCCTCCGATAAAGAATAAAAACCCAAATATTAATTATAATTATATTTATATCATTTTTTTTTCTCGTGGATTTGGTCTAGGTGGCTCTTATAAAGGAGGAAGAAACCAGAGACAGTGACGTGGGTTCTAGAAATTTTGAGAAACTCTGTCTCTTTTTTTTAAATTAAAATTTTTTTATTTTTTATTTTTAAAAATACCCACTACTCTTAATTAAGTCGTCTTAGGCGATAAGACGGAAAGTAAAGGGGAGAAGAGACAAAGAACACGCTTTTTTTTCTTTCTTGAAGAAAATCATGAGAGAGAGAGAGAGAGATGGGTTTGGTTTTGTTTTTTTTTTTTTTATTTATTAAAAAAAATAAAAGGAGAGAAAAAATGGAATAGGTGGGTGGTTTTTCTTGGTCGTTTCTTTGAGTGAGGGAAGCTTCTAATAAATTTCTAAAAGAGAATAAAAGGAGTTTTTATGATATTTTTTTTTGGTCTTATTGGGACACGTTGCTTTCTTTAGCGGCTTTTTACTTTTTCAATATAGAAGAAGAAAGAAACTCAAGAAATGATGATGATAATAATAATTAAGGGCATTTTTTTCTCCCCCCCAATATTAAGAATGTTGCTATAGTTGATAGTGAGAACGAAAAAGGAAGATGAAGAAGAAGAAAAAGATAGAAGGAAAAGAAGGCCTGGGAAGCTGGTTAGGAGCCTTTTCTATGCTCACCTAACACTTTCCAATTTGGATTGCTTCTTTTCATCGTTATCCTTTTCTTTATTTTATTTTATTTTTATTTATTTATTTATTTTTTCGTTCTCTGACTTATAGAATAGTTATAAGTAATTATTTTACTATTTCTTGTATTTTAAAGGTGTACAATTTGGTTTTTTTGTTTATTTTTATTTGATGAATTATTTCTAGGAGAGTTAAGTAATGGACCGCATGACTGCTCAACGTTTTGCCTAAGTTAATCAAAGTGAAAATGATGAATTAATTATTACAAAAGAAGATGTAAAAATTCCATACTAGGTGATTTTTTTTAAGCAAATATGTACAACATGATCTTTGTTTCAAAGGGAACAAATTTAAACAACATTAAGTGAATAAATAAACTATTTCAGCAATAAATTAAATTTCTAAACTAACTTCTTAAAACGACCTCCTTTCAAAATAAATAAATAAACAAACCAACGAATAAATAAATAAATTCTTGAAACGACCAACAACTTATTAATTGGTTCTCCTTTTTAAGGGAAATGAAAATAATGGAGAGGGAAATACCAGAATATGTGATAAATGTTATATTTGCCACTTCAGGTTTCGTTGACTCATAGATATTATCTTACATCGTATAAGCGACTGGTCTTCCAAAATTGGAGTAATTAACTATATCTATACACGAACCATCTCATGTTTAATTTCTTTTTTTAAAAAGTCTGTTTCTTTTTTTTTAAAAAAAAAATTCAAAATATGAATCGTTTGAACAGAATTGTTAGGTAATTATATAAAGGGCACCAATCCAGTAAGTTTTATTTTTTTATTTTTAACCTATGCATAGGTATCAATTTGGCCAATGAAAATTTATCATGCACATTATTTTATAGTAAAAAGTAAGAGAGAGAAATAGCATTAATAATGCACGCCTTTTCATGTACCTCATTATAGCCGTTAGATCATCATTAGAAGATGATCCAACAGCTAATGAAATAACTACACATAGGTTAAAAAAAATACCTATTGAATTGACAACCTGATATAAATTTGTTCAGATACAGGGATTACAGAGTTAAACTAGAGAAGTCTAATTACGGAGATCAAGTATACTCTCCACAAATAAGAGGAATTAATAAGATTTGTACATATATTATTTCGTAGTTAGGTTTATCTGACTCCAAATATTCGTCATCATGTTTATACGTCCATAACCAAATAAATATAGCAACCTCATTGACAAGTTAGATTGCATGGATTACAGTATAGTATGGTACTGGACTCTTGAACCTATATATATTTATAGATATATATATATATATGGGTACTTAGGTTTTTTTTTTTTTATCTATGCCTAGGTATCAATTTGGCCAATGAAAATTTTTTTTTTTGCACATTTTTTTATATTAAAAAGTAAAAGAGAGAAATAACATTAATAATGTACGTCTTTTCATGCACATCATTATAGCCGTTGGATCACCATTAGATGATGATCTAACGGCTAAAAAAAAAATACAGAAAAAAAATATATCTACTGGATTGGCAACGTGTATATATATATATATGTATACTTCTTTTCTTAAGGGTTTTGTAAACTGAATCACGTTCATTATTTTATCTGTAGTTGTACCTAAAATGCTGAGATTATCAACTATTGGATGATAATACAACATGATACAACATGACGCAGCGATCACTACCGTGAAAATAGTCATTGGTAGGTTCTTCAACACCAATCTACTTCCTCTCTCCTGGTTGAGTAATTTGCAATATTGACCTTTTTATATTTTAAACAACAATCTTCTTAGAAAAGGTTCGCGTTGAACAGTCAACTGTTGGAAAAAGAACTGATTATAAATATTAAATTATACTAAAACTATGTTGAAAATCTGTGTTGCTTATATGTTTTTAGAGAATACCAAAAATATCCCTCTATTTAGCATAAATATCATGTTACACAATTCAAACTGTCCGAAAACTCAACAAGTTACAAAATAGTATTATGCTTTTGAATAAAGCAATACTATAGAGCACCTATACTGACATTAATAGAGATGAAATACATGAGTCTCATACTCTGTTGCTATGTGAAACTTTCATTCTCATTTCAAAGAAAGAAAAGGGTATCTTCCCTAATTTATTCGGTCTTTAAGTCGAACGGTCTCTATGTTTTAAATCAAGTCGCGCATTGATACCTTTTTTTTCCATCATTTTAAAATTATCATAATATTTTGTAGATTTCTAATAGCATATATTATATCGTAGTATTTAGGCTGAGTAGAGTGGTAAATTTTGATATTAATTATCCCTATGTTTTATATGTAAATGTTACTTCATTGGTAGAAAATAACAATTGAAATTATCATTTTTCAGAATGTTGAAATTGTTTATATCCCAAAATCATGGTATTTTTCGTTTTAATTTGAAGAGGCTGACATGCGTATGAAAGCAAAACATAGTGAGGTCAATAAGGTCCTAGAAAGAAGAAGAATAAATAGATCATAATTTAGCAAATAGCAAAACATTGATATGTAACTGTCATTAGTTGTTGCGGCTTTCGTTTTCTGGACCTGAAATGATCTATGCCGCTGGTGGCGTGAAGTGAACGAAGCCTTTTCTCATCTAATAATATCATATATCGTTGTAGCTAGCACAAATTTTTGGAATTTTAGTCACTTTCTATATTGACTTTTTGTTCTCTCGTTTTTAATTCCTTTTATTATCTTGAACAAATATTAGCTATATATAACTTCTTCTTCCTTTTTTTTTTCTTTTTTTCTTTCTTTTTTCCTTTTTTTTTTTTTTTTTTGGGATGGGCTAAAGATGGAACCTCAGAGCTAACCCTAGCTCCATACTTCAAAATTCATTTTTCTAAAATAATAGCACGAAAACAAGTGAAAGGTGATAACCAATTTAGAATGAAAAAAACAAAGAAAAAAGAAAAAAAAAAAAGAAAGCTTTCGAGATTTCCAAGCGGAAAATGATTGTAGCTTTATTTATTTATATTGTCTCGTATTCAAGGCGCATAATTAAATAGAAAGCTTGAAAATTACAGAGGTTGTGGTGTATCCGTATTGATGTTTTTCCCAAGTCTTTCTCGTCCTGTCACTCAGTAGTTCGAATCCTCATAACCACACTTTGGCTCCTCGCTCCAGCCAATCGGCTGTTGATATATTGGAGTGTGCTAGTAAGTGGGAGAGTGACACTAGGTCGAAGGCTGAGAGAGAATAGGTCAGACTCCTATAGTTTCTCGGTAGAGCCCGGAATTGCTTGAAAAGCCGAAGAATTCGAGCAGTGAGATGGGCACACCACCCGATTCACTTTTTTTTATTTAGCAAAAAAAATAAATAAAAGAAAAGGGAGTTTGAAATATGTGGTTCGTGAAATAAACCAAAAATTCAAGGATTACAATTGTCGACTTTAGAACATACCATAAGCAGTAACGAAGTTATAATGAGTATTTTATTTTTAATTTTATATCCACTAGTTGCGATTTTGTAAAAATAGAAGAATCAGTTTCCATGTTTAGATTATGATCATTGTTGACACTATAATAAGTACTGCAAAATATTATAATGGTGAGGCGGCTGTGTATTGTATGGATGATTGCATGTGAAAAACGAGCAATCAGGTTTGACGAGGCTTTTGGAAGTGAGGAAAAAGTGTGTATATATATATGTGTGCATATATACCTATGTGTGTATATGTGTATATATATATATTAATAAATGTTGATATAAAGATTAAAGATTTGCTGGAACGAAAGTTTTTTATTTTAAAGTTTGTACCTAAGTTAAATATACGTAGTTGTACCCCTTCAAAAAAAATATATATATACGTAGTTGTACTATCCATAATTACCGCAAATTTGACAACGTCCCTTCCTTTTTTTTTTCCCCATAGATGGGAATTTAAACTCTATACTAGAGAGTTCAAACTTCAATATATAAAGGTGAGTATAGTTTCAATTAGGCTAAGGTTCCAACCACTAATTTGACGACAAAGCATATTGATTAGATTTAATATCCTTACTTATATAAAAATGGTAAATTAACACTAAAAAAATCCTCATATATGGTGCTTAAATTCATTTTCTTAAATCTAAACTACTGATTATAATGCACAATTCCGTGTTCTTGTAACTTTAGAAACGTGCATACGCAGCCGGCCGTAGACATAAAAGTGAATTTAATTGGACTATACTCGCATAATAAAAAGTGTCATCTTCGATTTTAATATCGTTGAAAATGTATAAAAATCCTAGAGCTAGTAAATGGAAGTCTTTTTCAGTAAACAAATGCACACCATTAAATTACCTGGCCATGATTCTTATAAAGAAAAAAAGATTATAGATTAGGACCTAAAGTAGTGAATGGTAATAAGAAAACAAGAGGAAAAAATCTACGGTAGAAATCTTTTTCTTTATATATAGAAAATATTGTGATATAAGTATATTCATCAAGGGAATTATATTATAGTAGTCTGACGCAAGATATAATTATTTTATCAACTGAACAAGCTAGCTATAGTAGTACGTGTGGTTGATCATGTCGTTGTTAATAATACTTCCAATTTGAAAATGCACTCAAAAAGGGTGGAAAAAATAAAAATGAAAGAATTTGAAAACGAATAAGAAGGATTGGGTCTCCGTTAGACTCTCCTAATACGTGTTGAAAATTTCTTGAACTACATATAATAATCGTTGTCATGATAGATAAAGATAAAGATAAAGATAATATTGAAGCCCATATTAATCTTTGAAAAATAGAACAACAAGTAGAGTATTTTCAACTTGCCCCTGAGACTATGAGAGAGGTGTCCTTCTAGAGTGTGGAGTGTGGACCGTCGATATGACTATAAGTTAATCAAGTTTAAAAAATTTAAGCACAAAATAAAAGTCAGCAAAAGGACACGGTTATGAAGCTTTTGAGCGTCTGAAAACAAAAACAAATGAGCCTGTTCCTTTCTAGGTGTTTCGGCTGAGAGAGTGTTTCTCCGTCGTTTTGTTATTTTCTATTTTGGTTTCGTGTGTCAAAGAATTTTATATGAATCTTACTATATATGTACACATATGAGATATACAAGTTGATTGAATCATTGCCATCTGTAAATGAAAATTCAGAGACTACGTTAAACACGCATTTGAAGGACAAGAAAACAAATAATAGCATTAAAAAATAATGAAGAACGTATATATCGTTTATTTTATGCAACTATATTACTATATTTAAGTTTAAAGCTTCCGTAACCATTTTAAGGTTAAACTGGGGTAAAGGAAATGATGGGGCCATGAGTTGCAAGTTTTCAGTTGTCAACTCCCGATATTTTATTTAATAGTTGTGCATCAAAACCTCTTAAGCAATACGTAAAGAAAAATATAATGAGTTATGTTTACTTTTAGTTGCTGCATGTTTTTTTTTTCCTAAAAAAAAAAAGAGAAAAAAGGATGTGACTAGAGTAGTATTTTTTTTCGGACATGATTTTATCTTTTAACTCTGTTAATAGGAATGTTCGTTAAGGACTCTTTGAGGCGACCTTTATCCCATCTAGAGATAGGGCACGTGACCATTTAGGGTTTTTCTCTTTTCGAAGTCGTTACTGCATGCTTTTTACTATTATAAAGAAAAATAATATGAAATTATAAAACAGTTCATGCTTCTCACTTAAATAATTATTCTTTCTAATATTCTCTATATACTAACAAAAACTAGAATATTGTTCGTCATAGAGATATTGTGTTAGAGTGGCCTACATCATAATTAGTTATACGTCTAACAATTATTATTATTATTATTACAATTATTATTTTTTGAGGGGAGGGGGTGGGGAGTTTTATCCCCCTTATATAATTTTGTGATGATAAGGTTGCAGAAGATACAAGGGGGAGGGGGAATTTTTAATGCTGATTCAAATGGAATCTTAGAAAGAGTTAAACATGAACTTTACACGAAATTTTTAGTTTTTATATAGAATTGGTATTCAATTTAAAACACAAAAAAAAAAAATTACTAAACAAAATAAAGACATGATTCTTATTTTTTGTCCCCAGTTAACCACAAAAAGTGATTGAGATTAAAATATGTGTCCAAATTCAAATTAACTCTGGGATCAAACAATAGCTGTGATTGATGTTCATATACAACGTACGTAAATACATTCACTTTGTATGTATGTGTTGTTTGAACTTATGAATTTTTTTTTAAAACATTTAAATTCTTAATGCTTCACATTTGCATTGGACTGCCAAAAAAAAAAAAGAAAAAAAGGTGGAACAGTTTACTGATATGTGCGTTCTCTGAACTTTCAGACTTTTCAAGCTCCAAATGTTTGGTCAATTTACGAGAATGAACTACTTTTTTCTGTGCAGTGTGCATGGTGATCAGGAAAGTTTATAAATACTTGTTTTATTAAGCGTATTTTCATAAATATCTGTTTATTATTTTTATTTCACAAATATTTTTTTTCAGACCCATTTTTGGAGAGATATAAACGACAAGAATTTTACACATGGAATATTTACCGGTTATACATTTTATGCATAAGAATTATATCTAAAAATCGGTATACATTTTGAAATATATATCATAGTCTAAATTAACACAGTAGATATAAACCATATACAAAAATCTACATTGTAAATATATATAATATACTATTCTCACATGAAATGTATATACCAAAAAAGGATATTTTTGAAACAAAATTTAAAAATCAGTATTTATAAAATATTATGAAAAAAAAAAAACGAGTACTAGGTGTCAATTTTTCATACGGAAAGCTGGAAAGGAGTGCCGCCGAGTTTTGGCCCATAAGTGCTATTGGGTTAAATAATTGCTCCTAGCCTTAGTTCGCTAGGCCATTTTGGCCAAAACATTGATAGGAAAACTGACATGAGTAGTACAAATTTGGCACAAAATGACTTATTTAGTAGCTTTTTTTCAAATTGATATTTCTAGTAGTGTCACAAATTGCGTGATGAGGGGTCATACAATTTGTGGCTATAAAATTATGGCTTTTCTAGGGCTAATCAATAGCACAAATTATGTGATCCTCCGTCACACAGGGTTACAAAACGCTAAAATATTATTAGAAAGTTATTTTTCAAAATACTTCTAAAAATGACATTTTAGTCAAAATTACTATTATTTATATCAATTCCCCCATTAGATAAAGCTTGGTCCATATCAGCCCACATTGTAGAAAGATGGGCTGGATATCTATTCTATGTGGACCACAGATAGTAGGGAAAAGTTCATCAATACCCGTTTTCAAAATCACATTTTTATAAATACCTATTTTTTTTATTTCATAAATACCCGTTTTTGGAAAAATATAGACCACCACTATTTTACACACGGTATACATTTCATGCATTAAATATATATTGTACTCTATATTTCATGAATCAAAATTACACTAATAATTGACACACATTTTAAAATGTATACCATAGGTAAAATTTTTAATGAAAAATGTAAACTGTGGTAAACATTTACATTGTAAATGTATACCGTTCATATTTTACACATGAAATATGTACCTCATGAATAAAATTTACATTATAAATATGGACCGCTCATATTTTACGTATGAAATGTGGACCATGAAGATGGATATTTTTGAAAGAAAAATTAAAAACAGGTATTTATGAAAATAAGTTTTAAAAATGGGTACTAGGTTTAAATTTTTCCAGATTAGTAGTACGTGATGAGGATGGTGTCATGTCAGGAATATGGATGGAAATATGACTTTTCTTTTCCAAGATAATTTTTTTGAGGCTATTTCTCAGAATAACTTTTTAAGACTAGTAATTTTTATTAGGCATAATAAAGAAAATATCCCATACATTGTGATCAAATGCTCAATATATCCCTAGTTTTCATATACAACAAACATATTCTCTTAGATCAACAGATTAATTCAAATTTCATCCTTACCTAAATATACCAAAATATCCTTATCTAAATAAATAATTAACCAACAGTTAAAAATTCTCTTTGAAAAAAATTATATAAGACTTTTAATTCACTTAATATTCTTATTCTTACTCAACTTTGTTTTCCATTCACTATTATTTGTTATTTTTTAGTTATGTGCATTTGATTACAAGTTTAGAGGATGGTAATTTTATTTTTTTGTATGAAAATTTTGACCCAATTAGACAAAAATATAAAATTTGTAGTAATTTGCCAATCCAAAAGATTTTTTGTTATTTATGAAAATTAAAGAAATATATTGAGCATTTCATCAAATCCCATGGAATTATTTTTTGTTATCTTCTTTATTATAATGGTTAAAAAAAACTAACAGTCATAATAACGATTATTATTTTTTACAACGGTCATAATAAAAACCACTGATTTGAAGAGGGGGGAAAAAGGGCACTCTGACACGTAATATAAATATTTTTCTCCTCCATTTCTCGTCTTATTAAGGCACTACGTTTTATAGATCATTAAATCCTAAAAGCAAAATCCATTTCTCTTAAAGTCCACAGTTGAAGCTGCCCCTCAACAAGAGAGCACAAAGGTCAATATCAACGTGGTGAGTTAAGAAGAGTTATTGTTTTTTGCAATCATAAAAGAATAGAGACCAAGCTTAGTGGTGCTTTTGTTGGAGCCAGCTGCCTTCATATAACATCTCTCTTAATTTGCTACTTTGATAGATCATTGAAGACAACCTTGTGACATGTTGATGTACATTTCTTCATCAATACATATATCAAAGCTAATTAGCACTTCCTCACCTTTTTTTTCTTCGCCATCTCTCTCGTGCAACTATAGATACACTCATGATGGTAGGGACTAGGGACTATATATAAAATAGCAAGATTTGGAAGATTTTTTTTGGAGTAAAAAAAAACTTATAAAAAGCCCATTAAAACCGTTGGCTAGTTTCAAGACAACGTAAATGGAGCAACCTAACTTTTGAGATCACCTATATAGACATGAAAATAATATATTATGTTTTCAAAAAAGAAAAAAAAAAGAAAATAATACATTATATGTGTAGTCGTGTGGGAAACACAACCTTGGGCCTTTTCATTTGGACAACAAAATTAGTGTACTTCCATCACGTTAATCCGTATTAACTTCTATGGAAAACTACTCTGCGGTAAATTGAAGGTTGGCACTATAATAAAACACATAATTAACATTGGTTTGAAATCAGCATAAAAAAAGACTAAATACATTATGGTTAGAACTATTGTTAAAGAATTTATAAACTTCGATTAAAACTAACGTCAAAAAGTATGGACGCCGGTTCAAACCAATACTAATGCCCTGCCCTTGAATATGACGGTCTTAGTGACCATAAAGCCCCTTTTCTAGTGGTATAGGTATACTTCTGGCATTGCCAATTTACCAGTCTAACTAGAATGCTTTGATGATTTCTTCAGCACATCTCCTTCCAACAAAATCCCAAGACCAAGTAACAAGTGTGATAATTGGCACCAAAGGATCAAAACTACAATTTTTCAGAACTGGTCACTGAAAAATCTATCCCAACTAAGTTGGTTTATTTTCCCTCTTTATTGGAGTATCGGCCTAAAAATTTTAGGACTCATTCTTTTTGCAAGCTTAAGGCATGTTTATTAATTCACAACGAGAAAAAAAAATAGCTAAATAAATAAGTAAACATATAAATGATAGGAAAAGAGAATCGTTTCTTTTTTTTAAAAAAAATTTTCATTCTCTTTTCAATCTATTATGAATTTGTTTAATTAGTAAACATGACTAAAAGCCAACATCATATATCTATATATCCACAAATTGAAAATTTGCTGGCATTGTACGAACTGTACCATGAAAAGTTCAACCCAAATGACTTCCCTTTCACGAAAGAATATCGTAGAGCCTAATTTGTCAAAGAAATCAAGCTGTATCTATTAACAGACAGGAACCAGCTTTCTGTTATGCTCGCCTCCTTAAACCACCGGCTTTTAAAACTTTTAAAAATTTAAATAAAATAAAATAACAACTATACAGAAAAGTAGCTATCCAATCAGACAGACACATATCTAATATCTTTGACCTTTTTACACGAGGATTCAGACACAAAATCTAGTAATCTATCTAACTTAACCCCAAGTGACAAAATTAAAATAGCAGACAAGTAAATAACAATATAAATATTACCAAATTAATCATTAAAAATTAAAAGCACAAAAAAAAAAAGGTCAATTCACTTAATTCTCATTCTTCTTCTCCACATTTGCTTTTGAGATATTATTATTAATTAACCAAACAAAAGTGGGTGTGGGGGGGATGGGATTGGGATTGGGATCATATAATCAAACAGGTATAGATGTTGATGTTTGGTTACGTTGATAACTCTGGTTTGGTTCTCCATTAACCCTGATCAGTCTCTGTCTCTCACAATACTCCTCTCCTCATGATTTGGATCAACTCGAGCATTGCCGTACGGAACAAGCAACCACCTGAGCCCACTGCCTCAGCCTCGTCTTCACCGTTTGGGGCGTATCACCTTCATTCATTCATTTTCCCAAGAACCAAACAGAAATTTTTTAAAAAATAAATAAGAATCATATATATATATATATAAATATAAACGCGTGATTCACGTGGGTAATTAAATTAAAACAAGGTGCTAGAGGGTAAATTCGGGGAGGTGGAAAAAAAAAAATACCGGGGCCGAACATGGTATGGGGGCTGCCCAATGGGGAAGGCGTTTCGCAATCTGACGCCGTTGATGAAGACGACGCCGTCAAGGTCGATGAAGACGGTTTAGAGAGAGAATCGTTGTAGTGTTTGTTAACGGCGTAATAGAGCCCGAGAGCGGGCAGAGTATCGGAGAGGCGTTGGTCCGCCTCGGGCGAGTCGAACCCGAACCCGAGTTCGATGCAGGCCTTGAGCTCGTCCACGTCCTCGTCGGTCACGCTCTTGCTCCTCTGCATCTTCTTCCTACTGTTGCTCCTCCTCTTCCTCCGCAGCCACGCCTCGTCCCGGTACGCGTCCGGCGACCAAGACCGCTGCTTGTACAGCGTCGTGTGAGGCGGCGGCGCGTGGGTCCCAGACGCGGGCGAGGGGACGACAACGCGGAGAAAGGCCGGCACGGCCTCTTCACCGTCGAGGGGCGACGGCGCGTGGTGATCGGACATGGGCGGCGGTGGTGAGCGGGGGAAGGCCGCGTGGAGAACTTCCGGCGCCGGCGTAGCCCCTTCGCCGGCGAGGAGCGGAGGTCGGAGGACCTCGCGCACTGGATTCTCCAGCGCTATGGAGGTTTTGTTTTTGTTTTTTTGTTTTTTTTGGGATTAAAATGGGGGTTTTAAATGGAGAAAGGAGAGGAGAAATATAAGGGACGGGGTTCGGTGGTGGGGCCCACCAAAGACTTTGCTTTGGTTGGTCCGCGTCATCATGAACTGTCCAATTTTTTAAAATTTTTATTTATTGGGTTGGCAAATTCGTAGATATTTTCCGTTTGGTTGCCGAGAAAAAAGGTTAAGAACAGGAAGGAAATGATAATAAAAATAAAATAATAATAATAATAATAATAATAGATGTTAATAAGTCGTGAAGGGTAAGTAAGTGGCCTCAAATTAAAACCAAATGGGGTGTTTGTTTGTGGTGTGTTGGACTTTGGTTGTACCCTGTCACGCTTTCTCACATTACTCTTATCGAGTCTTGCAGTTGCACCCACGGCCACCACGTTTGTATTTTGTGCTCTTTTTTTTTTTTTAATTGTTAGTAGTACTATTATTATTTGCAGATTAATTTTTCGTTTATTTGGTTTTTGTCTCTGCTGATGTTGTAATTAGTTTTTTAACTAAGAAATGGGTACGGGGATTCAAAAATTTAAAATTTTTTATTATTTCGTATAATATAATCCCACAAAAAAGGGGAAAAATAAAAATAAAAAAGCTGCCTCCCCAGGCTCCCAGCTAAACCGTCTTCAGTATATACTAAACTAAATAGTATAGAAGTGCCCTAGTGGTTTTCACTTTATTTAATTTATTTTCTTTCTTCTTAAAAAAAAATAGTTATTCACTTTAGCAGTGGGTCTGTTATCACATCTTTTTGCTTCTTTTTTTTTTTAAAAAAAAAAATCATATTGAGTGTTTAAGTCATCATCAATACAATTTTCAGACTAATTTTTATGGACTCAAATTAAGCTAGGTACGCATTGAAGTTATAGTTATTACTCCAGTAAGATACCCCAAAAAAAAAAATTTAAGTAATTAAATACAATTTAGTAATGTCTTCAATTTAGATACGACGCTCATACCACAAATTTATCATTTTCTAAATTTGTCGTGTCGGCATGTACTAACTATTTTTTAATAATAAAAAGGAATATATGAATAGTAAAAAGGATTATATGTGTATGTATTTGTATAGATATCGTAGCCAACTAAGTTAATTAAATGTTATGTTCAAAAATAAAATTGGCATTAGGTTAAGAATTGATGGGCGCACCTACATTGATATTTAATATAAAATGGCGTATCTGATAATGCGTTGTAATAACCATCATTTGTCCTAATTACTGTATTGGAGGTTCAATTAGGTTTTGAATGGACCACAATCCTAAGATATATATATAAGTTATTTTTTTTTCTTATTTATAGGAATTTTTTTAAAACATTAGATTATTATTAAACGAATATTATAATTTGGATAGTTAAAAAAAATAGTTAAATAAAAATAAAAATCTATTATTTAATATTTTTCTCTCCCAACTTTTACCATAAAAGACGTATATAATTAATTTTAATTAGATAAAATAATTTTATAGTTAAAAAAAAAAACCTGAGTGCCATATATGTATAGTATATATGAGCATTAATCCAGTAGGTATTTTTTTTTACCTCTACATATGTATCATTTTGACTAATGAAAATTTATCATATATATATTTTTTATATTAAAAATAAGAGAGAAAAAGTATTAATGATACATGTTTTTTCATGCACTTCATTATAGTCATTAGATCACTATTAAATGATGATCTAACAACTAAAAAAAATACTTACACATAAATAAACACAAAAATACTTAGGCAGTATATATATATATATTTACTTCACTATGATATTATTTTTTATTCCCAAACTTTTTACGAAATATGGTGTGTGAATCGGCTTGCCATAACCAAAACGGAAAGTAAACAATTCAAGATATCATTCTGTTCATTCACACCATTTCAATTTAAAAAACCATAATAATAGCTCTTTAAAAAAAAAAATTAAAGAGGCAACTTTAATTATGGTCGTCTCTGGCCATCAATTTCCAATGATGTGTTACTTGGCAAGTGCGGCCGGTTATCTTTTTTAAATCACGTACAAATATATTAACAAAGAAAATAAAAAGAGTCCTAAGATTGAAGAATTCAACGATATTGTTTTGAGTTGAAATTTTTTTAATACTTGCTAGAACATTCCAAATTCTATTCTTATTCTATATTGTCTATTTTAGTCAAAAAGAGATACGAACGGGAGTCTTCCTAGAGAATGAATATGGACAATATTGCCAGTTCAAAAAAAAAAAAATATGGACAATATTGGGAATTATATATTACTCTATATTCCATACTAAATTTTCGACGCAATTATTAACCCAGTTAAATTGTCGTTACTCAAACACTTATCAATAAAAAGGCGCGTTTACGGTAGGAGCGTTCTTGCGTAGGACCTGTCTATACACCGTTTGATGGACAGATTCCCCACAGATTCCCGTTATTCTCCACAGATTCCCGCTATTCTCCACAGATTCCCATCAAACGGTGTATAAAGGGTGACCCTGCGTAGGGCGCTCTAACTGTAGCCCTCCCCAAAAAAGATATATATCTCAATAAACAATATATATGTAATATTAATATAAAACAAGTGGTACTAATATATTTGTCATATAACGTCATCTTATATATAAATCTCTGTTTGGGTTTGCATTTATAGCCCAACTTACTCCATAATTAATAGCATATGCCATAGAAGATGCCTTGTCACATACTAATTATTCAACGTAACAATAAGCGAAACTTTGTATCCAAGTTATATTAGTTCAGCTATCTGGTTTTGCTGACGAAATATATGTATATATGTGTATATATATACATCCATACATATATATATATATATGGCGGCTGAATTATTTTCCCTCGAGTAAAAGGTTTTTGCAGCCACAATAATAACAAGTCGCCAAAATAAGAAAAGAAGTAATCAGAATTAAAAGTGTAACAATAAAACATACATGGTTTAAAATCAAATCACATTACCTAGTTCAAATTTTTTGTGCAAAAAATGACTGTCGTTAGCATTAGCGACCAATCATAGCTATTTATTCTCGTGGAACCTACAATAATGGATGACTATAATATTATAACAATCACTGTGCAACTATTCTAGCATAGCTCTATATTCTTTAAATGCCAAAGAACAATAATAGAGAGTATCTTCAACCGTTGGATAAATGGTTTCTTGAGAGTTATTTGATGCGTGATTGCTGGCGTTTTGTTTTCTTTTTTCGGTTGTTTTAAGGAAACAAAACAAAGTAAGCAACTATTGCTTGTTCTGGAAATATGAGGTGTTGGCCAAGCAATATAATAAAGACCTAATATCTTTATTTATTTTCTCTTCAAAAAAGAAAAGCAGAGAAGAACAAAGCCATATAAAGGCCAAACACTGAAGACTTTTTTAGTTTTGAAGTCATGATTTATTATCTTTTTTCTTCATTAAGTAAAAGTCTTTGAAAGGCTAGGCTGTCTCCTCATGTTTTCTTCTCTTTCCCAGCCATGCATAAATATTTCAACATTCTCTCGTCAAACCATGGAAAAATTTCAACATTTGCTAATAAAAAATAATTACTAATTAATTAGCCAAAATGACCTTAATTAGATTTGCTCTACATTAATGGGCCTAGTAAAGTAACATTTTTTTTCAATTGCAAATGTACAAATAGGGTCGTAATACGAGAATGATAGTGCATCGATATCTTTCCTCTTTTATTTGCTTTTCGGAATAACACGGTTTCTGGTTTTTGGCACTAGACGACAAAGACATAATAATGAACCCCTCAATTTTTCCATCGTTTGAAACTTTGAGAAAATAAATAAATAAATAACCAAAAATATTTAGATGCATGAAAGGGCTAATCATGTTCTGTGTCCCAATGTTGTGTCTAAGCATTTGATGTTGAGCACTAGTAACAGTACTCGGCACTCGGGCCGAAACCTCGTTGGTGGAGCACCCATAATAGACTGGGAATTCTTTTTTTTGGTCTATGACACTGCGATGGTGGTCTCTCTCTTGAGCCATTGTAAATTTCATGGTTAATAATAGTAACGATATCATATTATAATACTTACAGTATTTTGGTTCTCGAACTTTTAAGTCAAATGTATTATGTAATTGATGTACTAATATTTTTTAATCACAAACGGTTAAATATTTAATATAAATAAATCATTACAAAACACATAATTTAATAATTATAGTTAAAAATGAGACTTTGAATTAATTTCAAGAAACTACGCCCTATTTGAAAACCAAAAAAAAATCTAGATGCTATAAAATATATATATATATATATATATATATATATGCACCTCTCAATCAATATTAAGCTAATTTTGATACAAATTGACGTTTTTCAACCTATTCCTAATTAAAGAGTAATTTAAAGAATAAAAAAGATAATATAATAAATAAGAACATGAAAAGTCCGGTAATAATGTTAACTTAAGTAATAGTATACGTACCTAAGCTGTTACTTGTTAAGCATCAACTAATAGAAGTATGAAATTATGGAAATAGAAGACTCATGCGTAAAGTTTAAGGTTAATATAATAGTAATGGCTCTTGAATTATACTCATCATACCACTTTGGCCTATAAATTCTCAACTTACATAGTAATAGCTTCTAAATTATGCAATTTTTACAATGATGGCTCATTAAATTACCAAGAATTATGCAGTTATTGTAGCAATAACTTATTTTTGGCAAACTATTAAAAATTTTAATATAAATGAATCATGTGCAAAACATACAATTTAGTATCGATGGCTAAGAATTAGGGATGTCAATTTCACCGAACGGGGTGGTGCACCGCAGTGCACCGACCCGAATGGGACGGGCTTTCACCGTTATAAATGGTGCAGAGCATAGGGCGAAGATTCCCCGTTTAATATTTAGCGGGGCGGTGCGGGCTTGGGATTGAGTGCCCCGCACCGACCCCGCCCCGATTATATATAAATTAATTTCTATTTTTTTTATATAATAGTGATTCAAGTAGATTTTTTTTTTTAAAAAAAAAGATCTAATAATATATAGTCATACACTAATATTGTTTGAGTTATTTGGGATTGTGTTAGCTTTATGAATGAATGATATGCTATATGATTTTGGTATTAAATATTTTATATTTGACAATTTTAACATGTTAAAATTTTATTTGAATGTGTTTTTTGGTTATTTAGGTCTAAAATTAGAATTTTCAATGAAATTAACTTTAATTTTGATTTTTTTTGAAGTATTTAGACTTTTAAAAGATTTGGACTAATATAGGATTGAGTAATTTATTCAATATAACGATTCCAAACGGGGAACCCAATACACCATTGGGGAAACCGATCCCCGATGAGGATTCTCCGAAATTGCCCCGCACCAAATTAAATGGTGAATGATGCGGGGATAGTATAGTAAAATAATAATGGGGATGGGGATGATAAACACCAAACCGATCCCGTCCCGCCCCATTGACATCCCTGCTAAGAATGAGATTCTGATACATAGAAGTAAATAATATCTAATTTTGTTCTTGTAAGTTTTCATTTGAAGTCTACTTAATTTAAAATAATGAAATCAGAAGGATGCCTAAATTTTCAAAACCACAAAATAAGTAGACTATAAGCAATGACAGAGCTAGGTGGAGACTAGAAATACATTTTTTTTGTTTATTTGGAGACCCATTCTATATTTTGTCTATTTTGAGAGGGGATTTTATATACAATTTAAGTCTAAAATTCTAAATACATATAAATATTTAAGTATTTTTCTAAAGAAAAATAAAATTGAGCCCCCATTAGGCTTGTTGTGCTTCCGACCATAAGGGGGTATGTGCATTCATAAAATGAATGTATGGATATGCATGTTCATAATGTGTGGACTTCTGTGGGTGGAAATAAGTGTGATATGCTCTTGGAACACCAAGTTGGTTGCCTGTGGAGGCACTTTTAGTATCATAGAGGTTTTTTTTATTTTTTTTATTTTTTATTTTTAATGGCTGTTTCAACATTTTCTTATGGGTAAGTGTTGTGTGTTTTGAAGATGAGATATGAGCTTTCAAAGTAGATAGTATGGGACTTAAAGTAGAAAGTGACTCTTAATTTCGATGGTGATTTGTCTTGTTCGAATGTACCATAGCATTTGAGAAATAATTGGCTCACAATTCTCTCTATCTAAGCGGCATGCCACTTTATTTTTCTCACAATTACCGTGAGGCTAATTCTTGTGCTATAAATTGGCAATTTTGCGTGAGCTTGGTGTGGTAAATAGAAATAGAATATGTTGATTTACAGTTTCATCTTTCAATTGAGATTATAATCTTATATAGACCTTATATTTGTTGCTGGATTCTTTTTCTTTTGTTATGTTTATTTCTTTCATTCTATAATAAATTCCTTCCGCTAGAAGTAGTATTCACTACACAAAAAGAGAATTAGGAAACTTAAACCCTTATAAAGATAACTTCTAGTAAAATGCTAGTATTTTAAAGCTCTATATTTAACTTTTTGTGTTGTCAAGTGTGACATTGAGTATAACAAAATTATAACTTTAATACATTCTTTTTTCATTATTCTGTCTTATTATTTGATATGTGTGTTACATTATAATTTATTATATTAATAAAATGTGATACTTGATACTTGATAGTAGAATTTAAATGTTAATGGGCTATTTGGTATGATGTAATATTTGAGTGGAAATGAGTGTCTTTATACATTCTCTTATTTGGCAATTTTTTTAGCCTTAGTAAAGTGATCTACTTGGGAATCACATCCTCCTACGAAGGGGTGAAACAAAAGTGACCAAAACAGGTAGATTTTACATCACCTTCCATCTAATCCCTATCCCTGAAAAAAAAAAAAAAACACGGCAAAAGGAAAGGTGTGAGTTCTAGGCTCAAGTTCTTCATGCTGTCGCTAGTCATCCGCTTTGGTCTTCTTCATTGGTTACCACCGTCGGTCATCGCCAGAGCCATTCGTCTTCTCCACATATTTGACCCCAACTTTTATCTATTTTGGCTTTGCTCTTTTCTCTCAAATTTCTTTGATATTTCTTTTGATTAGATTGAGTTGGGTAAGTTTTCTTTGGATTTGAAGCTTGGATTTGGAGATTATGGGGTCTTGGAGTTTGGTTTTGGATTATGGGGACTAAGCTTCAATAACTGCATTTTTTTTTCCTCATTTTTCCTGCACACTATGAGATTATGCCTTTTTGTTGAGAATTGGTGTTTATGATTTCCAAAGAGCTGGAGATTATGGGGTCTTGGAGTTTGGTTTTGGATCATGGGGACTAATTAAGCTTCAATCACTGTATTTTTTTTCTCATTTTTCCTGCGCACTGAGATTATGCCTTTTTTGTTGAGAATCAGATCGTGGCAAACGTAAATACTACTTCCAAATATGTGTATTTTGTATTTTTTTTCCCCAACATTCAGTTAAAATGACTATTAAATTTATTCATATTTCATCGACAAAATTTCTTTTTCCTAATATGTTGAACACGTTCGTTGTGAATAACTCATTAATGTGTTAATTTGTATCCATTCAGTTTTTTTTTTTTTTATAAAAATATCCATTCAGTTGTTATTAACACGAATTTATTTTTTTTATAATCATATTTTATCTGTTTTTAGTTTAATAATTTTTTTGATAAATTTTATAATTATTTTGCTATGATAATAATTTGTATTTATTTATAAGCAACTAAACTTTATAATTTTTTTAATTGTTATTTATTAATTGAAATTATTCAAAAATGATTATTTAAGATATTTATGAAAAAATATAAAAAAATTGTACATTACCATGCTCAACCAAACACAATTTTCTAACATACTCAGTAATCATGTACAAGATACTAGTGTGCAACTAAATACAGTTATTTAAGATATCTGACAATTATATCACCTCTTCAGCATTTCCATTAATCTAAAAAATTCGATTACCCCATACTAAACAGCCTATAAGCATCTGAAAAATTCGATTACCCCATACTAAACAGCCCATAAGCGTTTGGAGAGTGAAAAAAAGAAAAAAAGTGAGTTTAGTTTTCTTCTTAGGAAAAATCTAGAATAGGGACCCATTTTTTTCTCTCATCATGAGAGACTAAATGGTAAAATATCATTGGTCCAAAATTTATCCTGGACCCACTTGTAAAAGGGTACAGGTAGTTTGGGTTGCACTAGAATGAAATCCTAGATTTTTTTCTTTTCCGAAAAAAAGAAAAACTTGTTTACCAGCCCCAAGTTCAGATTCTTCTCAAACCCATCAACGCCTCGTTTACAGTCTCAACCAGTGTCTAGCCCCAGTCTCTGGTGTTGGACCACCGTCACCGCCGCCACCGCCCCCTAATTTTTCCGTGCTCAATAGCCCAAAACTCCATTGCAACATCTCTTCAACCCCAAAGAAGGCCAACAACAACAATAACAATAGCCTCAGATTATTCAATCTCTCGTACCCATCATTGCCCAAATCACTCTCAGGCTTCTCACTCCTCAAATCCATCTTATGACTCGCCAAAGTAACTATTTCTTTCATTTTTTCCCTCTCTTGTTTCCGTACAAAACCCATGATTATCGTTATAGTTTACCTTATTTTTTTTGTTTTAAATGGCGTACTCATTTGCAATTCATCCTTCTCTCCCTATAAGGGAAAGAATTAAATTAAAAAAGAAAAAGAAAAAGAAAAAAAAACGTAGCCATTAGTGAATAAATTACTTGATTACTGGTAAACGAGAAAAAAAAAATAAAAAAAAATCGCAGCATATTAGTGGTGGTTGCACCAAAATCTTCTACCGATCCATCCTTCAACATTTTTCTTAACAAAAGTTCTTGTATTGAATCACTTTTGGGAAGTTCTGAAAAAAAAATAGCAGATTGATGGAAGGGGGGAAAAGAAAGAGGGAAATTTTGGGCACAAATGCTGCAAAAGTCAAGAGATTCTCTACTACAAAATCAAGCCCAGGATCCTTGCAATTGGGCCCACTATCTAAATCTCACTGATTTGATTAGGATTCAATGGTCTCAATTTATTCACCCATGCAATGAGAGAAACTGCTGGCCCCTAAGTTAGACGTTTCCTTCTTTATATTTGAAAGCGCAAACATTTAGGAGAAAATAATAATATGGTCTATGTACTTTCTTTGTACAAAATACAAAGAAGCGTTGAAGCTCAAAATACAATTATGTGTCTTGGAAGGTGATTCAAGAGCTGTAATCTCAAGTATCAACACAGGAACGAAGTACTGGGAAATAACAAACTCTGTGGATTATACCCGGAAACTATTAGCCCTTTTTGAGGCTTTTGATTATAACTTTATTCCTAGATATTTTAATTTTGCAGCTCATAATTTGGCCCATTGGGCCCTGGTTTGTAATATGGAAGGGATATACCCCTACGAGCTTATCCCAAACTCTGTTTTCTGTAACACAGCTCCTTGAAGTCCGATTGACTTTAGGCAGCTTTTGTTTAATGACATTACGATGATTAACCAAAAAAAAAAATGTACTTTTTTTGTAAAATGGGGGTCAAATAGTTCCACGTTGCAAAAAGGAATGAGGTATGGGCCTGACTCATGTCATTGGGCCCACCACTCTTTTCACAACGATCTCAATTATTCATGAACAAGCAGTTTCTCCAAATCCCATTGGCTACCTCCTATCCACTCGAGATTGCATTTTATCGAAAACCTTAAAAGAGCACCCAAAAAAAAAAAAAAAAGGCACCAAACAGGAGAGCAGAGCACTGTGAAATGGGTTTGCACTGAAGCAGTTTCAGCCATGGCGGCAACGGTCTCGAGGTCCCCATCGGCACCAAATTCAGGCTTTAGGCGCAACTGGGTCCTTCACTCTCGGTCCTCTCATAGAGCACCGCTGGTCTGCGTCCTCAAAACGGCGTCATCAGACGGAGGCAGAGTAACTGGCAGCCATGATTCTTATGCTCCGAGCTTACTCAGGAAACCAGTGGTGATATCTCAGCAAAATTATCACAAGGAAGAAGAAGAGAGAGATGGGTCTGAATCTGATCAGTTCGCGGATTGGGAAGATCGGATTTTGGAGGAGACAGTTCCTCTAGTTGGCTTTGTCAGAACCATCATTCACTCTGGAAAGTAATCTTTCTATTCGTTTATAAAACTTCGAGTAAACTTTGGTCAATTTAATATATAATGTAAATAAGTGAACTATGTATGAAAGTATGTAACTTTAGTTACATTTGTTTATAAATTGTTTGAGCAGATATAAGACTGGGGATAGACTAAGTCCTGAGCATGAGAACGTCATTCTTGAAAGGTTGCTTCCATATCATCCAGCTTATGAGACAAAGATTGGTTGTGGAGTTGAATCTCTCATGGTAACATAAATTAATCCTTACCACATTTTTGGATCTAGAATTGTCTCAACCAAACCAACGAGTATCCTTTACTATAAATGGAATTAATTTGCCTATTTGTGCATTAGATTGTGATTTTGTATTTTTTNCTGTGGTGACTACAGGTTGGGTTTCATCCGGAGTTTAAAGGAACAAGGTGTATGTTCATTGTACGGAAAGATGGGGAGGTAGTGGATTTCTCATATTGGAAATGCATAAAGGGTTTGATCAGGAAGAAGTACCCTTTGTTTGCTGATGCTTTCATTCTCAGACACTTTCGACCACGCCGGCGCAATAAAAATATTTGAATTAATGGTTGCATACTATCTAGTCTTTCAAAAAATTACATGAGCAAATTAGGAGAAGCTCGCCGCCATCACCACAAAAACCACTCAGACTATTTTGGAAAACTCACGGCTTCAACAAGATTCGGAAATTGTAAACTTTATGAACTGAGTTACTACATGAGATTGGTCAATTGCAGCTAATTCCTGATTTGGTAATATGTTCAGAACTGAGATTATATTTATTAAGTTGGCAACTTAATTTGTTTGAGACCCCTTTCCATGTTTGGAAGAATCGATGCATGGTTCCTGATTCAGTACGTGATATGTAAACAAATACATGATGAATTCTTTACAACTCATCGGTATCCAATATTTTTCTTTTCCATGTACATACTGATACAATTTGTTTCATTATGTTAATGTATAACATGACATGTTGGTGTCTTAATGTTTATTATAAGGTGTGTTAGACATATATAAGAATCGAGTTTAATGATAAGTAATCATCGTAGTGGACATAATCTATCATTCTAGGTCTGTTGTTGTGTTTGGAGTGGAGAGCACAAAGAAGATCGAAGCAGGGCGTAACTGAAAGGAAACAACATATTTGGGGGGAAAATGCTAGACCGGCTAAAGCGATCAATCGTTGTTTTACTCCATCTAGGAGTTTCTTCAGAACTCTATGTCCATTCCCGCGACGACATTCATATAAACGACAAAATACATGAAAAACGACAAAATTCCTACAAACGACAATAATAAAACTAAAACCTATCTTACGAAGCAAATTTTTCACAGGAACGAAATTGTCTTCTAATAATAAAATTAAAATAACGTTTGAGACGAGGGCTAAAAAAAAAAAAAAACACACACACACACCCATAAAGAACGACATAATAAAGTCAACACCAAGAAACCAAAATATTCAAAAAACGACAACTATGACTAGAATCATACATAATTTTTTCTAAAAGAAAAAGACAACTAATTAATTTATCAAAACAAAACGAAGAGAAATTTTGAGGTCCGAGGACGGTTTCTAAAACGACTTATCACTTAAAGAAACCTAGCTTTTTTTTTTTTTGGGGAAAAAAAATTGAAAATTCCTACAGACTCCAGTATAATTTTTAAATGATTCTGATTATATACAAAATTTCTTTTTCAAAAAGGAAAACGACACAGTAGCCAAAAATATATGGGCTCCGTTTGTTTCAACTATTCCATTCCATTGGAATGGAAAATTCATTTGAATGTGTGTTTGTTTCAACAATTCAGTTTTTCCATTCAAATGATCTTTTAGAATGTGTGTTTGTTTTAATAATTCAGTTTTTCCATTCAAATGGTCCATCTAAAAAGTTAATCATTGGAATGGTTTGTTTGTGTCTTGAATGAGAATGAAGGGGGAGAGGTATTTTTGAATGGTCCATTCCAATACTCCCATTCTAATTACAACACATTCCACTATTTTTTCCATTCAAATGTCTCCCATTCCAATTATAACACATTCCACAATTTTCATTCAAATACACACATTCAAATAGACGAACCAAACGGGCCCATGATTTTTCTTGTTTTGAAATATAAGACGACAAAACTCTTTCAAACGACAACAGTTGGACGAACTGACGGAGCAACTAACTAATGACGTTCGGATCAGAACCCGAAAACCCGAGTTAAGGACAGGAAAGGCCCAGATCCGAACCGAGATGGTCGCGAATCTCAAAGCGGGTGGCTGGGTCTCTCTGGATTTATCGTCTTCGTCTATCGCAAAGGAATCAGAACTAGAATTAGGGTTTTCTTTTGAAATTTACAGAACGAAATTGTTGTGATCGAAGCCGAAGCAGGTCAGGTGGTAGTGGTGAAGCTATGTGGCATGAGGCTAGGAGGTCGGAGAGGAAGGTCCATGATATGATGGACGCCGCTCGCAAGCGAGCCCAGCGACGAGCCGTCTTCCTCGCCAAGCGCCGCGGCGATCCCCAGCAATCGATCCAGCTCGTCGGGACTCGATGCCGTATGTACCGTGACGACGGTCTCTACCAAGCCTCCGAGGACCAGCAAGGCCTGTACGCTTCCTTTCTTTAGCTTTTCTTTGTTTCAATTCAAAACTTTGTGAAAAATTGCTACCAAAGCTTGTCAATTTTCGAATTTTAACATAGTTGATCTCACAGCTAGAAATCATAATTTGAGATGTTAAGGCTTTATCTTGTTTCATTATGTTTTGGGTGTCAAATGGAGTTGTGCATTTGATTATCTTTAGTTTTCTTGGTATTTGGGTCAATGTTAGCTACTGTCAAGTGCTGAACTTTGCATGTAATTCGTTCCATTCTACCGTGTTTAGAGTTGGGATTGAATGACAATATAGAATGTGTAATTCGTTCCATTCTGCCGTGTTTAGAGTTGGGATTGAATGATAATATAGAATGTGCAATAACCCATTTGGAAGGTCGAGCGGCCACCATCCCATAGTTTGCTCTTATGAGGTTTGGGGTTCGATTCCTCATGGGTATTGAACTACGTATCAATATGCTAGAGTTTCCTACCTCCTAAAGATATGTGGGATTCTGCGGGAGGACGGAGGTCCCAATAAAAAATTATATAGAATGTACAATAGCCGCAGTGAAGAATTTTTGTTGGATTTAATTTCTAACAATTGCTTTAGTTTAGAAACTTTATTCTTAAGAGTTTACTTTTAAGTAATCTTATATACTTTTGCTAATTTTTAACTTCCTCTCAGGATACCATGGAATGGGAAACAAGATGTTTTAATCGACAGGTATGATCCTTTTGCCCATTTGTGTTGTATTCATCAAATTGTTTTGACCTGTTATTTAAGTTTGAGGGACAATTGTGTTTGTGTAAGCAGATTTGATGGCCGCGCCCTTCTTGATTTTATTCGGGAATCTGGGTCTCGACATTTTCGGGCCCAAGAAAAGTCTGAAGAAGAGGAAGAATTAGAAGAGTGTGTTAATTTTGAGCGTTATCGGGATTTAATTAAGCATCGACGTAGAGGATGTCGGTACTTTTTTTCAATTTTGTGATGTCAAGTTAAATTGTTGAACATTTCAAATATGATTGTCCTCATTCATCTCCTTTCTTTGACAAAACTATGAAGAAGTCAAGTTTTTACTTTTAAATTTTAATCGTGTGGGGAAAATTTAATTGGATTTTAGTTTACAACCTAAGTTGTATATAAACAGTTACTGATGAGGAGGGTTTGCAACATGTTGATCAAGAGATGGAAGCAAAGGTTAATGCTTCATTCGCACCTCAAAGGTCGTTTTCGAGTTTAGAACTCTCTGTAGCTTCTAAAAAAACATTTACACAAGATTTTTTTCCTATGTGCAACTCCCAATTTTTTCTAGCGTGTTTCATGCATATCTGGCAGATCTCAGCTGGCACAGCCTCCTGCAACCAAAGGCTCTTATTCACAGGTGGGATTCTCATATGAAGGGGATGGAAAAGAGGAAGCTCATTCTTCAGATGCTGATGATAATGATGAGGAGGATGAGGATGATGACGATAACGATGAAGAAGATGATGATGATGATTTCAACAGTGATGATAGCAATGATGAAGGAATGGATAAAATAGCAAAGGAGTTTGGAGTGAAAAGGTATGGTTGGCTTGTTTACATGGACAAGAAAGCTAAGGAGGAAGAGAAAAGGCAGAAGGAAGTGATCAAAGGCGATCCTGCAATAGTAAGCTTTCACAAGTTTGGGTTTTAAAAAGTTGTCCGAGTCTTAAGTGCTAATCAGTGTTAAATTTGCATAATAATATTTTCTAGAGGAAGCTTACTCGCAAGGAGAGAAGAAAGGTTTCTCAGATAGAAAGGGAGAGAGAAAGGGAAGCTGCACGGATTACTGGAACTCGTGTTCTCCATCATGATCCCTACCGGTATGGCGGTATATAATTACTGGAACTCGTGTTCTCCATCTACTGATATTTTACCAGTCAAAGATTTGATTCTTTGCAATTGGTAGTATTGAATACACTGTTACGTATGTTCATGATAATTTGGCTTCCTGTTTATTTGTAGTGAATCTAGAAGAAGTCCGACATATGAAGCATATTCTCGTTCAAGAAGGTACATTCTCTACACCCGTGTTGTATACATTTTTTTTCTTCTGTCGAAAGGAACTTGATAAAAATTGTAGAAGTTTTTAACTTGCCTTTGGTGTGTTCAGATCAAGATCACGATCACGCTCACCATCATACTCTAGACGATATCCTCGTGGACGACATTCTGACGATGTTCATCGAAGCAAACCAGTGGCTCCTAAAATAGAATATATTACTGAATTTGGTGGCTCTGGTGATTCGAAGGAAACAAAGCTTGAAGGATTTTCTCCGCCATCTTCTCCATCTCAGGCTGATGTGTTAAACCGGTCGGAGCACTCGACCTTTAATTCTTGCAAAGATAGATTGGACAATCTTTACTCTGCTGCAGCTTTTCAACATTTTGTTACCCGAGGAAAACTTGTGTGGTTTAGAATAGATCAGGCCTAGGGTTATCAGCATAACTGCAAAGAGGAAGAGGGAGGAGGCTTCCTCTTGGAAGCTGATTTTGTTTTTCCGTGAAATGGACTTTCTAGAAGCACTTCAACTTACTTGAACCATTGAAAAAGGGTGTATCTAATATTTCTCTTTTGTGCAGGTCATCATCTGGTCACATACTTGAGGCACTGCATGTTGACCCTGCTTCTGGTGTATCTGTAAACAAGGACAAGGGCACTAAAGTGCCAAAACCATCAGTAAGGTATGCAGTGATGTTTGTTTTGTAATTCACTTTTTGTTATTAATCTTTCCAAGACTAATTCCTAAGTGTGGACAATTGGAGGCTGTCTTGATCATTCAGCTCATCTGTACGTGTTTGGGTAACATTTCCCTCATATTCTTTTCTTTCCTTTCTTTGCAGCACATCTTCAGCATTAGCCAAGTTAACTAAGGGAAGTACTTCTGGGGGGCCATTGAAACAGCAAGAGGGGGAGAAAAAGGAAACTCCTCAAGAACGGCTTAAAAGAATTATGAGCAGGCAGCTTAATAAACAAAGTATGTCTTATAACTTATGCATCTTGCGTGGAAACAGTAAATTGGATAATTTTAATACTACTTTTTTTATTGGTTTTTGTTTTGAGCAATTCCATCTCTTTCACTCATGTTATACTACATTATGCACCACTTTTTGTTGTAGTGGGATGACTGGTCAGTATTTTTTTTCCGGTATGATTGTCTAAGTTGCTCCTTTTTCAGTTAAGAAAGATTCGGCTGCTGAAATGGCTAAAAAACGAGAGCAGGAGCGTCAGAGAATGGAAAAACTTGCAGAAACAAACCGATTAAGTCGATATAGGCGTCGTAGTCGTAGCAGGAGCTACAGCCGTTCCCCTCCGAGGTATGCCTTTTTGCTTTCTCTAGGATGCCTCTTAGTTTTCATTCTGTGTTTCAGTTTCTATTAAAATATTGTAGTGGCCTAAGTAGGTGTGATGAATAGTGGAAGCCCTGAATTTTCTCATTGGAGCTAATGACGTATCAAAGCTGAAGTTCCACATAAACATGTTCTTAAAAGTTTTATACATGTCTGTTTTCTGTGTTCTTTATTTCATTTGTTTTATTATTATTTTTTTAAATGCCGAGTATATCCATCCATTACATGTGCTTCTGCATTTTCTTTTCTCCTTATTTTAAAATTGTATGTTCGGTGGTTGGTATTGAGCTTTGTATTGGCTTTATAGCAATGGATTAACAATATTACGTCTTTTTATTTTAGTTGATAAGTATTTCTTATGTCACTACTTGTGGATGAATATTGTGTTTATTATTGCAGGAGGTACAGACGTACTAGAAGCCCCAGTAGAAGCAGGGGTTCTCGAAGATATAATTCCCGTTCCCCTTCTCGTTCCTGGTCGCCCTCTCGGTCTCGGTCCCGTACTCGGACTCGTTCTCGGTCTCGGTCTCGGTCTCCGTCTCACCCTCACTCCCGCTCACCAAGGTACCCGCAATTTTCCTTCCCCTTTGGTACCTAAGCTGTTTTTACTTGTTTTTTGACCATTTGTACAGTTGGGGAATTAATTACGAAAGCTGGTTTTACAGGGTACGAAGTCGATCGAGATACTAATGATCTTGCAGTTTATGAGCCAATCGTGGATTTTTACTCAAGTATTTTGGAGTCTGTTTGTACTTTAAAAGTAACAGTGATCAGCATTTGCCTGAGATGTTAGTGTTCTTTTTATATGGGAGAAGATCGACTTCTCCCCCCGTTTTTCAAGATAAATTATCTCTACGATGAATTCTCTCCCTCCCACCCTCTCGTTTTGGTCTTTTACCTGAATCAGGTTTCCTTTGCTCTCTATTGAATGATATTAACTGCTTTGTATATGTTACATAGAATAAATATCTATATTGTATCTTTGTATGACCATGGATCCGAGGTATGGTATTTTACCTGTTATTATTCGATGTATATGAGAAAATGAGGTCAGCTCAAAACCCTGATTTTCTAATGCATAATAACCGAAGTAGTCTCTCTGGTTTCAATCTCAAGCCATGGGCACGTGGCACCTTAGAGAAGGTTAGAATTGTAAATTGGTGTGTTTGTGACTGTTAGTGTTAGAGGAAGTTGTCCCCGCATCATATATATTATTCTCTGGTTTCTTTTTACGATTTGATCGACAGTTTTATGTATATCTTTGAGTCGAAGAGGTGTCAATAGGAGGCTAGGGGATGCTGGATTGTGGTGGATGAAGAAAGTAATTATTATAAGGTGATAAAATCTGGTCCAGTACCAATTTTGAAGGTAGGGGAGCCTTGTATTATTGTATGTCAGTTGTCAAGGATGCGATCTGGATGAGTATTTTATCTCTTCGAGAAGGTGGGAGTTTGGCTTATGGCTGTACGCTAGTTCTTCTAGACATTCAGAATGATTTGACTTGAAAAGGAAAGTGAAGTTTTCTAGGAATCCAAAGACAATATATATCCAAATAATGATTGTAATGCGATAAAAATCTTATCAAATTGCGGCTAAGCTTTGAGGGTACAACTATTTTTTTTTTGGGACGGTGAAAATCTGAGGTCATAATACAAATATACAACTCATCATGGTCTCGGTAACAACACCTGTAAAGCCACAACAGAGTATTTGAAGAAAATGGCTTTAAGAGAAAGGGAAAGTCATGCCCAAAATTTTTATGCATGAAATGGCTTTGGCTACAGCGTACTGAGCGACCTTATTTTTACGCTGAACTACCGTAAGTCCTGCCCAAAAGAAATTTTATACTGAAAACTTATTCTCACTTTGCGAAAGGACTTGCCAAAACAAGTTTATCTTAATTCTTGAAAGACCATATAAGCTCTAATTGTTCCTTTAAGAAATTATAAGCTGTCAACCATATTTGAAATTCAGCTTAAGCCAGAGCATCAAGAAACTAATTTCAGTCCCTTTCAAAAATTAATATTTAGAAAAAAAAAAAAGAAAAAGAAAAAGAAACCGAAGTCAGTGGGCTTTTGCCATCCTAATCTACATCACTATATGGGCTTAGGTAATGATGAATTTTTTGTGCCCAACAGAAAACCTACTCCAAACTTTGGCCCACCAAATGAAAATATGTAAAAGGAGAAAAAGAGAACTTTGTTAACTCTTGTTTAGTGTAGGAGAAGCAAGTTTGCCACAGTTGAAGCTGTTTCATAGGAATATAATCAGCTTAAATACAAAATATACATGTATTAATGATCCAAACTACTTTTCCACCAACCTCCAATCAAAACTTAAAATTTAGTAATAGATTCCTTCCCTCCCATGGATACTCATGAAGAGCAATTGATTAAAACAATGGAAAAGAGATTTTAAATGAAAACCCAAAAAGAAGCAAAGTGGATGTAAACCAAGTTGCCCTCTAGATGCATCTTATTCATGCTGGGGCCTTTAAATCTTTTCGGTTCTCTTTTTTGCATCCCGTGAACAACACGGGAAATCTTCCAACTTCTTCTTGCTAAAGGCTAAGAAGGGCATTTAAAGACCCACATTTAGAACCCTCTTACTCAACTTTATTCCAATCCTTATCACACGCACGAATCTCATTTTTCAATGAAATTAAAAGACGCCCATCTTAAGCTTTTACCTCACTTTCACGCCTTTACTAGTACCTGCCTACTTGATTTCGAGATTTAGAGAAGGTTTCACATAGAAAAATTGGGAATTTGAGACCCCCCACACGAGGGGCCACTATATTTTACTTATATATTATTCACTCTGGCCGAAAGATGCTTCAAACAAAAATATACTATATGACCTATTATAGGGTAAGCATCAATCTATTGATCTATTCTGACTAATCAGAAAAGTACTACGATCCCCTCTAGCAGTACAAATCTTTTTTTATGTATATAATAAAAGAGAACCACCATGAATTGATTGTCTCTTTTAGCCTTTGTTAGTTTTACCCATTTGTTTATTGTTTTAGGCCTTTAACACTTTGTACATACCATGATGAAAATATATCTCCTTTCATTTTTTTTATAGAAAGAAATTCCCACCTGTATTAGGCTTTAGCTACCCATGTTTCCCACAAATCGTAGCCAAATACTCCATTTCTTTAAATTGTTTCCGAGTTTATAAAATATTTTTGCGAGGTTAGTGAAGCACATGGGATGGTGTATCTCTCTTGGAGTAGTTAAATAATTATTGTAACCTGAGAGTGTATGAATTAAATTAATTAGGATTATTTTGTAGGTTTAAATCCTACCCTACAAAATGATTTTATTCTTGTAAGCATGCATTCCCATCTTATAATCGCATTGATTTTATATAATTATCATCATAAACGACAAACCACTAAACTGTCTTATCTCTCTTGTCCTAGTCTATGTTTTGAGGCTTCAACTTGGATTACATTATGAAAGAAAATTGTATTCTCTCTTGGTTAAAATAAATAACACTCTATGATCTAACATCACGGTGACATCACCATTTACTAATGTCCATATTATGGATTTTTATGCATTTGGCTTTAATTCTCAGCCAATAAAAAAGGCCACAAAAGCGAAGGAGAAAAAAAAAACACTTTTCACTTGGCCTATGTGCTACAAGACAGGTAACGAACACAACTTGGGTTTAGTATATCTTCTAAGTTAGGGTATATAATTAGAGTCAATCATACTATATTTGAAGAATAATACAATTTAGAGAGGAGAATACTAAGAATTTTTAGACATTAGTTTAATTCTTAAAGAAGGAAAAACTGTACCTTTTGGGTTTCCTTCACTAGGTCTAATTGCATTATTGCTATGCATTTTCCATTAACATCTAGATGAGCTAGCTATGAGTAATAGCTTTAAAATATTTAATTTATTAAATATGTTTTGTCCCTTTTAAACGAAAATAATTGCATAAGTGACAAGGGACGTAACATAATATTAGCTTTTTTTAAAAAAAAAAATAGTTTCAATGCATCCATCAATCAGAAAGTACATACTTTTCTGCTTCATTCATTAATTAACACATATACAACCAACTGTATTCATTTTGAAAACTCCCATTTCATGACAAATATGTGGACACCTTCAATTTTCTTCCTAAACATAATTCCAAAGGAAGAAGAATATTGATAGCTATATTGACTAATTAATTACATTCATTAATAGGGAACACAAATATTTTGAAGTGAAGAAGACAAGTGAGAAATGTTGCCCACTACATCCAACCCAAATGAGTATTGACTAGGCAATTTTTGGTCCAATCTGGACCCTCACTTTGCCTACTAACTTTATATACAAGACAATGACAACCCTCCAATTACTTGTTCAAAGAGTGGCAATTTGTTTCATATTCACACAACCATGGACGACCTTTCATAGATTTTTGTTAAGCTTCTAATACGTCCATATTATCTTCCATGCTATTTTGTCCAATATTAATACCTTAGACGCCCTACAAATCCAATCTAAGCTTTCTATATCTTGCCGCTAGTTAAGAGACCATACTAGTTGGTCCATAAATCCATCCAAGTTAGAGTCCCACAAATCTATCTATCTAAGCTGAAAAAACCTCCTTGTTTTTCAAGGATCCCCCCCACCCACCACCCCCCCCCCCACCCCCCCCCCCCCCCCCCCCCCCCCCCTCTTCTCTCTCTCTTTTCTTCTATTTTTGTTCTTTATTTAATTTAGTGTATTTTAAAACGGTTGTAGCATTTGCTTAAGAGGGTTTCCAATCCGTATGGCCCATGCAAATCTCAAGAAAAAGGTACGACAACTAAGAGTTTTAATAGTCTCACGTAAGGTTTGGTATGAGTGGCATTGAAGTAACTTCCAAACTAAGAAGTTAAAACAAGTGGATATTTGCTTACTTGGTAATTAATTAGTTTTTTATGTAGATATGACTTTGTTAACATGGGCATTATATTATAGTCTAAGCTAACCGTTTAAGGTGGTAAACAGTTGACCAGTTACATCTTTACCGACCTAATGATTATAACAATTAATCTCATATAAGTTTAAAATAATATTTTCTTGATCAAAGAACGAAACTCAAGGCCAATCTCACATGTTAGATTCTCTAAAGTCAATTAATCAAAGTCTTGTACAAATTTCTTGATCTTGCCTCAATTTATTTCCCAAACATTTTAAAGTTCTTGATTTGTTTTCTCCTAGGGGAATATCAGTGCTTCTACCACGTGCTCAACCTGAGAGAGTAGCCGTTAATATTGAATGTGAATATATCCTAATTAATAACTAAAACCAAATTTGCAGAAGCTTCCTGCACCAAGAAAACATTTAAAAGAAATGGTAGTGTTTCTTGCAATCTTAAATAATTTATTCATTTATTTTTTGTTTTTATTTTGTTCAAGTTTGGTTGACAATAATGAAATTGTGCCCTTATTTGCTTAAGAAGTCCAGGGCCTCTAGGCTACTCTTAGCACACCTACGTACGTAACATTCCCTAACGAAGTTATAATTCTACGTATATATAATTACATATCTGTTTTATACTAGAGTACTAGATTAAGAAATTTGATTTTCTATTCATTTTAAAACTAGCATTTAAAGGAGTAATATGTTAATATTTTTTTTTCCCGGTTTCTAAAGTAAATGGATAATTGATTGACCTATATATAGTTGAAGTTTGATGTCAGTTAGGTACTATCTAGTATCTACCATCGTCTTAGGTAAGTAGTTTGATCTTCCTTTCTTTATAGCAAAATGGTATTTTAAGTCCCATTCTACCCAATAAAGAAAACAAAAAAAAAAATCAATAATGCAAAAAATAATTTGTGTGTGAAAATGAGAATTTCGTTTTTAGTTTCACATTTTCACCCTCTTGGTCGCAAAAATGAAAAATAATGAAATTAAGTATTGATATATGTACAACTCAATGGTTTGAGATACCAGCCATGAAACAACCCAGAAAAAGTAAATAATTAAAATGTGAAAAAGAGAAATTTGTTATTAAGTTTTAACAGAGCCGGCCATAGCCAGCTTTTCTATACCTACATATTATTATGGGCAACTTCCTATGCATCCATTATTATCTGTTCCTTATGTCTTGCTTGGATTAGATTGATTCTGTAAACTTTATTTTGATTCCCTGCAAAATGTTGGGCCTTTAAAATCCCATTTTACAGGCTCTCTTCTCATTGTATATTCCGGTACCCTTTAATTTGACTAATTAATATAGTTACAACCCTCTCCTAAAAGTATGGGACTATCTAGCTACTAATTTTTCTTCCCCTCTCAAAAATTATATATGCTATATTTCTAAGAAGTACACTTTGTTTTAATTATACCAATTAAAGCATTCAGTCTTATTGGATGCAACGTCTAACATAATAAGCTCTTTCTTCAAGAATTAATGGATGCAAACCAATAATTTTAATAGAGGGTTTTGAAGAAGTACTTGCATAACATAACACACAGACAATAAAACAAGATATTTACCGTATATATATACGCATTAATTTATGTATAGTTGTTCTTTTTACTTTTTTTAATTTTTATTTTAATTTTTGAACCAGAAAGAAGGAAATTGAACTGATCAGAACCGTGTAAGTACCACAAGACTATGTCTACAACAACACTTCTTCTGTTTTCTTTTTTTTTTTTGTGTGGTCGTTTTCTTTTATTTTGAAGGAGGGTTTGGTTGGTAAACTGAGTGGTAAAATTGGGAATTAAATAGAAAAGGGATAGAATCACATTTATTAAGATAGTACTATGGAACGTAATGAATGAGCAAAGAATGCTCTCACCTTGAGGAACATCTTCTAAGCTTAGTCTTAAGCTTATAAACCAATGATTAGCTTATTAGATTTATCAACAAAAAACTACTTTCTAATTTATTTTTTCTGAGTTCCAAGAATAAATAAACACAAAGTAAGATTTATTAATTGAAGTTAGTGTACAACAATGTGGACTGATGATTATATATGCTTCACCTTTATCTTTGCTGTCTAACAAAATCATCATAGTTTATGGGCCACAGATTAGTCATACCAGAGCCAAAAAACAATAAAGTTAAAAAAAAATTAAAAAAGCATAAATCAACAAGGATTAAGCTTCAAAAGTTCAATTGATTACAGTCAGAAATTCTTAACGCTCCACTTAGTGTCAAAAATAAAAATATTTTCACTTTGGTCCCAAAATACCGTTAAGAAAAGTAGAGAGCCCTCCCAACATAATCACTTCCCTAAATCCAACACTTTTATTAACCAAAAAAGATAAAGAACCGTTGCTCTAACAAAGAAAAACAGTAAATAGTTGACACAAATTTTTAATATATCATAGTCATTTTCATGAATATTTAGGGGCAATTTAGTGAAAGTAAAACTAAGATGCATTACCGAAAATCTCAGAGTGGGCCCCACTCATTATCAGCTATAAATTTCAAAGCTTTGTTTACGCAACAAAGTCTCTCTCTCTTCTCCCTGAAAAGAGCTCTCTCTCTCTCTCTTTCTCAGTCTCACTCTTTCTTACATTTTCACTCCAGTTACACATACCCTTTTACGAATTTCTGACCCAAAAAAAAAGAAAAAAATTCGAAACTCTGAGACGAAAAGAGAGACCGAGTAATTGATTTTTGGGTCTGAATCCACAATGGTCGACGTGGACCGGAGAATGACCGGTCTGAACCCGGCCCACGTAGCCGGGCTCCGTCGCTTATCGGCTCGAGCCGCGGCCGCGCCATCGACCACCACAGCCACGACGCCGTCGCTTCCGGTTCGAAATGGCCTCCTCTCATTCTCTTCATTAGCCGAAAAGGTCATAACCCATCTCCGGAATTCGGGTATCCAGGTCCAACCGGGTCTATCCGACGCCGAGTTCGCCCGCGCGGAGGCTGAGTTCGGCTTCGCCTTCCCTCCCGATCTCCGTGCCGTTCTCTCCGCCGGGTTACCCGTCGGGCCGGGCTTCCCGGATTGGCGGGCGCCCGGTGCCAGGCTCCATCTCCGGGCCTCGCTCGACCTCCCAATCGCCGCAATTTCTTTCCAGATAGCTCGGAACACACTCTGGTCCAAGTCCTGGGGTCCGAGACCTTCCGACCCGGAAAGGGCTTTACGGGTCGCGAGAAACGCTTTGAAGAGAGCTCCGCTTCTGATACCCATCTTCAACCATTGTTACATTCCTTGCAACCCTTCTTTGGCCGGGAACCCCATATTCTTCGTTGACGAGAATCGGATCTTCTGTTGCGGTCTAGATCTCTCCGATTTCTTCGAACGCGAGTCTCTGTTTCGGAGCTCCGAATCGGATCCCCGGGTCCTGAAGAAGCAAAGATCCGTGAGCGAGAAATCAGCCGGGTCTTCTTCTAATTTCTCGAGGAGGAGCTTGGATACCGGGTTCGGGTCCGGAGCCAGAACGCCGAGATGGGTCGAGTTCTGGAGCGACGCCGCCGTCGATCGGCGCCGGAGGAATTCTTCGTCGTCGTCTTCGTCGTCCCCGGAGAGATTCTTCGACATGCCCAGGTCCGAAATCCCCAAATGGGTCGACGAGTACGTGGAGCAAATAGGATCCGTTTTGAGGCATGGCGGGTGGAGCGAGTCGGATGTATCGGAGATAATGGAGGTTTCGGCATCTGGGTTCTTTGAGGGAGAGATGATTTTGGTAGATAATCAAGCGGTACTCGATGCTCTGCTTCTCAAAGCGGATCGGTTCTCGGATTCGCTCCGGAAAGCGGGTTGGAGCTCCGAAGAGGTTTCGGACGCATTGGGTTTTGATTTTCGACCGGAAAAGGAGAAGAAACCGGTTAAGAAACTCTCGCCTGAGCTAGTGGAACGAATCGGAAAACTGGCTGAATCAGTCTCCCGCTCATGATACCGATTTCGATTTTTTTTTGTTTTTTTGAAATTTTAAAGCCTCGGGTTTTGTTTTTCGTTTTTCCCCTTTGGTTAAAGAAAAAAAAATCGAATACTTTGGGGAACGGGTTGTACTACGAAAGAAAATGTATTCTTAATTTTAAAAAAAAAAAAGAAAAAACGATCAAAGAGTTCAAGTTACAAGTAAAATATAATATAAATAATTAATAAAAAGTAAAATTTAACTAATTGTTTCTGTTTTTTGCTCTGGTTCCTGTTTTTTTTTTTTTCGATTTACTATTTCGCATTTTTCATTGATTCACTACTATGCTTTTGTGTTATATTAATAATTACGTGTCGACAGCTAATATATTTTTTGGGATTTAGTACCATAGTTTAATAATATTTAGTCTAGCTGAAAATAGCTCAGATTCCGAAATTAGCCACCAGCGCACGTGTGCACTGTTTTTTAACCAAAAAGGCCGTTACCGGGTCCCGCGTTTTGGAAGGTGAGCACCAATCAGAATCTGCCTCTGTTGAGCTGGTGTGGGACAGCGCATAGTCATACCCCATCCAAAGAGCACCTCCGTTAAAACGTCGCCGTTTGCATCTCCAAAATTCTTTATTTATTTTTTATTTTTTTACGTATTCTTTATCAAATAGGTTTCAGAAAAAGTTTAAAAGGAAGAGGGCAGTGTTATGGTGCTCAAAATCATAATTATAAGTAGTAGATAATAGACTAACACATCATAGACGAATACACTATTCACACTAATAATATTTCATTAGTGAGAATTAATTTTCATAGAAGAACATGAATTATTATCCAATTGTGATGAAAAACACTTTTATAACGTTAATCGTAATCGTATAGTTTTGTATCCATCAAAAAATTCTATTGCTCATAGCCTAACTTAATCCCATGTGTCTCTTTTCACTCTAATTCTACTTTTGTACTTGATTGATTTAGCAATATTTGAATAAAAAGTAGGGATTTTATTTTCTGGGGGAAATATGTTTTTTTGTTTTTTTTTTTTTTCAAGCACTGCCAAGTGCCAAGTGAATGAGGAGGTGGGTGGTTTGGTCCGAGAAAAATCTCTCCTTTTAAGAAAGAAAACTATTTAAGACAGAAATAGATAGACAAATAGATAAGGATATTTATTTTCTTTCTTTTTTTTTTTTTTGGAATTTGGGAAAAGAGAGAACGGGGATTAGACTTAGGGGTACCGTGGGGGATTTCCAATTTCCATAGGGAAAAACCTCCTGACAAAGAAACCTTCTCACCGTTTAGCTTTTATGAGACACAACTACGAGGTGTGTAAGCGTGTTTTCGCTATCTTCAGTGTTTGTTTTTCGAAACGATGGAAAGAGTGTTTTTGGATACGTAAGTATGAATCCAAATTCAGTGTGTGAAATGAAAAAAAAAGGCTTCGTTATAAAAAGTCTTTGCAATTCTAAGAAAAATACAAGGGTATTTTAGGAATAAAGCGAGAATGGGACCACGTGATGTGGGCTCCAACTCTGGGGTCCGTACATGAGATGGGATAGTTGGGAGAAGGTGCAAAAAGCGAACGCTTTCATAACTTTTTATTTTTATTTTTTGATTTTTGGTTTTTGATTTTTATTAAGATGATTCATGAAAGAGTACTTAAATGCAAATTTTTTTGTACACATTAGGGGAAGCATCGATTGCACGCCCCACATATCGTGGAGCGTGAAATGTGTACGGACCAAATAGAGACATAGAACCTGCAAAATTTGAAATTACTGTTTTTCTTTTTTTTTTTTTTTTGGGGGGCTAAAATTTAGTGTTTGATTCAGTGGTTTGGTTTATTGGCTTTAACATAAGTTTTTGGGTAAATTCAGTTTTTTTTTTTTGGCGTATTTATTAAGTACTTTGTTTGTAACGACACGTAAGAATGCATCGTCCTCTCTGTATTATTGTAGTAATACTTACATAATGTAAAGCATTGATTACTGAGCTGACAATCTTGTTGATTACGTTGATGCTCCATGCACGTAAAATTATTATCCTAATTGCCTACGAAACTTAAGGCCATATATCTATATATTTGCCATTTTTACCTTTGGATCAACGATTAATTTAATTTATGATATATTATTTCTTTTCCACATAGTCAAAATGATAAAAAAAAAAATTACAAGAGAAAAAGGCCAATTGGGTATCTGCAGTACAATGGATAATAAGTTAATGTTTCACGCCATTTAGTTATGACTTTGGTGCTTGGGACATGTACACTAACAAAAATATATGGATTGATCGACACAAATTTTACGTGTGAGTTAATAATGTAGTAGTATATATAGAGGCAACAAATTCTTCTATAAACATTTTTTGGAAGAAACATGATTATTAATTTCACATCTCTATTAGTTGTGGGATTAATTTAAGCATTACATATCATACGCAATGTAACCTGATGGTATATAAATTGGTCACTTATTATTATTATTATTATTATTATTATTATTATTATTATTATTAATCACTGAATGCGTCTCCCAACTAGAGGAAATATCATCGAGAGTACAAGAGCAAATTAAGTATAAAAAATTTAGTCAAACTTAGAGAAAGGTAAACCCCCAAAATACCTGTATATTACCCGAGGAAAATTCCATACAATTTACATAAGAATGCATGATTAAAAAGGGGTACAAACTGATAAGAATGAAAAGAAAAAAGAAAAAGAAAAAGGGTTAGTACAAGTAGGCGAGAGGACAGTTATCTTTATGAAAGCGAAATATAAGCAGTTGTAGCAGCAACGTTAATTTGGATGCCACCTTCCCAAATGTGATTTGCCTTTGCTAAAATCATAAAGAGCAGTAGCAGAAAGGAGGAAAAAAATCATAAGAATTATAAATAGCAACAATTATTATAGTACTTTTGAGTTTTGACGAAGCACTGAATTATGAAAAGGGCAATTAATGAATCAGAAAAAGGGAATCCCGAAAGACCAACCAAAAAACAAATATGAATAAATAAACACTAAGCCCATAATATAAATAACAGTAAAATAAAATTGGAACATGGAATAGAGATGTTGAAAAAACCATACTAGCTAGGCTTCATCTTCCAAAGTTGAATTTGACAAGAAATATATTCCCAAAAAAAAAAAAATGACAGGAAATAATATAGAAGATACAGAAAATTAATGCGCCAACGGTCACTGCCACCACTACCTGAACCGACCGTTGCCATGTCACGTGCAACTCCACCGCCTTCACATGCCGCCTATTCCTCTCCCTCTCCCACATGCATACAATTATCTCCAGGTTTTATGTTGGAAAAAAAAAAAATTACCAGGAAACGTGGCGGTGTCCTATAGGTCAAGGGTGATGGGTCCTGGTGGATTTAATAAGGGGTATGGGCCGAGATGGTGTACTCTGTTTTTGGTGTCTGGAGATCTTGTGACACAACAACCAAGTGTGAAAGTAAGAGCAAAGATCTATGACATTTGTCTCATGAAAAGCCCAAAATAGAAGAAGCAAAAAAAGGATGCAAGATAACTGAAGCAGGTCGCGAAGTACTGAATCAGAAAAGAAGCAAACTATAATGGAAGAAAAAGACGAAGCATAGATTGGTGCATGCATAAGTTTGGTCTAGAAGAGAGTTTGTGGACCGTTGGTGATGGTGGTGGTGGTGGTGGTGCCCTTCAATTGTCCTTAACTAGGGTCACTTGCGAATTTTGAAAGACAGTGATACAAGTGGGGCTTTTCATGCCAGATAGAGACAGAAATTCGGTTCTCAATTTTACAAAAAAATTTGATGTGACATATTTTTCTGCCGGAAAAAACTGTTTGCGCTGACTAGATATATCACCTAAAATTATGAAATTGAATTACGTTGTTAATATTCAAATATTCATAATAAACCGTTAATATTCAAATTAAGAGATATTGCAGGATAGTAAATTTTGAATGTGGACTAATGTACCTGTATTTTTTTTTTCGGTTATAGTGGTAGTAGATTGAAGTTTGAAGCCCGCCATGAAAGATTGTCAGAAGAAATTAAATAAGAAAAACTTGGGAGTGTGACTACGAAAGTCGGGATTGACATGAAGGTAGATGAGGACTGAAATGTGTCTTTGGACTATTGTGGCATTGAGGGTGTTGTAATCTCTAGGCAGCTTCATGGTTGGCACATTATTGGAATTTGTAGGGTCACATTGTTACAATATTTTCAATGGCTCCATGTGTGGACGGTCTCTTTTGGTCTCCATGGCATGTGTATATATCCAAACTAATAGCTTGTAATTCATAATTTTTACATATATAAAAACAAGTATAGACACTAGTGAATAACTCTTGTTATTTATCGTTGGACGTTGATCGAGCGACCAAATGGCCCCTCTCTCCTAATCTTTGTCTTGCTTTGAGAGAAGGAAAAAAAAAAAAAAAAAACGTTTGTCACGTTATTTATGCTGTATAAGTGCAATCAATTATTTGGATAAAATTAACTTTAAAATTCTTGTTTAATGCCCGTTGAGCTGTTTGCCAGTCAATTTAGAAAACGACCGTTATTCATTTTACAGGTTAAGACGATTTATATATATATATATATATAGAGAGAGAGAGAGAGAGAGAGAGAGAGAGGAAGAAATTCAATCAATTTGAAAGTTTTTTTTTTTTCTTGTCAAATTTGATTAATGTAAAATTTTAAAATAAATGAAAGAATGTCTTCGTAATTTATAGACTTTGAATTCAGTAGTGTTTTTGTCAATTTAGAACGTCCACTATAAATCTATAATATATTCACAACAATATGTCACATGACCGATATGTTAATGAGACTACCTCCGGTTCTATATATTTATATATAGGACCATAAGCTTTACAGGAACTGCTTAAGTCTCAATTCAAGCAAAAATTCCTCCCAAAAAAAAAAAAAAATCAAGCAAAAAAAAAAAAAAAAACGAAAATCTGCTTCAGTCTCAACTGGGATACTGATACATAGCTACTTTCTAAGTAGCGAAAAGGAAAATCACGGGTTGAATGAACAGTGATTGGAACTATATATTATATTTTTCATTCTATTGGGCCCCCTCTCGCCAATTCTAGTCTAAAACCTATCGATTTTGACGCCCTGACCACCGAAAGAAAAAGATTATTGAAATGAAAAGAAATCACAAAAAAGAAAAATTACGCTCCAACTGAAAAATGTTGACAAAGATAGATACATATTGTAGCTGTTCACTATAAATTAAATTTCTTGTTATATATAAATCAAGACAATATGATTAGAGGTACGAAAGTGACATGGAAGTGAAACAAGCACTGTTTATAAATTTATGTCTTTCTTATATTGGGTCCCTTTTATGAGTGTACATTAATTAGTCTATAAAACACTATCAAATTACCTTAGGACGACCCCACCGAAAGGACCATAAGATTATTGAAATCCTACCAGAACTCCATAAAAGACTTGCTTTAAGACTTTGCAATTTGCATTACCTGCCAACTTGAACCCATCGTAGTCATTTTTCAACGAAAAAGGAAAAAAGTGAAAAAAAGAAGAAGAAGAAGAAGAAGAAAAAGGTTAAAATGGTTAGTTCTCATTTAATAATTAACCATCTCATCTGGCACCTCACCAACAATTAAGAAGAGTACTCAAAAAAGATTAATGCCAATAATTATCTATATACTACAAGGTAGGTTTGCTAGTTTCTCTATGGTATTAACGCTTTCTAAAAACGTTGACCAAAACAAAATAAAATGAATAACTGTATACTGAAAAAGTGTAAGATCATCCTAAACCAACCACTATTCTTTATTTGTCTCTTGAGATTATAGATAATTTTCGGGCAAACAGTTTCATAATTTGAGAATTCTCCGAAAATGCTGACCAAAACACGTCAAACCGGATGGAGAGGAATTTCTTCTAACGTTTTCTAACTTTAAAAAAAATAAATCAAACACAGAATAGTTGTTAAAATGTTCATATACATAAGTTTACATTTTTAGAAATTAATAAAAGAAAATATATAAGTAAGTTTAGAACTTATTAGAATGTTAGAAATGTGTCTTATTTTCCAGATTCTCATTATCATTTGAAGTCTGATAACTTATTTTTCGTCTCAATTTTGTAAGTAGACGCATACCTACTAATGAATGAGAAAATGCTCTATTTTTCTCTTTTAAAGAAAAAAAAAATATTTTCCCCTAAATAAACAGGCCATCAAATGTTGAATCAATGACCCTCAATTATTCAGAAACAAATAGAGGTGGAATTAGATTCAGTTGGGACCCACCAAAGAAAGGTGAAACAAAAGTCACCTAAAATGTCTTTAAAAGAGGCTAAACCCCACCCTGTCCCAGATGATCAATAAGTCAAAATGGTCCACTCTTAATAGCTTTCAAGAATGACTCCGTCGTTTATAAAGACAAATAATTAGGATTCATGCCAATAAATTCTGTCTATATAGTTAATCTACGATATGATAAAACCATACACAACACAAATGGTTATAGGGGAAGGCAAAAAAGGTGGAACATTTTCAATTGATAAGATGTGTACGTATATGCGTACAGATAAAACGTATTCTCTGTAAAAGAATGACTAAGTTCAAATTTTTCATGTTCCAGCTCCTCTTCCCTGAATAATTAATGCTGTACAATTCCATTTCCTATCGAATTTTGTATTTGAAATTTCAACAAATTTCTCATGCTGTCTGGACAAGTTCACTTTCTTTCTTTTGTTCAACTTTTGGAGAAGATCTGATTACCTTGACCCGAAATGATGCCTGCACATCACAATTTTTTTTAATACATAAAAAAGAAGAACAAATCTCTTCTGGAAAAATTTCCAAATGTTTGCTACTTATCATAGTTGAAGACACAATAAAAGGGTAAAACAGTCAGTCGTGTTATTATGGCCGTCTATTAGGGTGAGTCTCACTTGGATTCCATATCAATAGACGATCCAAGTCAGTCTGATCGTAGCAAAAATTTAATATTAAATAGTGTGTAAATCTAACAAAGTCGAATCTTAGTTTTATAAAATAGGAAGTAGATTTATAGAAATGGTAAGATACTATTGAAGATGAGTTCCTGTTTCGAAATGTGTAACCATTTCTAAACAAAAAATGGATGTGCTAGTTTCAGTGCCTCATTAGCCTTAGCTCAGTCAAACGACATGCAGTTTAACACATTCACCAAACGACGACCTGAGCTCACTCAAACGACATGCAATTTAACTGTTTAATACGACAAAACTGAAAATCATACGACAGTCTGAAATTAAAAAGGTCAGGAATATTAACTACCTTCTTGTCAGAACCAAACTCAATTACATCCGACGGTCGAACACGAGTAGGAAAATTTGGAGGTATTCTGTACCTTCTTCCCTCAATACTGCACGTTCGAATAGAATTATATACGTATATATATATATATATCAAAAATTGATTCACATAAATAAACAAAACCAAAATTTTTGAAGACTTACTCGGTGATCCAGGTACCATGTTTGCTTCTCAAATCAGTCAAGAAAAAGGCACCATCCTTGTAACTAATACGAGCGTGTGTTTTTGAGACCTGAGTTAATAAAAAAATTTATATGTACTCATTCTAATTATTTTACATTAATTAACATTTAACACCACAAAGAAATAAAGGGTTTTGTTTAAAAATATATATATATATATATATCAAATGAGTGGCTGGATGACCACCTGTGGCAAAGGAAGCGTAATAGACGTTCCTGAAACGTTGTCGTCTGATGTGCTCCTGAAACGACAATGATACGTCAGAAGAAACTATAATTGGATTATGATTATATTCTAATTAAATGAATTAGACTTAAATTTCATATTAAAGCGTTACATTATCTTGCTTAATATCAGTGTCTTAAGTCTCAATTGGAGAGCACATTTATGCAGCACGTACACGATCTGCATAAAAATGAGATGTATATATGTGTGTATATATTAAGAAAAGAAAGGCATATACCCAATTATGCAGGGTGTGTTCTCATCCCTGTTTAAACAAATGGGTTGTGAAGAAGTAGTGTCGTTTCCGTACGGTAAAAGAAACCACCTAAAAAAAAAGTGACCGTGAAACCAATGATAATTAATAAGAATAATTAAAAGGGCTATCTTATCAATGATCCTCAGAAGCCTTAGGCAGTTGGGATTAAAGGCTTACTCTCCGTTGATGGCCCGTTCTAGTGCATCATTATCCTCAAACCATTTACGAAGCTGGTCATTTGCCTACATAGTAAAATTACAAACATGGTATAATGATTAGATCATATGTAATATACAGAGTGTAAACTTGTGTGGTTAATAATCATGTCACATTATTCTTAAAAAAAAAAAAATTTAGTGTGAATTATGAGTATTTCTAGCATTACTCGAGATAAGGTGGGGAACATACTTTATCTGAAAGCCTGCAACTTTGTGCCCTTCCTTCGAGTTTTGAGCTGAAAAAATAAAAGAAGAAGAAATAATGTTAATAAAAAAAAGAGGGGCGGAATTTTGTTTGTTTTTATTTTTTTATTTTTTTTTCTAACACTATTATCTTAAAACAATATTTGAAGTCGGACAATAAAATGGCAAAGAAAAATAGGAGAAATTGGTATGAGAAAACAAGATAATAGTTAGAGAATCATTATGTCTTACCTATTACCACCTAAGACCCAATTTAACATCAAGGGCATAGCTATGTCAATAAAAAATCTCCCACCAACTCTTCCTGGATGTGGTATCCTAAACTTTGTCAAAAACTGCAATAAGATGTTACTCATTTTAAGTATGTTTACAACCCTATAAACAAGTTTTTCTCATTTATTTATTTATTGTTCTTATATCACACAACTAAGAAAATGTCCTACCGATAATGGACCAAGTCCTACACCCAAATAAGCTTTGTAAGTTGAAGCCATTAATGCAGCCATTCTAGCCATTCCATGAATGATGGCAACCCTCAACCTTCTAGCGTTCTCATACCTGGAAAATAATAGACCAAAAAAAAAAAAAAAGAAGAAGAATAAAGATGATACGACGACGAATTCTTGAATCGAAAAGGGTTTTCAGTGGCAATGTGATACTAAATTGCTGAGTGAAAAAGGAGGATAATAAACCTTTTCAGAGAAGAAACAACGTCAATAGGAGTTCCTGATTTAATGCTTTCTTCCCATGCTTTATCGAGCTCCAAAGCAAGCTGATAACCATCCTGTAACGATAAAATAGTTGGCAACATTCAACTCTTGAAAATCTGAGTCTACTTGAAACTTTATAATATTTTGGACAAAGATAACTCATAACGTTCAGGAAATATACGAACTCATATTAATCCATGTTGTTTACTGGCTTGTAAGGAGATTAAATGATTCTAAAATGAAGAAGTAAACAAGGCTACCTCAATGGCCATGCATCCACCCTGTCCCATATTTGGCTGCATAGCATGAATGGAATCCCCAAGCAATGTCACACGCCCCTTTCCCCAAGTTAAAGTAGGCGTTCGATCGTATATGTCTCGTCGAAGAATTACATCTTCCTCTGTGGCAACTATTAGATCAGTCACATTCTCACACCAGCCCTCAAATATCTTCAGCAGCCTTTCCTTTTTACCTGCCAAAGAGTTCTTTGGAATTCAGAAATCTTTGACTGACTAAACACCTCTATGAACAGAGAAAAAGATTTGTGTTCCAGAAAAATCACACTGCTAACTTCTCAACTAAGAAAACTAAGATTTCGCTAGTGACTATTTGCCGTCTGCATAAGTTCTGAATACTTTGAGCATTCAAAATCAGTAATATGTACCATTGGGGCCATCGACACCACCGGGTGGTTCCTTGTGAAAAGCGTACCACTGCATCTTCCCTGCGCCAACATCTGATGAAACAAAGTATTGCTTGTGTCCCAAGAATACTCGGTACCTTCAGAAAGTGAAGTACGATCATTTCAGTCTCCACACTAAATGCTAGTAAAGAAATAGAAGGATCAAGTGAAGAAGAAGAAATTTAATGCCAAGATAAGAGAAGGCATACCCTACGGTTTCAATGTCAGCTGGGACAAAGTCTGCAATACCGGTATAACAAGTATAATCTGAGTAGATAGCTTCTGTTTGACCAAACAAGTTCTTCCTGACCTATCACAAGTGGAAAAAAGAAAAGGTTCACTGATTGTATTTGTTATTGGAAATTAAATATACCCTTTAGCTCCTTCACGCTTGTTCCCAGTGGCAGAACATTTCATTTGTGCTCCAACCATTTAGGTATCAATATTGAGTGATGGTGTTTACTATTCTATACAAATAACAAAAAGAAGAAGTGAACTCCTTTTCTAATATATTCATCTTATTGCTTTAATCTTCAAACCAAAATTGCGTCTTTGTAACATAAATTAGAGACAAAATGAAAAAGCCCCCAAATTACTAAGTACACAAAATTATACCTTTGACCATATACCATCAGCTCCAACCAGAAGATCACCCTCATAACGCTGTCCATTCTCAAGTATTACAGTGACCTAAACTTGTGAAATTGAGAAGAGACAGATGAATAAAATGTCAAAAAACAAAGAGCGGTTGAGCCCGTTAATCATACATTAAGTATAAGCCTCGTATACCAAAACCAACATATTTATTATACATAATAGTACAAACTCTTTAATTAGATTAAAAAGCAAGTACCGTATTAGTATTACCTTGTCTCCATGGTCCTCAAAATTAACAACGTTACTTTCATTCATAATAATCTCTTCCCCAACTGCACGAGCTAGGATTTGTTGCAAGGACATTCGGCTTATAACTCTTGTAACTGGAAGCCCTCGTTCTGCTGCAGGAGTGAATGTATCAAACTTGACGTACCTGATAATCAACTAATCATTACTCTTATCTGACTAGTTCCTTATATATAATTCAGTAATATCCGGTACAATAATCTCAATACAAAAATAACAAGCAGTTTTAGACATAAAACCAATTCGACTCTATCTCCTTTTTAGACATAAACCAAAGTGATATACTGATATTTGATCAGTTTTAATGTATATTAACCAGCAGAGTAAGAAAAAAAAATGTTATCTTCCTACACAACAAAGCAACTTCAGGAAAAAAAAAAGGGCCCAAATATTTCTATCTATATTCTAGTTGTAGCAGTCAAATCTTTTGTATTAGTGTAACGTTAACACTTCGTCTAGTCTCTGATGAAGTATATCAGCTTAGAAGATTAAGCTAGTCAGAGTCAAATATTTGATAATTTTGACCACAATCATGCCTAAACGATTAGACGATAGAAGCAACATATTGGGCTAATACTGCAAATTGATTAGAGAGCTTACCAAGTACCCGAAACCCCATCAACCAACCCGTTAATCCGGTCACCAGTAACACACCCGACCCGCATAACCTCCTCAGCAACATCCAAATCAATAGCTTCCAACGCAGCCAAAGCATTACTCTGTATCTGAATCGGACCTCTATACTGTCCCTCACCCCTAATAGCACTCAAATCTTTCTCAAACACCAACACTTCAAATCCTTTCCTTTTAGCCGCCAGAGCAAACACCAGCCCGCCGATCCCTCCACCGGCGACCAGCACTTTAAGCTTCTTCTCCGGTGGCCTCTTTTTCCCGGCGGCCTCAGCTCCGGCGACTTCGGTAGCCACCGCCGCCGCCGCCGTGGGAGTCTGAGCCACCATGGCCTTCACTTCAGGAAAACTCTTCTTCTGGCCACTACTTGATCTGCTCTTTAAAGGGTCGTTTGAGTGAAAACATGACGAGAATTCAAGTGGGTAGTCTTTGGAAAATAGATTCGGGAACTGGGTTCTCGAGAAAACCGTCGTTGAAAGGCTCATGGTGTTCGAACAAAGAGTGGAAGCCATTGTCGTTTTAGTTAAAGGCTTCTGCTTTTTCTTGTTTGAAAGTTTGAGACTAGAAAGAATAAGAGAAAACTGGGTTTCCTTACAGTTATGGAAGAGAGAGAGAGAGATGGTGGTGGGGTAACGAAGATTAGGAACCAATCCCTTAATAAGAAAAATAGAAGGAGCTTCACCAATCATGGAGATTCTTAGGCCAAGTGGCAAACTCCTGGCTTCCCAACTCAAATTTTCATGTTCGCGGAAAAAAAGAAGGAAAAAAAAAAAAAGATCTTTTAAGACAGTCAGAACAACTCAGGCGTTTTTGTTTCTGTGGTTGTAGTTAATGTTTTGAGCTTTTAAAATCGAAAATCCTGTGTACCGTGTACTCTGTTTTTCCTCGTCTCGACGACAATATTGTTTTTACTTAGGAGTTGAAAAAATGACTTTTTTAAGTAAAACATGTCTTAATTTCTTCTTCTTCTTTTCTCTTTTATTTGAAAAAAAAAAGAGTGTAGTCTTTAGTTTTATTTTTTAATTATAATTTTATTTGAAATGACTCGAGTCAATTTCAAACTTTAAAATTAGAAGGAAACATCTTAGTATGGATTTTCATGGAGGTTATTTACTTGATGACCAATAAAATTATTAATTGATAGAATATTGCAAATATTTATATTTTCATACCACTTTTTTTTTCCCTTTCCCTTTTTAAAAATATCTGATCTTAATAATGTAGACTCAAGGTTTTGAACTTCTGAGGAGGAAAAGTAAAAATCAGTGTGTAAGTTGAAGACCTTATTAAAGGAAAAAGACATAAATTTTCCATGTTTTCAAGTCATTAATCGATTAGTTCATCAAATAAATCTTGATAACTTCAATGGTCAGATAACAAATGAATGGGCCTAATCACTGAAAGCAGGTAAGTATTTTCAAGCATTAGCTAAGTTAGGTAACAAATCTAAAAAAGGAAAAAACTACAAAGATATGACTCGTAATTAAGTAAGTCGGCAATTTGTTGTTGAAAGAAATAGCAAAATTGTGTTTCAAAAAAAGAAATAGCAAAATTGGCAAATGGCCTATTCGAACGTGTACCAATAGGATCAAATTGAGACCAATATAGAACAGACTACAAAGTAGATTAAACTGAGGTAAAGCTCAGCCAATAAGGCTTTTAACAATAAGAAACCTCTACGTATGCAATCGTTTTTCTTGGATCATTTGACCCTAAAAAAAGTTCAATTAATACTTGGCAGTCAGTAATTAGCACAATAAAAAATAATTAACACTCATTAGTCGGTACGAAGGGCGGTGGTGCTAGTCCCACTAAAGTGGATTATGTGTATTTTGCTACCAAAAACGGACAACGTGATTTGTTGCAGCAGCAATCAACGAGGGCCCACCATATTGACTCAGTTTTTTATGCTCTTGCTCACGTGGCAAGAACTGGTGGACGTAGATTGTAGAATAGCTTGTCACAGGACACACCACAATCCTTCAAGCGGTGGATGTGTGATGCGTACACGCGTCTACCATTATTGGATCCTGCCCGGATTCATTGGGTACAATGAGATGGGCCTAGATAATTTTTGGGTCAGGCCCAGTTATATAATTATTATTATTACTATTATTGTATAATTTTTTTAAGAGTTGCTGGATGAACCACGTAACACAGCTTAGGAAGCACCACGCAGTCACCACAAAATGCTATATAGATATTTTCATTTCCACTTTTGCTTTAGTTAGATGTGCTAAGTCAAGGATCACTATCAACATGATATTCAAACGTGGATATTTAAGTATGTTTTATTGTTTCATGCGTGATAAGCGAAAACAAAAATATCATAAAGGGGTGTGATGCTTAAAATTTTAGACGGGTTATCCCAAAAATTGAACTTTAAAAATACTGTCCACAAATTTTGCAGGCACCAAAATATCTACTCCTTCCACAAGAAGTTTATAAAAATAAAATCAAGCACGCAACATTTCGTTAGCATAATTTCCCTTTGTCTCTTTCATAAATGTACTTTCAATAATTTTATTATGTTAACATTATTCATTTCACATAAAAGTAAATGAAACAGGAATATCATGTTATGTTCTCTCCTTAGATTTATAAGTTCCCCAGTTCAATATTGTACCAATCTATTATAAAAGTCTGATCTTGATCAGATGAGTAGGCCCAGCCCATCAGGGGATTGGGTGCTTCTATAGGTATTGGCGGCTGCGGTTGATCCAAAAAGACGGTTCTATTTTTGGTTTTTAAGGTAGCAAACATAGCATGTTGTGAAGAGAAAGAGGCATGTTAGTTCAGATGAATATGCATTGTTGATCGACTATTGAACTTTTTCTCATGATCAAAAGAGTGCCAAAAAAGCCAGTTGGGAAAAATGGAGTCCTGCCTAATTAGAGAGAAAAAAAAAAAGTTGACAAATTCACTATAAGTGCACATGTAATAATGCCATTCCTGGAGAATTGCATGGTCCACTCTCCATATTCCTTTGTCTGTTTTTAGATTCTATGGTAATTAATCACAGCAAAATACAAATTTACACAAGAAAAGCCAAAAGAAGAAAAAAAAAAAAAAAAAAAGTAACCCAAAGAAATGTCTTTGAGAGGAAGACGAAAACAAAGGGACATTTAAAAAATAAATAAAAAATAATGAACATGATCCTCGGAACAAAGAGGGAAAGATAGATATATACTTGTTTAATGTTTAAACATTTCTTTGATAAAGAACTTTGAGTTAAGAAACATTCTGTTCAAGATTATGAAGAGACCATCTTAAATATTAGACATTTTAGCAGAAATTGTATTTTTCCCCCTCAAAATATGCAGTTGGTGTCTATATACATTGCATTGTGAAATGTCCGAAATAAAGGAAAAAAAGATTGTCAGTAACGTCCAATGTGATATGATAGAGGTTAGAAGAAGAAAAAGACTATCAATTAGAGACACCCAAAACAAGACAGAAGAAAAAATAAAAAAAGGTTTTTAGCGCGGACAAGAATTGATCAGGACTTGAGAAATGCATGAATATATTTGTGTATTGCCAGTTCGAGAATTCCTAAGCCGTAGTACACGATGGGCCAATGGCCAGCTCAGCTCATGAGTAGATGAGCCTTGTATCCATTTAAAATTCACCCTGCCAAAATTAAAATGTCTCATAATCATCCATAATTGTAAAAATAAGCAATCTTGACCACTCTTGGGGCCAGTTTGGCAAATCTTCTTCTTCGACTCTTTTTTTTATATATTCCTCAATTTGGCATTTAATTAGGTCCCAAAAGTCACTTCGAAATGTTTGGCTTGGGTGGTTTATTAAAAAGAGTTTTCTTTTGTACTTGGGAAGAGTTTCTTAGGAAGCCCACCCTATTAGTTTCTCCAAACAGAGTTTCCAACAAACAAGAGAAACTATTTTAAGGTTTAATAGAACTCTTTGTTTCCAGTTATATCGATTAATTTAAATACAATCCCATTTAGATTCCTATTTTTGGCCAAAAGTATAAAGCAATAACCAAAATGTTATACTTGTAAGAACTTTACGTTCCATTGTCATTGCAACGTGTCAAACATATAAGAAAAAAAGTAGACCAATACTACTTATTAGACCCAATTATTTATTTTTAATAACTTTTTTTTTTTTCCGCTCTAATTTATACCAAATTTTCTTTTCAAAGAACTTGTTTTGTTAGTTCGTTATTTAGTGCTTCGGAAAAATGACAAAATGAAAATTTTTTATCAGCAAAATGACCTTCTTCCATTTAATGTTGAGCGACTATGAGTGTAAAAAGAAAGTTGCTCAAGTTGTTTTACAAATAAAAATTTTGGGCATGACTTTCTATTTCTCATATTGTCATTTTACCCCTTCTTCGTTATTTCCATCTAAAGCAATTGGAAATGAGAAATTTAGCAGCTAAAAGTTTAAAGTTATAGTTAACAAATAATAAAAAAAGCTAAGTTTGATTTAGACATCTTTAAAAGTGGTACCCAACACGTAATATATTCATTCGTGATGGATTAGCGCAACGGTTATGATGTCTCTCATTCTCTTCTTAAAATGAACTCATAGTTTAATTTTAGGACTCTACTTAGCTAATAGACTGTGCAATATTAGGTGTATGGTAATCGGAGTAAACATTAAAGCCTATTGCTTACCTTTCGAGTATAATTTAGTTAAGTCTTTTAAGCTCCAATAATAGGTATCGAAATTTATGCAAGGAAAATGAGTTCGGAAGAGGTATAACACCATTGATTCCCTTTTAATAAAGAAAAAAGGGGAGAAAAAAAAAATAAAGTTAAGCAAAAGCCTTGTCCGGCATTCCACTTGCATCATAAACCTTCATATTGTTGTGCTCCCCCAAGTGAGTAATCATGAAATTAATTCAAGACGCTGAATAGCTCAAAACACTCTTTGCTCACACAAAGGGAGACTCAATGGGTCCACTCTAAACTATTTCGAAACCAATGTCATCCGCTGAACTGTTAAGCATTAAAGATTAAACTCAAAACAGTACTTATTTTTCTATCCGTCGTTTTCAAGAATATCACATGATTCTACAGCTCAATATGTATTCAACACAGAACAGAAACGCCATATATGAATTTAATCTTGACGCACTTTCCTTTCTCAATGCGTAATAAAATTAAACACTTAAAATGGCGATACATACAAGAACAAGATCCATTAATGATACAATTATCTTATAGTTAGCAATGTATAAGAACTGCCACATGTGCAAAACCCAATTTGACTCCATTTTTTTTTTTTTTTTGACACTATACCATTAATAATATAAACTTATTTGGTGTAACATTTTAATAAATTGACATGATAGCTCCATGAAGTAGTGCTTTCTACCGTTGAAGGTGATAAAACAACAGTGTTTGTATTCACAGTCCGTTGGTATTTGGCATCATGTAGCCAAATATTGAACCGTACCAGGACTGAACTCTGAACTCATATGACTACTCCAGACTACTCCACGCCACACTTTTTTTTTTTTAATTTTTAATTTTGATAAATCAAAATTTGGGAAATAATACATAGTTAAAAAAAAAAAAAAAAAACTCGAGTACAATGAATTGGAACAGTACGTGATGAACCTCAGTCAGCTATACATGGGGGAAAACAAAAGGTAAAAGTTGTGCGACATAAAAAGGATGAAAGTTAAAAGAAATAAACTATGGTAGATATCAAACTCGTAATAATTATGCTTTCCTACCTTCAAATCGTACGTATTTAATGGCCTTGTTTGTCTTCTTCACTAAGTTTTAACTTTTTTCTGTTTGATCTTAAGTTTGGCAGCAAGCAGAGCCACGCTACTAAACACCTTAATGATCCTTCTCATCCTTCTCAGTGGTCCTATCCAATCAAATTGACATACTCAAATGTGTATATATATATATATATATACATGTATATATGGCCAATCCACCCAATTCTAAAACAAGAGCCAAAAATTGCAATAGCCAAACTCTTACAGCTGTATGTATAACCTACAAAGAATATATAAGAGGCGAGAAAAACAGAGTGAAATAAGCTTCCAAAACAGATTTTCACACACTCAAGAGTAAAAATAATTAATGTAAATGGGGTACAACTACAGATATACTGATATATATGCTTTTATTAAGTTTGAAGAGAACTAGTCTCGTGACTAGAAGACTAACAAGAAAAAGAATGAAAAAACGTTCGGCTTCCCATGATCTGGGGACATATCCAAGCCCCGGAGCTCCACAATACCGTGGAAGCAACGTTAGCTGTCAAAAGGGTTGGGCCTCAGAACGCGTGCCTCCGCCGCCGACGACATCGGTCGGGGGAGGGAGGCAGATTGGTTCGGCTGCGCTGATGAGTTTCAATAGCGGAAGGACACTGCCCTCCAAATGGGAGGACGCCGAGAGGTGGATTTGCAGCCCGGTTTTCGGGCCTGCCAGTAACAAGAGCCTGAGTTCTCAGCCTCAGAAGCGGCCAAAGTCCAAGAGCGGCCCAATTGTACACCCTGCAACCGCGTACTACTCAAACCATTCCCCGGCCGTGGCGGCGGCAGAGGAAGGCGGCGGCAGCTTGAGGAGCTTCGCGGCGGCGAGTTCGCCTTTCTCGACGGGTGTTTTGGCGGCCGAAAGTGTCTTCAGTGGCGGAATAGGACAACTCTCTAGATTGGCTACTATTCCCGGATGGCCAGAACTAAGAGAGACTAATTTCTGCCCATCTCCAAAGGTACCATACCATCTTCATTCTGTTTCTAGCAATTTTTGATTGAATTCGCATTTTCAGTAGCTATTTCCCAGGTGGGATTGGCCAGATACATCATTGGCTCAAAAGGGTCTCTAGATAATTCGAGTTTGATCTGTTTTCTAGGACTAGTTTTTGGTACTAACTCTGTTCTAGTTTGGATTTGGAAACATCTGATCTTCATAGAAGGAGGGTGAAATCTCGGTTTCGAGGGCCGTTTCGCAGCGGGATATGGCGAACCAAATGAGTCCCAAGGACTGTGTCCATTCCTCTAATGTGGGGAGGTCTTCGTTTGCTTCATCTCCTCCTGCTCTACTTTCTATAATGGAGCAGCAGAGTGATCATTCTGGTAAACTAGAAGTCAAAGATGTTCAGGTTGACAAACGAGCCACCATGATTCGGTGGTCCAGAAGACGTGGAATCAGAATCAGTAGAAAAGGCCAGGCTGATGTTAATAATGATTTCAATGAAAACGCTTTGGGAGTTTCAGCTTCTTCTTTTGATGTTTCAGAGGCAGCCATGGACAAGTCAAAGTATGTTTGTTTTTGACTTTTTGAGCCTTCCTTTTCTCTTCCGTCTTTTAACTTTTGGAACGTATATATATAAGTGAACTGGGGTAGGAATCTCGAACCTCAAAATTCTCTTGAATCATCGGCTTTGTATCTGAATAGGGATGAAATTTGCAGTGTCATTGTAGTATGGTATGTTGACTTGTATAGTTATGGACCTTATGGTAGGAGTAGGACTATGTCACATGATAAAAGGGAGAAATAACTGGGTTCTACTTTAAAAATTAATAATGTCAGTCACGGTGGCAATTCGTGTTAACAGGTGGTTTCAGTTTAAAGTTGATATTCCAAGAAATATATATCTACTATGTATAAGGTGATTTTTGCCAAGAACTTATGTTGTGTGATGTGCAGGTGGCAAAGAGAGGAAGCTAAAATCATTGCATGGGAGAATTTACAGAAGGCAAAAGCTGAAGCCGCACTTAGAAAACTTGAGGTCTATTTATTCTCACCATTTTGATTCATTCAAATTTTTTAACAACATTGATTATTACTAAAAGCATTTCAAAGAAAACAATTACGTTCTGCTAAAACTCGTAATGAGCAGAAAAAGCATATGGTTTTAAACCAAATTGTTGCTCTTCTACAAGACTCTTAATCTAATCCCCTTACTTTATTCAGATGAAACTAGAAAAGAAGAGGTCAGCTACAATGGATAAGATCATAGACAAGCTTAAAACGGCACAGTTTAGAGCCCACAAAATGAGAGCAAAATTGTCATCCAACGACAGCCAAAGCCATGAGGTTCTCAAGACTCCCCGCAAGTTCTTCTGCTTCCGTAAGCATGTTCGGGTCGGATCTTTAAGCCGTTTTTTCGTTGCATGCCGTGCTTTCTAGCTCTGTTCTTCCCTGAATCCGAGTTGTCCGTTGCACAAGCTTCTTTTTTATTTTCCCTTTTTTTTGTAATCAAGGGCCGGGAGGGGGGATATATTATTCAGCAATTTTGATTAATAAAGTTCTCAAAGCTGTTTAAAGAATTGGTGCAACAGGCAAAATAGTAAGTTTGGTGTAGATTTATGGAGTCGTCTGCTGGATTGCATAGTATTGCTGTACTAGGAGCTCCTCAGTTCAAACTAGTTGATTATATAGGTCGCGTGGTGTAGAAGATGACTTACTTTGCTGTGATTCTTCTTGAACTGCTTTGGCTGCTTTTTCAGCTTTCTATGTAATATTATAACAACAAATAAATTGTTTTGACTGACGTTTAAGTGTTGCACATAGGGACAGGGGAATCTAATGTCACCATATTTAATATTTGTTGTTCTGTTTACTGTAATCATATGATTGGACTTTTAAAAGGAGAACTATATCCGCTTAAAACGACGCCTTGATTCTAGAAAACGAGAAACACACTAGTGCCTTTTTTAAACTAAAAAGTAAAAACTCTAAGTTGTGTCATTTCTACTATGATTTTGATCATACGTGAATTCGACAGCACCCTGGAGAAAATAAGTAATAGTCGACATTTTAAGTCTTAAACTAATATAAATTTTCAATTGATTACAGATGTGATACAAGCAAATCTGCTAGGCTTTGCAATAAGCCATACCCCATCATGCTATAACTATTTTCATCCACGCGAACAATGTCCCGAAAATGCCTTGAAAGGCTAGCTACTTTTACATTATTCAACCAACATCCCTCTTCAACTAAAATCACATTAAATTATAACATTATAAAAGTTTTTGGAAAGAAAATGAACTATAAACGTTCACAAGTTTTAACAGGATTATTTATAGCCAGAAAAAGAGCCACGAAGTTCTCAGTATGGCCTGTACCTCCAATCTGCTCTCGACGGTCTTGCACTGCCAATTCCATAACCCCACTGCAAAACGACAATGCACCATAAATTATCATATTAGCAGTGTTGCTAGAAGAAATTAAATTTGGTCGATATAGTTTCAAAGTTGAATTTTTTATATTCCACGAGAAACCACAAAAACCAAAGTACTAAATCCCAACCAAAGCAGGCAGACAAGTACATTCGTTCATTTCAAAAGTTAAAAATACAACAAAAACAAAACTAAATCCGCAACTTTTCTAACTGTGAAGGCACAAGTAATAATCTTATACTCACGTCATCAAAATCCAGACTTCCATACATCCTGCCGTAGCTGCGTATGGGACCAGCATAGCTCCCAAAGGCTTCTGCACTGTTCATCATAAAATTTCCACCAGAACCAGCATCATCGAGAGGTGTGGCAGTATCTATTGCAACCTGAAAAGCATAAGAATAAATATTTTAGCTATGTTTAGTAAGAAGGAAAAGGGAAAGGAAAGAAAGGGTAGGAGAGAAATGTGGAGGAAGAATGGAAAAAAAAAAAGGTTCTTTGGTAGGAAGGAAAAGGAGGGGAGGGGGAATTGGTGGAGTCAACACACAAATTTTTGCACAAAAAATGGAGAGAAAAAGGAAAGAAAAACTTGTTTAGTAATGGGTGAAATTTAATTTTACAAAAATATCATTGCACAGTAGTTTTAAAACATTAATAAAGCATGTAAAAAATTTATTTTAAAATAGACTAGTTTTCTTTACTCTCTACATACCAAACAACAATAGAGGAAAGTCATCTTCCTTCTTATCCTATACATTTTCTCTCCCTCCAATTTTTTTTTTTCCCCTTCCCTTCTATTTTCTTTCCTCTGTACCAAACGTTTCAAAGGTATGGTGAGCAACCCGCATTTTAATGGTGACACACAACAAATAGGACATTAACAACTCTGGAGCCAGAGATTTCCAAAGCGCAAAGTAAGTCGGCAGTTTTCAGCATATTATATGGGACAAAAAACTCATTCTTACAATGAGCACACACCTAGGTGAACAAGAGACCTAAATTCAATCAACCAACTTAAACTTTCAACATCCTAAAGTGACAAGCAGCTTTAACTTAAAGCAAGGATACTTCAAAGAGGAAAAAAACCAGTTAGCAATAGATAGAAGATAACCAAGATAACTGTTCTCAGATCAGCATCACAATTTCAGAGCACAGAAAGAGTTAAACCTGTAACTTGAAAGAGGTTTGAGGCAACGGAAAATCACCATGGTGCATATTCACAAATATTCACAGACTTTATTTTATTTTATTTTTTAGCAGCATCTTCAACAGATTTTATACATGGTCTAAGTGTTTTTTGTCTTCCTTATTTTTCACTAAATTATGGTAGTGTCACAAATTAGTCAGCATAAACTTAGCTAGATAAGGCACAAAAAGTTTCAACTTTCCGGTCATACCTGCTGTCCACATATCTCATGCGACCTTCGTGCCACACGTTCTGCTACACCATCTTCCGCAAATGTTACAAAACCAAAACCTCTGTGGCCACTTCTCTTGGGGTCCTACATTATGCATACGAATTGCATTACATTACCTAATCTAAGAGTTCTAGTTCTAAACCTGTATGGAAGATACACAACTATCTCACCCTGGGAACATAAACATCTAATATACGGCCAAATCTACCAAAGTATTGGCGAAGATCTTCAACAGATGCCTCTGGAGGAAGCCTGCCAACAAAGATCTTCTTCCCCCCTCCTCGACTGGATTCTCCTCCTAAGCCAACATGACAAGAAGAACATTGATCACATTTATCAATTATTACTAGGATAAATTGCAGAATCCCTGCAGTGTTACTTACTTCCATACATAGGTCCTGGATGGTCATATAAGGTAGGAGCACCAAGCGCTGCATATCTAGTTGCTGCAGAAATATATGCATTGTATGCACCATATCCGCCCTGTGACATTCTACCTACTGGCCTAAAGTCATCCTCCTGATAACATGAGATAATATGGTTTTCAACCAATAAGTTTTTCACAAAATAAAAAATAATTTAGACTTAAAAAGAAAGAAGTACCACAACAGTAAAAGATCTACTAAGAACTTGTTATGTTGTATTCTAATTTCTACCTTGGGTGTTGCTCGATCAACAACTACAGTAGAACCTCCTAACTCATGAGTATCGGCCATCAAATTATCAACAGACTCTGCAATATTTGGATAACATATGCTTACTTAATAATATAAGCACACAAACTTAATATCAAATGCCAAAAGAACTGTATGTTCAAAATTAAAAATGGTCATACTTAAGTGCTCAATACACATTAAATTATTGGTAATCAGGACAGGCAATATAAATATCCATCAGTTTAATAATGACGCAACAACATAGGTAATCTATTTTCTACGTTGTAGATAGGATTGAAAAGATAGTAAATTTAAAACATGACATGAAGGCCAAACCTGCACTTGCAAAAGTGATAAACCCGATTCCACGATGTGTATTTGAGCCTTGATCCTGAACCACATTTATAAAAATTAATCATAGTGAGTGCAAGCTTCAAAAATACTTACAAATAAAGAATTGTGTGTAATCATTGTTGGCTCAGTCAGTTATGCATTATAATCAACAAATTAAGACAATTACTTTACTGGAGCTAATTCTCAAATGTAAATTCATAAGGGGATAAGATTGAGCACCTTCGGCATGTATAAATCAGTTATCTCACCATATTTCTCAAAATGACTGCAAAAAGAAGAGGAAACAAGAACATCATGTCTATACACATCCCGGGTCATCAATTAAAACGAAAGAAGGGAAAATACAAAATATTTACGTAAAAGTAAACTCAAACTACCTCTGGAAAGTAGCTTTCGTCACTGATTGTGGGATCCTTGCCACAAAAATTCTGGTTACTTTCTTCGCAGGTGCCCTCATTTCCTCCTGCAAACAGATATAAATGACAATAAGCATCAGCCATAACAGTGCAATCTTTTAAAAATTAAAACTTTGACCTTATAGATACCATAGCACTCTAAATGAAAAATTCAATAAAACCTTGGGAGTGGCAACTTTAATCTCCAGCATTCTGCTTCCAAGGAAGTGCTCGCCTGTTAATGCTTTCTGTTTAAAAAAAGATTATGGTATGTAGCTCAATATGAAGAGAGAATTTACCCATTAATAATTTTAATACACATACAACACACTGAAACTAAATATCCAAAAGTGTCCAAACAAAAATTAACCCACCTTAGCATCTTCTTCGGACACAAATGTCACATACCCAAATCCGCGAGATCGACCAGTTGAACGCTCCTTTAAACAGAAGAACCATAAATATTAACAGACTATAAATGCCCTGAGTTTGATGGGAAATAAATTAAAGTAAAAAGGGATAGCTAACCTTCATGACAATACAATCTTCCAATTCCCCAAATTTGGTCATATACTCTCTCAACCCATCTGTATCAACATCCCAAGGAATACCCAGAACCTAAAATCCAATTTCAAAACACATAACAAAGAAAAATAATTGGAAATTAGAAAAAAAAAAAAATCAAAATCGACTCTGATAAGAAATGAAGGAATTGTTCGATAAAAATGAAACAATAGATTAGAACTAACCACAAGCTTGCGCTCCATGAAGAGGGTGGAAGAAAGAAACCCTAACACACTCAAAAAAAACCTGGCGTTGGTTCTAACCACAAACACACACTCTTATCTCTCGCTCGCTCGCTAAATCTCACACACTCGCTCCCTGCACATGATAAGCACACCTCTTTCTCACACACAAACGTCAAAAACGAAATCAAACTCACCATTTTCGCCATTTTTGGGATGAAGCAAAGCAAAATCTGATTAGAAACAAATCGAGCAAAAAGAATGAATGGAAGATAATTTGTGGAATTTACTCGCTCACTGACCTTTTTTTCCTGGATTCTCTTCAGACCCCCAACACGCTGGTCTCCCCTCTAAAACTCTCAGCCCTCTCTTTCTATCTATATTTTCACACCCCCCACTCTCTCTTTCTCTTCCCCAATCGCTCGCGCTGGCTTCGGACCTGAGCTGAGCTTATGCTTTTGTGCTCCTGGGCCTCTTTTATCACAGCCAGCCGAGCCGATCAAGAGGAAGAAGAGCTATGGGTTCCGGGTGGCCCACTTTGAAGGCCCATACTTTGTTGGGTTTCGACCCGTTAACACAAATCTTATATACCTTTGGGCCTCAAAAAGTCCACTAACTTTTGAAGAAATTTAGGTGGACGATCAATATTTTAAATTTGATAAAATAGATGTTTATTTTTTAAATTTTATAGTTAAATATTTAAGTATATATATTTTACACTTGGTAGATATATTAATCTACCAATTTTAGTTACTGTGCTGAAATGTACTAGACATATACTTTTTTGTACTTAGTATATAAAGTTTTATACTTAGTATATAAGCATATATACCAGACATTTTGATATAATATTTGACAAATGGACATTTATTTAAATTAGGCCCAAAATTTGGTTATATTTTATCAATGATTCGTGAATGCGTTGAGGGTGCTGAATCTACTCTCGTTTCGACTTTTTGACTCCTATATCTTTATTGAACTTTATTATGTTTTTATGATATGTGGAAGTGATGAGACTTGCGGAATGTCGTGATCACAACGAGAAACAAAAATGTCAATGCATTGCGTTTGAGGGTACTTGCCTCTTTTGGTGGCATGGCCTCATGCATTATATATGGATCCTTTACCAAGTCGATTGTCTTGTTAGAATATAATACTATTGTTAGCTCATCTCTTAACAGTTTAAGCTTTTAGGATAGATAGTAATCTAACATCTCTTAAAAGCTTAAAACTTTTGGGATAGATTGGTAATCTAAAAGTGTCTAAAAATTAAGTTTCATTTAGCGGACGGACTAATTGATTACTCTGAGAACTTTACCGTTTACAATACAGTTACAGATGAGACAACCATTTAAGCTTGTAATATTATTGACACACGGAAACATAAGAATTTATGAACTATAGTGCTATGCTTTCGTGGACCACAATCTTCAGATTTCATGCATAATACACTAGAATTGTTGAGAAAGTAACTTTGATCGGTAATTGCAACACTGATCTATATTTTATGAGTGGGAAAACACAAGCACGCGAAACATCCCATTTTTAATTAAGAACACGAAATTAAGCCAAAAACTTATGCTACTCTATACAATTTGATCAGGTGAAGGGTTGTCCTGGCTTGGGAGGAAGACATGGGATGATGCCAAACGAGTAGCGTTTACATAATCTTGGGGACTATGAGCTGGTATTCCTGGCATTACCAAGCCAATTATCCTAAACAATCTGAGGAAGTTCCCTTCTTTGTAATCTGGTCCCTTCTTCCGGGGAATTGTGAAGCTTCTTACCAGCTCCCAGAAAGCATTTATCATCATAGGTACTGCCCCTAGTGGTGAAAAATAGTTCTTGTTTGGTTCTTCTTCAACAATCTGTGTTCCATTAATTTATGCATATATGAAACAAATGGTTTTTACACCACTAGATGATGCAGAGCATAAGCTAATTTATCTGTAGAGTCTCGCCAATAAATTCTAAAACAAACCAATGATACTAAGCATAAGTAAATTCATATGCTAGTTTCACAATAAATGCTTAGACGACATGCACACCACTGACGCTAAGATAAGTGAATTTATTTACGAGTTTCACTAATAAATGTGCATGTATGGATTCAACACATCTATTCGTATGTACCCTAAGTACTAATGTTGCACCTTAACATTGTTCTTTTTCTAACATTCATATATCTGAGAATTAAGAATTATATATCATAAAAGGTCCAGAAAACTAAACGTTGCTCTTTTTCTAACATTCACATATCTCAGAATTAAGAATTATATATCATAAAAAGTCCAGAAAACTATACGTTAACCACTGTAAAATTTGAATCATGTGTTTTAAGAAACTTTTCATCAGTTGACAATAACCAAGATTATGTGTTTACGTACCTTTGCTTCGTAGTGCCTGTTGAAGTAGAGGCACGTCCCAAAGTGCTTGAACATGAGATCCTTGTCATCGTACGGCAACCTAGGTACCATGTCATTACCATAGACAAATCTGAAATATCTAATATTATGTTCACTTAATTTTTTCTCCATGAACTCCCCAAATTTCCCATTTCCAACCCTAGGTTGCCCAAATGTGTATACACCCTCCAATCTCTCCAACAACGAATCTTCCCCATGCAAGACCAGAACCGCCGGAAAGAGAATTGCTAGGGCCCCACCAAGACTGTGACCCGTCAATATGTATTTTGCTTTGTCGTTTTTACTCAAGAGTGCTCTCAGTGTTTCCCTAATGGCATAGTACGCTACAGCTGGACGGTTGTGGCCAGAATCAGTGTCGTTTTGGTTTTGGATCTCTTTGGGCCAGCCCAGGTTCTTTTGCAGGCCCAGGGCTTTCATGAACCCACCATGGATTTTCCCAACTCCTGTGAGCTCATACCAAGAGATGTCGAAGTCAGAACACCAATCCTCTGCATTAAAAGGCTCAGTTCCTCTAAATGCAACGACAATAGTTTCATAGTCGTCGGTCTTGTCACGAAGTAAGAAGGCCTGTGTTGTAGCCTTTTCCTGGTATTCTGCAACGTATAAGCTATTTTCATAAAACTAGTTTCTTATGAGGGGGCAAATAATTATTAGAGATGTACTACTGTCAAAGGCGTATGATGCATCACAATTATCTGAGTGAAGTGGACCTTATGGTGAGACCTTCTGATCCTCATCTTTTAACGTGACACGCCTGACAATAGCACTTCTCATTGATTAATTATATTACTTTTAAATTACCGTTCCAGAAATCGTGTGTTTCCAAGCACTCCATCTGTTCAAGATCCATAACATCACACTCATAACAAGTTAGTATTTAATTCACACCTAATTTTTTGGTTATTCACATAATAAAAGTTTTCATAGGAAAAAAAAAAAAACGAAACGACATTTACCATAATGTTATTCCTAATTAAGGTGTAAATTTCGCATACCTTCCAGTGATCGCCAACTATTTTTTCAATGTAAGCTTTGTTTTCATATGATGCCTTAGAGGCCATCATAGAGAGAGCCCCATAATATCTGGCGTCCCCATATTTGATGCTGCTGTCTAGCTCCAATCGCTTGTCCAAATTGCCAATAAATGACAAGAAAGTTTCTGATGCTTTATCTGGTTTTACCACTTTCCCTGTTCACAATTATGGTTCCGTTGATATATTATAGAATTACTCGCCTGAAAAACATTAAACTAAGACAAAACAAACTCATAATTAAAAAGATGACATTTTAATTATATTTATTTATCTGTTTATTTTTGTATGGGTAGTCTATCGTTTTTCGTAAACATAGAAGAATCCACTATTACGTGCTCTAATATAATGGTTAGTAGAATGACCTGTCATACCGTGTAGATATATGTGTATATATATTAACTTAGTCGCCAATAATTTTGGCATTACCACAAAACGTTCGTTTTTTACTGTTTATTTAACAGTACTCTAATTACTGTTTAAAGAAAACAATACTTTAATTAAATATAATATGTTGGCCTGTCAAATTCTAAATGAGTGTTATGACACCTAGCACCACGTGATACTGTCGCTTGATAATTGATTGATTATTAGTGCATGACCTTTTATGTACATTGACTTAATTGTATAAGTAGTATAATACGTATTATTATACTTCGCTAATACTTACTATTATATACACTTCCGTGTTGCCTAACCGTCCCATAATGAGGCGAATATATCTGTGTTCTGAAGTTTGTACTTTAACGAGAAAAATATGTTGGATCGGAAGAAATAATTGAGGGTGAGAAGTAATTATTACATGTTCTTTTCTAATGAAGTAACAAGTAATTATAAACCCAAGCCGATTGTTTCCCTTTAATTCTCTTACGAAAATTAATATATAGTACCAGTTATATGATCATATAAATGCCAACTGTTGTAAAAAATATATAACAATATATATTTACACGAGCAATATATATAGTCGAAGTAACGTGTGACAGAGATTTTCACATCAATTTAGTGAAAAAAAAATTATAAATTATACGAATGGAACATACTGCTCTAAATTCCCTGGAAAATGATATCACTAGCTCCTAATTGATGGTACTCCCCACTTAGTCTCTAATTTCATTCTCACCAATATTCTTTTGGAATACTGAATACTACTCTACAGCCACTATCACAGTAAAAACAAGTGTTACAAATTCATTAGGATGGAAAGTTTGATTGTTTGCTTCAAAGCATATGTGGAATATATAGATGTAGACTTGTCATCTTTTGTAGTGGAAGGCTCTTATATGGAATCATTTTTCTCCAGGCGTCAACGAGTGGTGTAGTTTGGTTCGATCGGTTAAAATTGAAAATAGATAAATAAACAAAGTAGAACGCTATTGATATCCACAAAAATGTGTAAACACTACCAACCAAGATTATTGGAGTTGAAAATCATAGCTTTCATATTTGAATTGATGGGCCACTTTGCTTTTGAATTTATATGTGTCTTTTGATATTTAAAATTACCATTAAAAAAAAAAAAGAAAAAGAAAAGGTGGAACTTGAGAGGGATTGAAGTTGAATGACAATATTGGCCAAAGGCAATAATTGAGTCGGTGGCATTGTAAAATATATTAATTAATGCATGCTCGAGCAGCGGTACAGCTGGCTAATAACAGTGATTCAATAAGCAGTTGTATCTTTAATTATCTCAATTGGGTCAATTTAGCAGTGGACAATGATACCCGAGTGGAGAGGGTATTATTAGCTACTCGTTCTAATTAGGTTCCTAATAGGAGAGAAAAATGGAGAGCAATATTGATTAGGATCCTTTAGGGAAATTTAGGAGATATGGAGATAGACAATATATACAATATCATACATGTGTGTCATAAGGTTTCTGGTTTTTAGTTTTTTATTTATTTTTTGAGTAACGTTTATTGTACTTGAGAAGAAGCATGTTTTTAAATGGCATCAGTGAAGACCTCCTTATTGTTTAAATCGAACGTGTCTCCTAATTAATATAAAGAGTAAATTAACAAACACGCACCCTTAATACATATAGAAATTATAAAGTTTTTTTTTTTTTTTTTTGGAATAGGAAAATTATCAAGTATTGAAACAATGTAACCTCCCTTAAAAAAAAAAAGAAAAAAGAAAAAGAAAAAAGTAAAAAAAGTAACCAATGTCGAATTATGCCGCCGGATTTTAGCCTCCGACAACCACTCATTATATCTCTCTCCCGTTTATCAAAATTATATAATTTAACTAGCTGATCAAATTCATGAATTATGTATAACTAAAAGCCAATTAACAAGACTTGGAAAAAAGACTACCCAAGTAAAAGAAAGCAAGTAAGTACTAACCTTGAACGAAATTAAGCAAGAGGCGACCCACGTTTTTATTAATGGATACAAGGTTGAGCCACATCTCAAAACCCGAACCAAACCACAACAACAACGTAGATGTAAATAGAAGAAACTTTTGGGCCAAAATGGAAATGAAGATCATCCATCTTCGCCGGAAGTTGACGTCCTCCGCCGCCTCACCTACCGGACAATAGTCAACGAACTTTCTCTTCCCTACGTTGCTTGAGAATAAGATTCGAATGAGATCGAAGAATCTCACTTCTTCTGGTTTCAACAGCATGTAACTGCTAGAGAAGCCCTTGTCACAGGCCATGCTATACTAGCTCTATAATGCATACAAAAGCATAGAAAACCTTTGTATTAATGGTTTAAATATATGTGTAGATCATAGGGGCAAATGTGACATTGACGGTGGAGATGTATTGTTGAATGGCCAAGATTAATTTCCAAACGTGAAAAGTTTTGACTCTTTTTCTCGTTCGAGCACTCCAAAAGTTATTATTGACCCTTTCTCGCTCGCTGTTATATAGTTGCTACTTGCTATGGCAGTGGCACCGTATGATTTTTTTTTTTTTTTTTTGAAATAAGGCAAAATTGTTAAATGAATCTTTACTGTAATTGTTTTGTTATTTTTTTTCGTCATATATTAAGTTGTTTCGATCACACCCCGATAAAAAACGTTACTCAATTATCTAATTTTGAAAAATATTTATTGAACACAGTTTATGTTTACCATCATTCATCGGCTTGTATATGTAATGATTTATTTGACGAAGAACTGTTTTCTCTTTTGTGCTCTCTCAATTTCACTGCTTAACGTGTAAATTTTACTATAATTTATTGCATTAACAAAATATTAAATTGGATAGTAGAAGATATATCTTACTTTACTAACTAACTAAAGAAATATATAGATGGGAGATAAAAGATAAAAAAAATAAAAATAACGTCTAAACATCTCTTATAGATTCACTGATTATTTAACTATTAGCAAGTATCTTTGTATGTGTTGTTCGGAAAGAAGTTGACTCAATGATTATTCGTTCGTCGGAACCAGTTAAAATTTTAGTGGATAAAGCGATCTCATAAAAACTTCTTTCGAAGAATGGGTTAGACCGGGAATAAAAAGTGATGTATTTAATAATTCTCTCTTATTTGATATATAAATACCTAATTCAAATTTTGGTAATGTGTGTGTGTCATTTTCCTTTAATTTGTAGTAAGTGGTAGTCATTAGTTAAGCCCCACTTTTATAAAAAAAAAAAAAAATTGAAAGTTTTTAAAAAACAAATGTAGGGGCGTCCCTACTGTAACCCTCCCCACAAATAAATACTAGCTGAAAAGAAAATAAAAAAAAATTCATTAAATTCATAATGATGAGGCCATCTCTGTGACACGCAAGTGACGTTTATATGCAATGATGCGCACCATGAGATGAGATCCACGTTTTTTGTTTTTTTTTTTTTATTTTCTTTAAGGATACAGGAAAAAGAACGGTTTCTGATCAGTGGCGAAAAGAATTTGCTTTAAGAATTCCAAATATTTGAATGTACTCATCCCCTTTTCAACTTTTGAACGGTTTCTGAATTATTTTGTTCCTTTCCCCTTTTCAACTTTTCCCCACTGTTCTTTCTTTTATTTATTTTTTTTTAAAGAAAACTTTTCCTTACTGTTCCCAATCTTTAAAGTAATTTTCCATCCCAGTAGTAAAGCAGCTAAAGCTATTTACAGTAAAGATCTCCCTTAAATTCTAGAGTTTATATATCTCCAATAATTATCTTCATTTTTGGGATTGAAAAAAAATGTCTTCATTTTCGTTCCATGAAATCCAAATTGCCTTAAATTCTAGAGTCTATATATCTCCAATAATTATCTTCATTTTTGGGATTGAAAAAATATGTCTTCATTTTCGTTCCATGAAATCCAAATTGTTTTTATGATATCTCCATCTTTCTCTTAAAAGGATAATCGAATATTACTTTTTTTGATAACTAAAAAGGGAGGAGGGAGCGGTCAGCGTGGCAACCCTCTCTGGACGTGACCATAGGAGCTCCAACCCCGTTCAAGAATGTTCCCCAAGACCCTATCGACCACGTCGCCACCACCGGATGGTGGAGTGAGTCACCTGAACCCCAACCGAATAACTAAAAGGGGAGGAGGGGGCGACCAGCGTGGCAGCCCTCCCTGAGCGTGACCATAGGAGCTCCAACCCGGTTTAGGAATGTTCTCCAAGACCCTATCGACCACCGGGCGGTGGAGTGAGTCACATGAACCCCAACCGAATAACTAAAAGGGGAGGAGGGGACGACCAGCATAGCAACCCTCCCTGGGCAAGACCCTATCGACCAGGTCACCGAATAACTAAAAGGGGAGGAGGGGACGACCAGCATGGCAACCCTCCCTGGACAAGACCCTATCGACCAGGTCGCCACCACCGGGTAAGCATAGCAACCCTCCCTGGGCAAGACCCTATCGACCAAGTCACCGAATAACTAAAAGGGGAGGAGGGGACGACCAGCATGGCAACCCTCCCTGGGCAAGACCCTATCGACCAGGTCGCCACCACCGGGTAGTGGAATGAGTCACCTGAACTCCAACCGAAGGGGCACTGGGCTGGCAGGTAGGTACCCTCACATTTAAGACTTCCGAAGGAGCCACCTAAGTTCGAACCCGCGACCTCCAGCCTCTAGGATAGACGCATTGCGGCTAGGCCACCCGTTCGGTGGTTAATCGAATATTACCTAATATATTATATATGTATATATATTCATTTCATTTCATTTCAAGATGAAAAGACACGTATACGTACCCCAAATCATACGACATTTCATTAAAATTTTGATCATCATATCCAATTGCATTTTGATCACCTTTAAAACTTCTTTAGATTAATTTTTTTTCCCATGAAACATAATCAGTACTGCTACTTATCAAGTAATAAAATTCTGAATAGTTTCCTCAAAAAAAAAAAAAATCTGAATAGTAAAACTTGTGCGATCACACATTGATGGAAAAAAAAAATACTTGTCCACATGTTAGTGCATAAATTACTCTTTGAAAAACTTTAAAATGTGATATTTTCGTGCAAGAAAGTATCGTTTGTGAATAAAATATCCTTATATTTCCCTTCAAAAAAAATATCCCTTATATTTTAATTAAGTTGCGGAACACATTTAATTAAAAAATTATTTTTCGGTGACAATTGGATGATTAATTTTTTTTGATTCAAACTTAATAAATTTAACAACTACATTTTAGGGATCAAATATTATTAAAAAACATTCATCTAAGGATTAAAGCGAAAAATATAGTTTAATTAATTAAGGAAGAAAATGCTCCATCAAATTAAATGCGGTGTATTCCTTAAAATAAAATAAAATGCGGTAACAATTTAATTATGTTTAGAATCTTAAGTTACAACTACTTTCACATATATGTGATTATAGATAATTGGAGTCGTCTTTCACGAGATGATTTCTGTTGAACTCTGGAGTTAGGTGACAACTGACGGTGCATGCATGTAATATAAATGTACGTTTGACAATGACTAAATATTTTCTTAAATTATAGACTTTTTATTAACAAAACCCCGAACTCGAACAATTCAATAAAATTAATCTGAATTCAATTTTTTAAAGCAAAATTCTTTGAACTCAGAATAATTTAGTAAAATTAACCTTGAACTCAATTTTTTGGAGTAAAACTCTCTGAAATCCCCTAAAATTAGTTTTGTTAGGAAAAAAAATGTTTCTGTTAGTTTTTTTATTGTTAAGTTCTTATTCTCTTATTTGCGGGTTTTAGGTTCTCATTATTATATTTTTGTTTCACGTTAATTCCTTTTAATCTTTTTTATCCAAAATTGTTGTTAATTAACATTTGCCTAAAAAGTGCTCATCGCAGTAGGGATAAAATTAGAAATAAAGGGAAATTATTATTTAAAAAAATAAAAAAAGAGTTGGACTATCGTTTTTATTCAAGATAGAGATAAGAAATTGGAAAATTTTACTGGGTTCTAATATGAATTTACTTTGGTTCAAGTATTCATATATCTAGAAGAGAGATATGTATTTTGCTTTGCCCAATTTATAGAAGACATATGTCCAAAAAAAGAACATGTCCTTCATAAATTAGGCAAAACAAAATACATATCTTGTAGTATTTTTTTTTTAGTTGACACCTATATAGGCGCTTTTTTTTATTACTCTTATAAGGACTTTCAAATGAACATGAGATTTTTTTTGAAAAAAATTGAAAGAACCGTAACTAAAGGAAAAACAAGACGAAAAATAGTATAGTTAATTCTATAAATTCTTATTTAAATATATAAAAAAAAAAAGAAGAGAAACATATCTCTCTTTTAGATATTTGAATACTTTGATCAAAATAAATCCATATTGGAACCAATGAAATTTTCTAATTTCTTACCTCTGTTTTGAATAACGAAAACGATAACCTCAACTCTTTTTTTATTTTTTTAAATAATAATTTCTCTTTGTTTCCAATTTTATCCCTGCTGAGATGAGCGAACTTTTTGGACAAATGCTAATTGATAACAGTTTTGGATAGAAAAGATTAAAAGGAATTAACGTGAAACAAAAATATAATAATGAGGACCTAAAAGTCACAAATAAGAGAATAAGGATTTAATAGAAAAAAAAAACTAAAAAAAACATTTTTTTTTAACAAAACTAATATTAGGAGACTTCATGGGTTTTGCTCTAACATTAAGAGACTTCAGGGAGTTTTGCTCTAAAAAATTGAGTTCAAGGTTAATTTTACTAAATTGTTCTGAGTTCAGGGAGATTTGCTATAAAAAATTGAGTTCATGATTAATTTTACTGAATTGTTCTAAATTTAGGTTGTTTTGGTAATAAAAAGCCTAAATTATATATAAATTCTTTTGTCCAAAAAATTATATGTAAATTCAGTTAAAATATATTTGCTTCTAATCATAACGTTCCGGTGAAATGTGGTTTTCACACATATATGTATATATAGGGATCTGATAAAATATTTACGTACTACATCAGCTATTTAAACATTTCTCACAAAGAAAATTATTTTTTTGTTGAATAGAGTAATCAAAATTGGCAAAAGAAAATAAAGCTTCAACTACAATTTTCTGGAGTTAAAAAACACAATAATTTATCAACAGTTTCATTCACATCAATGTTACACGAAAATTGGTTTTCGTAGCTGGGCAGGGAAGAAAGAAGAAAAGAATTAATGATAGAATTATATAGTACAACTTATGATAAATATTATATTAAAAAAAAAACTTATGATAATATAATATATTTATACATTAGGTATCTCTTCAATGGGTATCACATTATTTATCTATCAAGGGTACTCTATTTTGAATCGTATAATATTAATCGGATGGTTATAATAAGTTGGATAATTGTAAAAAAAAAAAAAAAAATCTATTCAATTTAATGATTGTACAAATATAAAAAATCATTTATTGCTCTGAAGGCTGGACAAATTATTTGTCACCTGATAACTTAAGCATTCTTTTTTTTTAAAAAAAAAAAATCTCGTTCCATTAGTTCATTCTCTTATTCCTATTCCTTTTTTTTTTTCATTTATTACTTCACTAATTATGATTTTCTATTAAATTAATTGCATAATTCAAAATAATTTTAATTAGATATATTTATATATACTTTTTACTTTCATTTTTATTTCTTCGGAGAAAGGGTGAATTCTTGGCAATTTTTTTTGTACTAGCTAGCAAAAATATGTTACAATAATTTACCAAATCGTGCAAAATTTATGAAGGTCTTAACTTGAAATTTAGAACTGGAGTGGAGATTCACGTGTAATTAGAATTTTCTCATTTATAGTGGTCATAATATACAAAGCTGCTTATTACTAGTCTTTACCAAGGTCGCATCTTAGTTTTATTTATTTAAAACTAAAATATATGATTATAAGTTATGATAGAACCTGGTAATAAGCAATTAATATATAAATCAATTATTAAACAAGCGCAAAAGCAACAACTTGTATTAATTTTTATTTTTATTTTTTACGTGTGATGCTGTATGGGTTATGTTCATCCTCAAATATTATATGTAGCGTGACATTTCATTAGATAATTAATTTCGACGTGCTGTATGTTAGAATTAAAGTTCATTAATACAATATTCAGAATTCCAATAATGTTTTTTGAGGATTTCAGTTCTAAATAATTACTTTCTATTTCATTCCATTAATTCCTTAGATGATTCAAAATCAAAATTTTCTCTCTACGTCAACTGGAACAGGAAAAAAAGTTGGTGTGTAAAAACTTTGATTTTTATTAAGGTTATTTTGGTCTTTTCATAAATTGGGAGTTTAAAATTCAGAAAATTGGCTGAAATTTTATTTAAATTTAAAGGAGGGATCAAAATGAAACAAATTCTTGAAGTTGGGGTCAAATTTTAAACTTGGGCAATTGTACAATTTTAAAGAGTCTTTTTGCTCATCCTATAAGTGCCAAGTGTCACATTTCCCCCAAATCCCTAACTCCCCCTCTCTGTTCACGATTCTCTCTCTCTCCCTCTCTTCTTCTTTTTCTTCTTCTTCTTCTTCTTCGGCCCTTCCTTGTGCAGCGCTGAAATCTGGCTATCGGTGCCGACCCACCCTGAGCTCTGGCTGGAGCATTTCCCCCACGGCTAGACGAAGCTCCACTGCTGGCCACCTGAGCTCACCGCGTCGCCCAGCCACGAGGAGAGGCTCGCGAACCCGAGATGTTTCCCGGTGGTTTCTGGCATTTTTCGCCGCTGTTAGCCGCCGACCACCCCCTTTTTCAGCAAGCCGAGACTCCCCCAAGTAAGACCCAACCCCTTACTATCACTAATATCTGGCCAAGAAGCTCTGATGAGCATTTAGAACTTTTTGTATCATTTTCGTAATAAAAAGTGGTATTTGTATAATTATTTTTGTAAAGTTCAACCATTGCACATAAAACTTTTTGGGATGATTATATGACTTAAGATATGATGAAGAGTGGTGGTTGTGTGGAGAATAGATGGGTAGATTGAGAGAAAATCATATCTAAAATTTGTGACACTTACGCAAATATTTTCAGATAATGATATTTTTGTAACGTTTATAATTAGTTCTTAATCAAGCTCAAATTTAAGCTAGAGGCCTCGAAACTGAATTTGGACTATGAAATTAGACTAAATAAGATCAAGAGACGAGTTTTGATATATAACATCAATAGGATTCAAAGTGGCACGAAATCCGAGTCGTGAGGCTCGGGATTTCGCCTCGTTTTGTGTGCTACAGGCCGAATTTCGGTCTGGGCCCAAATTAATCGAATTATATGTCTAATCTAACATTTTTGGTGCTAGGAATTCATTGGTGATATTCATTTCTCAATTTGAGGCTTTGTTTTGAAAGTTACCCCTCAAAGTGAGCTCACGGGATCCCAAAACGACCTTCTGAGCGACCCGGTGACCGACGGGAGAATCTACGGGTGTCGATAGCTTAGCTTAGCTATCAAGGCAGGGTATTGGTTCAATTACCAAGTTTTTATACTTATTTTGTTTAAAAATGTGCATTATGACCTGTTTATTAAAATTGTCGATTTTTATGGATTTAAATGATTTGACTAGATATTTGGTAAACTTGTGAACTGTTGAGATGTACTGGATTATTCTAGGATTGGTTTGTATAGTTTTTATGCATGATTAAAATTTTAGTTTTGGAAAAATACAGTCATTATGCTGCCTGATTTTCTGTACATCCAAGAATAATACCAAATAAGTTTTAAAGCATGATTTCTTGATATACTTGATGCATGGTTATTACATACTCTATGATATATTATATCTACCATAGGATCACGTACTTGAGTTCCATTTTAGCATCATGGTATTTAGATCACTGGCGAGTTGCTGCAGGGCTAAGTGAGAGACCTAGGCCCCTGCGCAAGTGATGACACACCTTCGGATAGTGTCAGGATGCTGGGTACCTCTACTAAAAGGGTATTACAGGACCGTGATGAGAGGATGGGAGCTCATATTTATACTTAGTTGATTTATGATATATACAACAATGTGACTTTGGTTTTTTTGATTATATGATTACTTTATAAACTTATTTTATAAATAGATTTTGGAAAGTTACTAACTATGCAGGTTTAAAAAGTTGCATTTATACCAAAAGGGTAATTGAATCAACTCCGGAGCAGAGTGATTAGGATAGGGAGCTTCATACTAGTTTAGTAGTTGGTAACTACTTAGTAACTCTTATTTGACATTTGTAATAATATTTTAAGGCTCATACTTTAGATTTAGTCTGTATTATCTATTATGCCTACTTGTGATGATGATTATTATGTATATGTATATTTTATGAATATTATCAACAGTCTATGTCTAATGGTGATCATAAACTGTGAGAATTTATAATTTAGATTTTTTGTATAAACTTTTACATAAGTTGTCGTTTTTGGAACCAGTTGTCGTTTTTATGAAAAATTAAAGATTTTAAAATTTTCTAAAATAATTTATGAATTTCAACTTGCGAAATTTTCCTTCTGCTACTGGCCCAGAGTTTGGGTCGTTACATGGTAAGATTTCTCTAAAAATTAGAATGGAGTAAAAGTAGTTAAGGATTGACTTTACTATTGCAGGTCATTTTCAAGTTAATTATATATACCTATTTATGAAGAAAAAATAAAATACCCATTACAAATATTATATAATATATAAATAATAAAAAGGACTAGTCATAAAATCAATTAAAACGAATAATGTTTCTGATAATTTCAGGAGAAAGAAAAAAAAAAGTTCTAATAAGGCTGTCCCCACGAGGACTAGTAATTGGAGACAGGACTGATAATCCCAAAAAAATATTATCCTTGATCTGGTATATATTATCAACTTAAATCCTTTAGAAGTCATATCTAGTACTCGTGTCGAGACGAATGAGATACTCTATTAATAATATAATATATATATGGAATTAAATATTAATAAAAAAGAAAAAAAAGAAACAAGACAATTTGTCGATATATTATATAATAGTTGCCAATTCAGTAGGTATTTTTTTTTAACCTATGTGTAGTTTTTTTTTTTTTAGCCGTTGGATCATCATCTAACAATAATCTAACGACTATAATGATGTGCATGAAAAGACGTGTATTATTAATGCTATTTCTCTCTCTTATTTTTCAATATAAAAAAGTGTGCATGATAAATTTTCATTGGCCAAATTAATATCTATGCATAAGTGGAAAAAAAAAAAAATACCTACTGGATTGGTGCTCATATCTAATATATATATAGTGTCCATATATAATATATATATATATTGTAATGTTCAAACGATCAATACAAATCAAAGTTGTAACAAATTCATTATTAATTGATTTGATGCAACTGATACAAAATATAGAAGCAGTTTCGAAAAACAAATCATTGTGAAAGTAATAAAGCTGATAGAAGGGCATGATTGGTTCCAATTCAAAGACACATATTCGATTAACTTTCAGATGATGTGGGTGCAACTCTCAAGAATCAATCCCAGTGATTCGCCTTTATTGCTATTATCAGTGGGCATATTCGATTAACTTTCAGATATATTACTTCATCACCACAAAATCTCTTTTTTAAATTATAAAACAAATTAATTTGTACGATAGGATCATACTTGGTGGGAGCAACAATCTGTGGATCCGACCTATATGTGTTTCCATAATCTTGAGGAATCAATTAATCTAACAATTCGAAGAGTTAAGCACCCTTAGCTAGTTGTCATTTTCTAGCTATAAATATATATATCTTCAAGTACTGTATTATTAACTAGCTGGTTGTGTCATGCGTGAAAATAATGGAAGAAAATGATTATAGATATTGAATTATACAAAGACAACCTTACGCAGAAGGTGCCAGCACCTTTGTTTCGGATAAAATTATAGAAATATCCTCTTGACCAAAATTTACACATCAAGCTTGTTGACACGTACAGTATTGTTGACTATTAATAAGTAGGACAAACTACCCTTGTTAATTTTTGCTTAGTGTTATACTTTCTGATTGCTCTGGTATGGAGAGAGAGAGAATTGATTTTGGCACGTTATGCCCTAAAATTGACAATAATAGTCTGACTTTTCTCCAAAATTAAATTGTTAACTAATGATTTTCCCCCATAATTAGCTTGATAACTAACTCTTGCGTTTTTTCTTTTTTTTCCTTAAACTTTTTTGTGTATGTATTTTTGTTTAATTCTTTGATATCCTCTATTTTTGCTTTCTTAAATTCAAACACAGTGAATGCTCTTGCAACTTTTCATGCTTTTTTTATGGGCAAAGTAAGACTGTTTTTGCCAATCTTAGAGCAAAATGTGTCCAAGCCAATTATTAAAACAAAGCGTAACTTTTTACAAAAATCAGGGATAAAAGAGTAATTTGTCTTGTTAAATATCATATAGGCTATATATTATTGATGAATTGAAATACAAAGAGAACTTAGGATGAAATTGACGGGGCTTTGATCTTTATATGAATTCAAATGTATGGAATTAGGATGACAACCATTAGCATTTTTTTTCTCTTTAAAAAACACAGCCGTTCATTCCTCTCAAAAAAAAAAAAAAAAAAAAAAAACACAGCCGTTTATGGTTATGCCAAAGTGATATTTGACATATTTTATTTCTATAAGGGAATATTTAGACTTGGGTTGGATTAACCTGGGTCAAAATGACTTTTTGAATGATATTTTTCAAAGTTTTTTTAAGACTATCATAAATTTCATGAGTCATAATTTAAGTTACCATGATCACAATTTCATGAACGTTGTCACAAATATTCTATGGTCAGAAAAACAATAACTGTGGGTCCTGAATTTTATGATAGTCCTCTAAAATCATATAAAAAAGTGGTCCCAAAAATGTAATTTAGGCCCAAAAAACTCCTAAATTTATCTGTTTCCCTTTCAATGATTGATTATTGTAAATGTTATTCGTCCCTTCATTTTTCTAAATGTCCATTAATTTTTCTATTTTATAGCTTAATGGTTGAATAAATTAGTTTTTATACCTGGTATTAGATCTGATATATATATGGTTGCCAATATATAGGTTTTTTTTTTTTATCTGTCCATAGGTCTTTTTTTTATACACATGTACATATATACTAATATATATAAGTTTTTACACTCAGTATATCAATTTTCCGACAGGATATATCCTATTATCAATTTTTTTTCCCTTGAAAAAAATCATATTATCTATTTAATTATATGTATATACTTGGGTCATTTTGCTAAAAAAAAAACTTGAAAAATTAACATTTGTTTAAAGGGGTTCCAAAATTCGGCCATTTTGCTAAAAGCCCCTATTTTTAATGTGCAAGTTGCACAACGATAGATCGTTTAAACGCATTAACTTAGGTTATATATTAAACGCCCATAATAGCAAGCCAAGAACCGTTGGAAAGTTTTAGACTTTTTCATGTGGAATCAAACAAGTGCAAACTATTTAGCCAAAAAAAAAAGTTGCGTGCTAGAACTCTCAAAAATATAAATTTAAAGCTAACAAGTTCGGGCATATGCATTGATCTGATTTTATGCGAAATTAAAAAGAGAGCGAATATATAGATTTAACTTAAATTTATACACATTTGACTCATTCTTACAGCCGCTGATCTCAAAGGAAACCATTCTTAGTCATTTTCATATAATTAGGCCCTCTGATCTCAATGACATTTTTTCACGTAGCGGCCTTTATAGAATTTTACTATGTGATGATAAATGATCCTTCGGTGCACGGAGGAACACGTCTGCGGATCCCAGCCGAGTAGTATTGACATAATCTTGAGGACAATGAGCTGGCACACCTGGAATTACCAAACCAATTATCCTAAAAAGTCTTAGAAAACTCCCTTCTATATAATCCGCTCCACTCCTTCGTGGAAGGGTGAAGCTTCTTACTAACTCCCCAAATGCATTTACCATCATCGGTATGGCCTTCAACGGTGAGAAATAATTTTTATTTGGTTCCTCTTCAACAATCTGCGTTATATATTTAATAAGAGCATATAAACAAACTTTATTAGAATCAAGACATTTAACAATTATACAATAAATAAATAAATAAAAACAAACGAAAATTATTTTCTCCTAATTAAGCTGAAAATATGAAAAAAAGATCCCACCAATTTCTTAGAGACTAAACTGCCTCTATGTCATTTAGTCAATGATAATTATATATGCCATTTGTGGCCCATGTAGCACATGACCGAATTTTATAATACGATAAAACATATATAAGTACGTGAACAATAAAGCGAAGTGGAGTCAGTGGATTATTGTGCTTATTTTATATTTTAAAAAATATATTTTAAGTTGGTAATGTGGGACAGAGTCTTGTTTTTTTTTTTTTTTTGGTAGCCAAAAGTATTGAATATATTGGGTCTAATAAATTCGTAAATAGATCTTATAATTTACCTCAAGTTGGTAATGTCTGTTACTATAGATGCATGTACCGAAGTGCTTAAACATAAGGGCTTTGTCATCGTACGGCAACCGAGGGACCATATCGTTACCATAAACAAATCTAAAGTACCGAATATCATGTTCCACCATTTCCTTCTTCATGAACTCTCCAAAGGTTTCGTCCCCCACTCTTGGTTGACCGAACGTGTAAACTCCCTCTAATCTCTCTAGTAACCATTTCTCATCATGAAATGCGAGAACCGCAGGGAAGAGAATAGCGAGGGCCCCACCCAAACTGTGTCCGGTTAGCACGTACTTCGCTTTGTCGTTTTGCTTCAAGAGCTCCCTCAGCTTCTCTCTAATTGCATAGTAAGCTAAGGGTGCTGGTCGTGTACGGTTAACGACGTCGTCTTGGTCGAGTTCGTTGGGCCAACCAATACATTTCTGTAAGCCTAGTGCTTTCATGAAGCCACCGTGGATTTTTCCGACTCCCGGGATCTCGTACCACGAGATGTCGAAGTCGGAGCACCATGCGTCGGCGTCGAAAGGTTCGGTCCCTCTAAAGGCCACCACTATGGTTTCATGATCTTCAGCTTTGTCTCTCATCATGAACACTTGTGTTGTGGCTTTCTCTTGATAATCTGTAATTGATAATATCAGATACACGCAACAAAAAAAAAAAAAAAAAATGTAATTAGATCATATTTTTTGTGTTCATCAAAGTTGGTCCATGGATTTTGGTAGGAGTACTACATGCGTGTAGTAGTTAATCATAACCGTCACGCAATAATATGAGACAAATATATTGGTCCTATTTTATACAAGAAGCTAATTAAATTTTAGTGTCACATTTTGATATATGCATCAATAGGGCCAATTGTTTCGTACCGTTCCAGTAGTCGTAAAATCCCAAGAATTCCATCTGTAGGAACAAAAAGAAAAAAAAAAAAAGAACATTATAGATTTCTTATTTTTTTGTACTAGTGAGGCTATATAATTATATAATCACTAGGTTTTTTTTTTATGGCCCTATATATAATATCGTATTATATATATATATATATATACCTCCCAGAGCTGAGTGACCGTATGTTCGATGTGGGCTGCGTTCTCGTAGGAGATCTTGGAAGCCATCATAGAGAGTGCTGCATTATACCTAAGATCTCCATGTTTGATGTTAGTGTCGAGCTTGGGTCTCTTGTCGAGATTTCCGATAAAGGAGTAGAAACTTGGTGATGTTTTGTCCGGAATTACCACTCTTCCTACAAAAATATTAATTTAATATACTAAGTACATAAAACAACATTAATTTAGTTATATAATCCAATGTATTACAGACGGATAATAATATTATTGTTTAACTAGCTAGATTATGAGGAGAGAGAGAGAAGTCATGGTCCACTTCCAAGTTCCAACTAGACTGCCCCCACTTGTTGGATTAGTTAATAAGGCTGTGCTAATCTCTTATTTTTATTTTGAAGGAATCGAAAAAGGAAAGCTGCTAACCTTAGCTGTATGCAATTGTGACCAAAATAAATGCCGGGAAAAATATGCCAAGGTACCAGTTATATATACATGTGTATACATTATATATAATATACAGACCAAAAAAGAAGAGCGTACGTGGATATGAGATCTTTATAACTTTATCCATGTGATCACTTTCATATCCCACAAACTAAGTACATAAAGAATAATAGTTATTTTCTATATATTTTATTAGCAAAGTGAATAAATACTGATAATTAATCAATATAAAAAGTTTCTACGGAACATTGATTAACAACAACGTAAAAATAAAGAGAGAATAAAGGAATTAGTAATTAATTAGGTATAAAAGTTATATTATAAACTATACAAAAGGATTAATGGCATTTCTTCGACTTCAATTAATCAAACGGAATGAATTCTCTTTTTCTTTCTCAATAAATGGGAAAAAAAGGAGGAAAAAATGGGAAGTAAAACTAAACCGCATTAAAGCATATAAAAGATGAATTTTCTAGTATATATCTATTACGTTCGGATATAAAGTAGAAGAACCAACCTCGAATAAAATTGAGAATCAGCTTAAACAAGTTTCCATTACTTGACAAGAGATTCAAACCCATCTCAAAGCCAGAACCAACACTTGCAAGAGGCTTGGCCCCAAATTGAAGAGTCTTCTGAGCCACAATAGAGAGAAATATGAGCCACCGGCGACCGAAACTCTCCTCCGTCGCCTCGGACGAGTCAACGAACTTTCTTTTCTCCATGTCACTGGAAAATAATATGTGCATTAAATCAAAGAAACCCACTTCTTCGGGTTTCAATATCATGTAACTAGCCGAGAAACCCTTGTTACACTCCATGGCTGCAAATAAAATGTTGTATATAATTAGAACTATATTACTATAGTGACCTAGCTCTCCGAGTTTTTAGTTCCCTCAATATATGATGACTTTTTTTAGAGACTTCTATATTTATAGACACAGCTAGCTCGGTGGCGTTTGGCTAAGCCACCTAGCTAAAGTGGAATAATTGACATGATATTTTATTCGTTGATCACGTACCGTAGAGAGGCCCTTCAGGATTGGTCTAGTCTATTAAAATAATAAAGTGACATTTTCACGCGTTTGGTTGATATATTTCTAATGTCCAAATTGGAATAGTTAAGGTGGGTCTTTTGTCAGCAATGCAATGCAATTCATAATATCAAATTGGCAAAGTTTATCCACATGCTCGTAATATTTAAATTATATATATATATATTATCTTCTTCAATTTAGATTTCTTTTGTATATGTTTTTCACGATTGACCTAGCCTTTTTTTTTTTCTTTTTTGAAGAAAAACACCATTGACCTTAGCCAGCTTGGTCTTCTCTGATGTGCCGGATCAAGTAGAAATTAACGTTTTCATTGAGACTATTAAGCGTGAGTTGTACCTAACTTGTAAGGAATTAAGGAGTAGCCTCGAGGATTTTCATTTATTATTGTTATTATCTTTGTTTTTTCGTAACTTATAAGCCTGTCGATCTTGCATATCAATTAGATTGTGACGGATCTCAAAACAATAATATTACAATGCAATTATGCAGAGGAAACGAACAACTAATTTTTACAAAAAAAAAAAAAAACCGTAATAAATACGCTTCTATAGTTTTAATCCAGAATCTAATAATTCCAATTAAACTACTAACAAATCGTGTGAAATTTAATCTTGCATGCTTAAATATAAAGAAGCCAAACTAGTCATTCATGATCAACTAATAACAGCCAACATAATTTTTAACTGACACGTACTCCGGCATTTTTTTTTCCCGAAACAAAAATTTCCATCAATAAAAAGGATTAAACCTGAAACGTTTTAAATTCATATATTAATATGCATGGATTTCAAAATGTCGTATTCGTCTCGAGAGAAATTGATAAAAGTGGAAATTGTACGTTTCTTTATGACGTGCTTTTCATTTGAAAAAAAAAAAAACGAAAAACGAAATGTCTTTCCTCATCTTAAAGGATAAATAAAACATATAATCTTCAAAAATTTTGAGAGGGAATTTTTGAACTAATTATGTATTTGGTATTAATCAATATATGATATGCACCAAAATGATTTCCACTTCGGAAATTAATTAAGTACGTACTTGATCAAGAAAAAGTTGTTGATAAAAAATTTAGAAAGAGTGGGTAAGCTAATTTGGTCAGTTACAGTATAATTATTACATTCTTTATTTTGGGCCAGAGCGAGAGTACGTATTATTATGGGTCTGCCTTGGTGGCGATAAAATTAAATCGTTTTTCACGTTGCGATGGAGAATATATAAGTTGAAAAAATGGGACGAAGACTCAGCTGAGAAGACAGGAAGAAATGAAATGAGGTTGCACGATCTGACGATGGTACTATAAGGACAAAACAACATGCAATAATGTGACCCAATTAGGAAAGCCCACGACAATTTCCAGTCTGTTTCTCGTTCTTTTCTCTGTGGGGTCAACATATGTTTGGTCCTTTCGTTGTCACTTCTTAATTTGCTAATTATTTATTAAATTTGTGTTATCAGAAATGAAATTGTTTCACTTTATTATTTTCCTGAAGAAAGTAAGGATCATTATTTAAGTACAAGGATAATCTTAAACACATCCCTTTGTTTTTGCTATATACCATGTTTATTGTTATCATAAAACTCAAAAATATCTCTTATATTTTTAATACGGCCAAAAAAAAAAGTTTCTAACATTTTTACTTACAAAAATAAAATTACAAAAAATACCTTAGGTAAGTTTCTTTTTTAAAAAAATTCTCATACCACCTTTGAAAAAAAAATAAAAATACTACTTTTAAATTTTTTTTTAGAAAAAGCTATTTTAAAAAATAGTTATTAGTTAACAGTGCTCTCGAAAACTAACTATTACTTAATATTAACTATTTTAAAAAATAGTATTTTTCTAAAATCTTTTTAGAAAGTGACTTTTTTTTTTAAAACATGCGGTACATGATCTAGAAAAAACCTAAACCCACCGTAAATTTGCAATTCTTTTCTAAAACTTTCATAGATAGCCTAATTTCTCCCCAACCCCCCTCCAAAAAAAAAAAAAAAAACCCTTCTTTCTCTTTTTTGTCAAATTTGTGACTAAATTCTTTCTAAATGATATTAATACTCTTAGGATATTGATATTCAAACAACTCCTTGATTAATTCCTTTGAAAAAAGAATAGCCTACAACTTATTGCCAAAAAAAAAAAAGCCATTGTGAACGGTTTCTCTATAATCTTGTAAAAAAAGGGGTAATTTTCTTTTTAATTTTTTGAAGGAAAGAAAAACGAATTAGATAATGGGAGAGTTTCTTAATTGATTTTTGAAACATATGCAAGAGTAATTTAGATATTTCAAGTTGGACCAAAAAAGTACCATGATAAACCTTTTTACCTATTTTGAAAAATAGAATGAATATATACTTTCAGATTTTATTACAACTAAGGATTGGACGTATCATTTAGGCTTTAGCCATAATATTAGAGGGACTTTTTGGGACTATCCATTAATTATATCATCAACAATAAGATTATTTTTCTTCTCATTAGAATGAACCACCAAAAGTTTTAGTTACATTTTTATTCTTAACCTTTGAAGTTTCTTCCTGAAATTTTGTTTAATTTTTACATGATGATAACTATTTTTTTTTTTTAATTCATAAACTTTAATAGAAGACCACCTCAGCACATTCTCGAAAAAGAACGTAAACAAAGGATATCTCTCAATAATCAATAATGAGCATGAGCAGGCACGAGGGCCTTGAGGGTGACGAGCAAATCATCTAGCTAGCCAGCCAGTCGCTTGGAGGATATCTCTCAATAATTTAAAGGTAGTCAAAATGGACTTTCTCAAGTTCGAGAACTCGTCAAACTTGTATATACACGTGGTCACTAGCTAGCTATGATAGTGTCTTGTTGAACTAAGGTTTTAAATAATATAATGTAGGTAAGTACATTTTCCTTAAAGTTAGAAAGACGATGTGAGTCGCAATTAGAAGAATATCCAACGGGGGACGATGCTGGGGAGGTGGTGGTTGGGTGGCGACAGCCATGGCGTAGTGGCAGATGGTATATAGTGATTTGTTTTTGGATTGTTGAACGCTTGTTAACGAAAAATTTACTGGGAGGGGTTTCTGACTCAAAGATTCAATATTAATGGCTAAAAATATATATTTGTTGAGGGGACAGGAAACGACTTCGTTTGGATACTAATTGATATGGAACGAGAGAGAAAAGAGAAGATAAATAAAGGAGTTTAGGTAGAAATAAAAGAATAGGGAAAAAAAGAGAGAAAGAGAACGATTTAAAGACAGATAATCTGAATATTTAGTATTTTCATTAATCAAGTCTGACCAACAATGAGCATAATATATGCAACTAAGAAGTTCTAATTCAAGAAGGAATCAAAATTAAATTAATTTTAAAACATCTGAAATTCTAATATGAAAATAATAGTAACAATAGAAAATTGTAAGTCTAATTATATAGGTTCCGCGTTACTATCATTCTTTATGACGAGTTGTTAAAACTTAAAAACAGTGGTGTCTTGACAAAATGCCGAATTTGGTACATTCATTGATACACTAGGTGTAACATCTAAGGCAGCCAATGTAAAAATTTTAGTAGTCAATATTTTTAAATTTTAGTAGTCTGACCAACTGAATTCACAAATTTGGTTAAAATTGAAACCTTAGATTTTTAAAGGACACCTTTGTTTTTAAAATTCAAAAAACATAGTAAAAGAAATTAATTAAAATAAAATAGTTTAAATAACTGAAAGCACTTAGAATAAAGGGAAAAAAAGAGACAAAACGGGAGATTTTTTTATTTTGTCCTTTTTTTAACTTTTAATTATTTTGAATAGTTTAAACTCTTTTTGGTATTAATGATTATTATTTTCACTTAAAATGATTAAGAAAAGAAAGAAAAATGTGTTTTTTTTTAAAAAAAAATTGTCATTTGTATTTTTTTTCATTTTAATTATTTTGAATAATTTAAATTCTTGAGAAAAAGAAGAAAAAAGGGGGAATTCTTTTTAACTGTTGTCATTCTTTTTTTAATTGTTTCAAATAATTAAAAATGTTTTATTTTTAATAATTATTATTTTCACTTAAAATATTTATTCAAAGAAAAATAGAGGAAAAATAACATTTGGTTTCAATAAGTATTATTTTTATATATATTTCATGAGTTTAAAAGGTAAAATTATCTTTTTTTATCGAACTAAAGTTTCAATTTTGACTTAATTTATGGGTCCGGCCTTATTTAATAGGAAAATAAAAATTAGATGTTTAATTTGATATAAATAAAAAAAATGTGGGTTTTTTTTGGGATAAAACACTAAAAGTGGTGATTTTTTTTAATATGTTATTCTTATAAAAACTAATATACTCGACTATTTAGCTAAATAAATAATAAAAGAAGAACATTTAATAGTGAGAAAGGGAAAACCAGTCTAATATTCCATCTGCGTGCGCGCCTTACATCGCGCACTCACCCTTATGAATCCGATCATGGGGCGCACAATACATGTGAGTCACTTCCATGTGTTTGCTTAAGTGTTCCGCCTATTTGTGTGCTTCCCCTAGCATACTTGCCTTGCATGCTGGGTACCGCCCATGCCATGTCGTGGCTTGCAGCCAACAAGCCTTACTATGCCCCGCCCAAAGCATGGCCGTGTCATCGCCTATGCCAGCCCGCACACGGGCCTCGTCCGAGTTTACGAGGGTCTGACAGTACTATACATACCGAGAAGACAAAAACAAGAAAATGAAGCATCAGTTTGCCTAGAAAACAGTATTTATAACAATAAATGGCTCTTTATTATATTTCGTTTTAATAAATGTTCTTATTTTTAATTTAATTGCAAAATGACCAATTTTATCAATTAGTTTTTAGCTAGAGTATATCAAATATCAGTAAAAAAATAATTATACTATTTGTATCACTTTTTATATTTACTATATCTGATGTTGATATAATAAAACTGGTATACATGTACTACAACTTATAAATTCAATATTATAATATAATAAAACTGTTATACATGGATTAAAACTTACAGGTTCAATATCTTGTTATAATAAAAAATAAAAAATCAGGTCTGCTGAATTCAGATCTTTAGTCTGATTTTGGATGTCATAAATAATGTGTAATTGATGAGTTATTATTTACTATTTAAACAAATTAATATTGGTCCATCCAATTGAAAATAAGATACTTTCAAGATTAAATGAATTTGAATAAATAGAACAGAATAAATAGAACAGACTAGAGTTGATATCAGTTTAATATAATGGAGAAGTTCAAACTTAGAGTAATGCTAAAGACATGCAAACTGAAACTATAGACACCAAAGGTATATAGAATAATATGACATACATTTTTAGCCATATATATACATGATGGGGCCTATTTCACAAGGCGAGGGTGGTTAAAAACTTATCACACAATTGTATATATATTTTGTATTTCTATATTATTACTCTTGAAGTTATGCAGAGATGATAATAACGGATGAACATGGACCTCTTAGTTAAATGCAATAATTTTGGGTCCACTTCAACTAAATATCTGTTTTTTTAAATAGTATAACAAAATGGATAGTATATTAGTGAATATACCAAGTATGGAATATGAATTACCCAATCAATAAAACTAGTAATATATATATATATATACTATTTATACTCATACATAAACTAAAAACTAGTATATAAGTGGATATACTGAATGTAAAAACAAATATATTCAGTATTTTAAACTATTAAAAAAAAACGAGCATTTACTAAAATGAAATTTAAAAGACTGATAATCACGCTAATTTCTCGCGGATTGTGTATGGAAAGCCTACATAAATACTCTTTTTTTTAAGCATATTTACATAGATACCTATTTTCTATTTTTAATAAATTCATAACCACTTTTGAAAAAATATACCACTAGGATTTTATGCATGAATATAATACCTAAAACGGGTATGAAATTATTAGAATGAAAAAGCAGGTATTAGTGAAATATAAGGCAAACAAGCACATACTAAGCTCAAATTTCACATTATTTACTGAAGACCAGCCAAGCCCATGCTACAACCACCGCCGACCCATTTCGGGGCCCTCCGTATGCTTCTTAATGCGAGGCCAGCCTACCTAACTCTTTCTTTTGTAGGCCCATTAATATCATGTGTATAATATAAAGAAATTAGATTTTTTATGGTCAAAGTTAAAAAAAAAAATTGAAAAATCCTGGATTTTGAAATTGTTTGAAAAATCTCAGATCTAATTAGAAAAATACTACTCTAAAAGTATTTAGACAAATACCACTTTTTATTAATTGGTGAGATACTTGAGGTAACCTGTCAAATTACCTCTGATAACTTGATTGGTTACTTTAATTAATTAGACTGGTTACCTAAAGTAATCCAACCGGTTATCTCGAGTATCACTGAAAAATACTAATTTTGAAGAAAAATGGTATTATTCTAAATATTTATTCAAAATGATATTTTTCAGAAAATTTTTCAAAAGTGATATTTTTCTAAATCAATCAGGAATTTTCCAAAAAAAAATCAGCACATCCGGGATTTTTCAATTTTTAACACTATGAGCATTGATTTCTATAAGAAGCCCTATAATATATTGAGGAAATTTGATTTTATGTGGTAAAATCTGGAAAAAAAAAATTGAAAATTTTCTAATTTGAAATTTTTTTCTAAAAGAATCCTGAACCGATTTATAAAAATATCACTTTGAAATATTAGAAAAATATCACTTTTTAACCAATTAATGATGTACTTAAGGTAATCCGTCAAGTTTTTTGAGATAAGTAGACCAATTACTTCAAGTAACTCGATTGGTTATCTTAAGTAATCTGAATAGTTACCTTAAGTTTATTTTAAAAGTACTAATTTGGAATTAAAAAAAAAGTGACATTTTCTAAATATTTTTTAAAAGAGGTATTTTTATAAATTTTTTTATAAAATGATATTTTCTGGAAATTTTCAAAAAAATCAACCCATTTATAATTTTTCAATTTTTTGGATTTTGAGCTTGAGTTTTGTAAGAAGCCCTAATATGTTGGGCTCAAATGTTCTTTTTGAAATATGGGCATGCAAACACTTTTATGTTATAAGCCTCCTTTTCAATTCTCAATTTCATGGATAATAAATGGGAAATTGAAGTAAGTAGTAGTAATCTTGACTAAAATGACTTTTTTACGAGTGATTTGAAAAATGACTTTTTTAGTAGTGTTTTAGTGTTTTATGACCCTGTGTGATGGAGGGTTACACAATTTGTGACTATTGATTAGTCTTAGAAAAGTCATAATTTTATAGTCACAAATTGTGTGACCCCTCGTCATACAATTGTGACACTACTAGAAATGTCAATTTGAAAAAAAATACTAAAAAAGTCATTTTGTTCTAAATTAGTACTACATAGGTCAATTTCCCATAATAAATCAAGAAATGGACATGACTAATAGTGCTTTTGGGTAAAATAACTTTTCAGAAGTATTTTGTATAATGACATTTTTAGTAGTGTTATAATATCATAATGGGAAATAAAAAATATTAGTGACGATAGTTAGTCCTAAAAAATTTTGTAAAGATACAGTCATAAATATTGTGACACTAATAAAATGGTCATTTTGAAAAATAGTCCTAAAAAACTAATTATTTTGGCCCAAATTATTCCTAGTCAGGTTTTTTCCTTGTAAATGGAAACTAAATGGCCCTATCTAGATAAGATGAACAAATTTAGAAGGAACAAAGTAAGTATTTTGGCGATTGTCTAAAGACTAAATTCTCTGTATTTCGATAGATTTTTGATATAGTGATTCTTTTGATCGATGTTGATTATTCTAGTTTTAGTTCTTTAAAAGAGCATAAGAATGAGAAGGGGAAGCAGCAGTAGGTGATGAGGGCCAAATTAGCTAAGTTGACCGAAAAATTACTTGGCTAAGCAAATACGTACTTAATATTTGACAATTACAATGCGGAACTCAATTTTCGTGTAATATTATAGTTCTGGTTTCCTAAGTTATGTTTAGCCCATGAATAAATATCAAAACATCTCAAATTTGAAACTACTTGATTCTTAAACTTTTATGCTATGCGACATCAATTTGTTGGTTACATATACTACTTTTCGTTACCACTAATTGATTTCTCACTTTTCTTAAACTTTTATATTATCCAAAGTAATATATATAACCAATAAATTGATATTGCGTAACATAAAAGTTTAAGAAAATGAGAATAAAAGTTTGAAAACGAGAAAGTAAATCCTATTTCGACACTCCGACGAGTAGAATGTTCTTCGTCGGCAAAGTTTGTCGTTTCATGTACTTTAGACCTTTAGGCTCAACGTTTGATAGGTTTCCCTTTGCTCCTGGGGAAGTTGACCTAGCTTTGATTGTAACTGGGTTTGTTATGAAATCCTTATAGGGTGATACTTGGGGTAGCTTTAATCTCTCGACAATAACAACAACCAATATTCACATATACTGCTATTAGATTTTTTTTTTTTAAATAATAAAACACTATCTATTAGCTTTAATTAACACAATAAGAGAAATTAATTTATTAGGCCTAATAAACGTGTACGATGAATTTAGCACATGCTCTTATATCTCCCACTCTTTAAGTTGACTTTTATATTCTATGTAATCATATCAAAGCAAAATTATAATGCCTAGTTAAAAGGAAAAAGTGAAGAAAAATACCAAAGACCAGGTTAGACTTCTTGGTAATTTAGGTCTGCTACAACTAAAGGTAAAATTCAGTAAGGTACATTTTATATATTTTTCTTTTTAAATTAAAGGTGTTTTTTCTTTTCTAAAAGAAAAACGAAAAAGTTAAACAGTATTTAGATACAAGTTTTGTTTGGCCACAGTTTATTAAATGTATTATTTGGTATTTGAAAAAAAAAGATTTAACTAATATTTTTGACCCAATTAACTAAATGCATCGGATATTTTACTATTTCCAAGCGAACATAGATAAAGTCATTAAAACCAATGATTTTATGGTATTTTCCCTTTTATTATTTGATCATTTCTTGGTAAAAAAGGCAATTAGTTTCCTGAAGTGCTATGTACTATTTGGTAACTCTAAGAGATTCTAAAAACACGTTGACTAAGAAAAACAACAATAATAATAATAATAATACGACATCAGTGATTTTTAACAAGTATGGAATATCATAAAAGACTTAAGAGAAAGGAATATCTTAAAAAGGCAATACAATGGCCAAAAAAACCCCAAAAAATAAAAAAAATCTTGCACTTTCATTAGATGGTATGTCTTTTATTTTTTAACTATATATGTTTCTTTAGATACATCGTATCGAACCATGTTGATATGTACAGATAACGTCTAGTAAATTTCAAAAAGGTTGGTAAGTAGATGTGGTTATGTATATAAACATACCTTAAACGTATTATTTAAACTTTGAATTTAGAAAAATAAAATATAAAATAAGCTACCATAAGTAGTACCTATATATCCGAGATGTTTAACAATTTATTGGCAATATGTTGGCACACAAGGATTAGATTGCATTGATTAATACAAACGCATGACAAATGTACAAAATTTTTAATTGATCATCCATTTTTTAAACAAAATTATTTTTCATACTTAGTTTCTTCTTTTTTTTAAAAATAAAAAATAAAAAATCATATCATTCATTTCAATAATCAATTATATGCAAAGATATGAATTACAAATAAACTGTAATAAAAAATACAACCGATCAAATAACTGAATTCGATTGATGTTCGATTGACGTCCAAAGAGGAACAAACTATACACGAGATCTATGTAATGTGAATACAAATCTACATGGGATCGATACAAATAAAGCTCCACCAGAGTAACCTCTTTTACTCTTTTAAATAACCCTAGCTACGTCATTCGACTTGACTCTTTCAATTGATTTAATAATAGATTTTCCCTCGAGAGCAATATTTGGCAACATAATTTCTTCTAGATCTTGATCTTAAAAAGTGCTCAAATCTAGGAAAAAAAAAACTACAATAAACTGATTAAAACCAACAATAATCATCTAAATCCATATATATATATCTATATTCTAGCGGGAGAAAACCTCCATAGAAATAAATCTAGGAGGACAAGGACCTTCATACAAAATAAAAAAATTAATTATTAAAAGTAAAAGAAAAAGAAATGAAACATAAAAGCTACTCGGGAAACTCCTATCGGAGAGAGAGATCCTGATATCCTTTTCCGGTAAGGGATAAATTAAGATACAGAAGATACTAATATAAATAATTAGACTTACTAGTTAATTTGACGATTGTTCATTCGATCATTAATTATTTTTACTAGTGGAAGAAAGACTGTTTTTTCGATTGACTAGTAAACACTTGAATTATAGAAAATAACTTAATAAAGAAGTCCTATTCATAAACATTATGAAATATGAGCTTAATGAACAAAAGAAAACTATAAAAGATATCTCTAGTATTATAAGTATGCATTATATATGAGATACAAATATAATGATTCAGGGTTACTGCAAATTACTGAAACAATTATTAGATTCTTGTTGCTAATTAAATCATCTAGTATTATAAACATGCATTATGAAATCAAAATATACTGATTAACTAGAATAACGGTCGATCGTTATTCTATATTATTATTATTGAATTGATGTTATTCTATATTAACTAGAATATAATGATTAACTAGAATAACGGTCGACAATTATTCTATATTATTCTTATTACATCGACATTATTCTATATTAACTAGAATACACTGATTAACTAGAATAACGATCGACCGCTATTCTATATTATTAAAACGATTATTACGTAACCATTCATTATGAAATATCAAATATAATAATTAGCTCTTCTTTAAAAAAAAATTACATAATGATTTAACTTATCGTTATTTCAAATTATCGAAACAATGATCAGTTTCTTATAGCTAATTAAAAAAATTATTTGAATTACATAACTGATAAAATTTTTTATTATCATACTTGTAGAATTCATATAGTACTCATTTAAAATGTTATGACAATCTTGTTCATAACAACGTCCTTTCATAGTGGTTAAAATAATGAAAAGCCAAACAATATATACTTTTATAAACCAGCAACATACACAAGTATAATGCTAAAGCATTCGAGTCCAATTATTTGACTTTTTCTGTTCATTTACTATATTAAAATAAAATGAAAAGTAAAAAGGGGATAAAGATATATGCAAAGTTTACGCTATATGTGCTACGTTCTCAACTTCCAAACTAATTTAAATAATTTGATTATAATTTCCTTTAAAGTCTTTCACTTCACCAACCCCATTCTCATAATAACCACTCTATAAATAAGCTCTCTCATTCTCATGACATCACTCACATATCTACTATAAGCCATCTTATTTTCTTCAACTTTAGTCCTATATCCATACAATTCTCATAAAAAAATTCTCATATTATCCTCTCCAAAATTTTATAAACCACCATCTTCCTGCTTGGTTAGCGTAGAGAGGAAAGATCAGGATGAAGAAAGGGAAAAAGAAAGAGAGAGTTTTGGTTCAGCAAGCAACCAATTCATCTTTTCTCAGCATTCCATCTCCTATACCGATTTGTGTATAGCCCTTTCTCGATCTTGTTTATATATATACATATATATATATATATATTTTATATATAACGTTATGTTTGTGTATATATTTATCATGTGATATTAAGTATTTGTAACTCATAGTCTGATAACTCTCATGTGTCTATCTATTAATTTCATTTTTTGTGAGCTTCATTTTGTGGTTTTATTAACTGTGTATTTTATATCAAATCAAATATGTTTTTCCAGGTAATGTTTTTGCATTGTTTGTTTATTTCGTAGGCATTTGTGTACGTATATATTTTTACAAGCATGCACTTGATAACTTATTTGCTTTATGTGTGTATTGTAAAAGGACACAGTTGAAAAACTACGTTCTTCTGTGAGATTTTCAATTAATTCCTAACATGTTTATGCATGTCTATCATCAATTATCATTTTAAAAACTGAAGATGATAATGCCTCAAATCAAAATGAGTCAAAATCTCTCTTTTTCTCAGAGGGGCCTTGTTATGGCAATATTAAATCCTTGTTGATCGTGTTCTATTATAACATACAAAAAGAGTGAAACCAGGGATTATTTATTGTTTTTACTTTTATAAATTTCATATCTCTTTATTTCGTAAGATTTATTTCTCTCTATTTTTCTTTTCTCCTTAATTTTTCCTTTGGCTAATTTTTTTTTTTAAAAAAAACATTTAAGAATTTTTCTCTTTTAATCACACTTTTTCATATGTCTTTAATCTTTATCATTAACTATTATCCGCGAGTCATTTGAAAAAACCGTAAAATTTTGCTTCTAATAGAGTCCATAAGAAAATTTGAGCTTAAAATCGTATTTGATTGATGAGTATATTAGCAGTTTTTATTTAATAAAAAACACTTGACTGATGATATAGAGGAAGCATTGCCAGTGGCTACATTTTCTTCTTTTCTATATAAAGATTGAGTTAAATTTCTCATGGAACATTTCAAATTAATTAGTTACTGTATCATGAAGTTTCTCATCATTAATTATATTACAGGCCGATAGATATATAATTATTGACTTGGCTCATCCAAAAATTAGGCATGTCTCGCTCTTTTGTATTCTCTCTATCTCTGGGGGGAAAAAAATTAATTATGTACAATTAACTATGAAATCATTTATCAATACTATATACCACTATATACACGCACAAATTAACATGTATATATATATATTGAAACATATAATCCTATACTGCTATTTACCCTTCATATGTTTCTACGATTTTCTTATCATCAGTTCTATGATGTCCTTCGCATTAGGATTCAACGTTAATCTTGGGTATCCGTATTAATTTAATTAAATATGCTTTTGTATGATCTCTTAGTTTAGCGGCCGTGCATTTCAATTAGATGGAGAGATCGATAGTACAACATGACGAAACATAAGGAATACACATGATCCTGTTACTGTAGGTTTCAAACATATTGCATGTTAATCCTCAGGTTAAATCATGTAGACTATTAATGAAATATAGAAAAGATATAAATTACGTAATATTCTCAATATATATATGTCATAAGTAACATTTAAATTAATGTATGCATAAATCGATTTATATAAATCAATAACACTGCACGGTATAGAGGTATCCTGAACTTTCAACCATATCCGTTGATATCATCTCCACTGCCAACAGACGGTGGCGCTGAAGTCGCGGAGCCAAGGATGGCTCGAACTGGTTTGAGTGCAGACACGAACACTCAGAACTTGAACCAGTTTATTAGCTTCGGCCGGTTCTTCGACGACAGCCGCCACTTCGTCACCTACAACCTCCGGTTTGATGGAGCACCCCACACCGGCTTCCCGATATCCTTTTTTTCCGGGAATCCCAATGTACGTGCCGGCAGAGGGGAACGACGGTAACGATGACCGTCGTTTTGTTTCTCACGTCGGAGAAGAGGTGGCTCAAGCGGAGGCCGTGACATCGTCTGATGTCACGGGCGCCGCGTCGACGTCACGAGCCGTCGAGCGGGAGGCGGATGGGACCTATAGGGGAGGAGAAGAGAGGAGGCCTGGTGCTGGGGATGCATTTAGTAGATACGCTGGTCCGATTCTCGGGTCATCGTCCGGGTCTTCGGAAACGATCCTCCAGAGGCACGAGAGGCTGTTTAACGAGATACATCACTACTGGTTTTTTCTTTCGTTTTTTCATTGCTCTTTTTTTTTTTTTTTTTTTTTTTTGGGCTTTAGGAAAGTAAGGAGAAAGGTATAGTCGTATAGAGAGTTTAGAAGTAGCGGAATTGAAATGGATAGAGAGTCTGAGAAAAAGTGAAGATTGTGGAAAGATAGTTAAGATGGAAGAGAGTATATATGACCTATTTATAGGAATGGAGTTACACACCTACCATATTTGTTATAATATACATGGTATTTTTGTTTTAACGATAAAGGGAAAAAATTAAGATATACCATAAAAGGGAATACGCAATTCTAGAGAGAGATTTTTTTTGCGGGTGGTATATATATGGTGGGTTGTGTTATCCAGCTCCTTTAAGCAGGTTCCATATTAGCTATCTCTCCACATTCTTCTCTTTTTGTCAAAGTACATATATCCATACTACATTGCGATTTTCTTTTTTCTTTTTGTCGTTAGTATAATAATAATATTGTCGCTCTGCATATTGTTATAAGGAACATATGCATGATCCAACATATATATGCTATCTAATTGGTCTTTTAACAAAATTTTTAGGAAATTTTCAAATTTTAATTGCAAAAGATTTTTCTTGAACAAAACTTTTTGAGTAGTAGTTGGACGGTTCAACTTTTTTTTTTTTTTTGGGTAAGAAAATAAATTTTCTCTTTCCCAAAAGAAAAATAATACATTGGTTATTTAGGAATAATTTTCACTTAGATGCTAAGAATATCGGATATATATTATGTGAAATATTAATTAAAGATGTTATATATCTGTTGTTTAATTGTTCTAGAATATTCATGCAAATCTCTAATTTTAACTACTTTAATTGGCACTTTCAAATAAAAAAAATAATAGCATAAAATATGATAAAATTTCCCATATATGAAAATAATAATAATAATAATAATAAAGTAACAAAATCAAAGATAGTTTGTCATTATTAGCTAAACATTTTAGTCACCAACTAGAAGATTTTACACATCATTTTAGGTAATCGAGGAAATATATTTACTAATATAGATATATGTATATTGCTTAATATGGCTAAATATATTCTATATAAATAGGATTTAATATATATTTATAAGTATAGAAATAATGCTTTTTCTATATTTAAGTAATACAGATAAAATATTATTTTTATATAGAATATATTTAGTCATATTAAGTAATTTACGTAGCTATTGTAAGTAAAAATTAATATAGATAACTTAAAAAAGATTACTAATATAAATCAATTTTATCTATATTGAGTAATATATTTTGCCATATATTGAGAAATACTGCTAAATTAAGTAATGCATATATTAATAATAAATAAAATATCAATATAGATAACTCTTTAAAAATATACTAATATAGATATGCATGGTTGACTGCAAAAAAAAAAGACTCTAAACATAACTATGATGCTTCTACAATTTTAATCTTATTTTTTAGCACGTGCAAAATTATATTTCAAGATATAAATTTAGACAACGTGTATCTACTATTCACAATTTGGCTAATTTATGCTATTGAAAAAGGAAATTACCCCTCATTATTAAACAAATAATATCGACATAGGATTATCAAGAATAACCTAACCTCACTCCAAATTTATTGTTTAATAAGGGAGAATTGGTCAAATTGTGAATGGATTATACGTTTTTTTTAATATCAAAAGGTGGAGGTATTATTTTGTACGTGCCACAATAGGATTAAAACTGCAGACATGACATAATTCAGAATAATTTTTTGCAATATTCCCATGGATAATGCTTCGCCATATTGTTTTGATGAATAATGGGGGCTTTAGTTCCCTAAAAAATATATACATATTGGCAGCCAACGAGCTATCCAGTTAAGGGTTCTCATAAATCCACATTATTTCAAAATTACATTTTAGTAATTAGTTATTAATTTGTTATGTTATCGTCGATCAATAGAATGTAAGCAATCAACATGACTTAAGCTTCATTCTCCTTCGGATTAAGTAATTATGGGCCATAAATGTATATATTTTATCACCCGCTAAAATATATATTATTTAATTATTTTGTTAATTAGTATGTGATGTTTATTTGCGTAATGTTAAACCGTATTTTTGTTAACTTCATACAAATTCACATATCGATCTTTGACATAACTACAGGCCGTGGCTATGCTAAGGAGTGCTGGTGCTGAGGTCTATCGATTTCAGGTAAATTAATGACAAACAAGTAATTCTTTTTTTTTTTTTTTGATAAGAGACAAACAAGTAATTCTTACCAACTTTGGAGTCACTTAAAAATTGAATGTATAGGTCGTACTAAGCTCATCAATTGTTCTCTATATTTTCTGATATAATAAATAATGTGATTTCTAGGGGGAAAAAATCATGAACTAAGTTTGTGATTGATATATAAAAGTCCAACTAATGACATTGCATTATTGAATTCATGATTCAGAAGATTTAGATTTAGCTGATGTATCTGAGGAATATGAGTATGAGGAGTACGAGATTAATGAGGAAGAAATTGAACGTGTGAACAATGGGCTGAATGAAGAAGCTATTAATGAGAATTTAAGACAGCGAATTTTTCAAGAAGCTCCTATGCCAAATAATAATCATGAAGAAGATCAAGACCCAGCAATTTGCTCCATTTGTCAAGTAATTAACGACCATAATCTACTCTCTTAATTCTTTTTATTTTCTTTATGTATACTTTTTTCCTCACCAATTATATGTGTATAGATATGTACTTCAGAATTAATTAATTTGTCTCAAAATCCGTTTTTAATTGTTCTACATTTTGGAAATATTAATTTTCAGGCGGAATTAGTGGATGGAGAGGAAGTTGGGGATTTGGATTGCAGCCATAATTTTCACATAGAATGCCTTAGACATTGGCTGATGGAGAGTAACAGCTGCCCTGTATGCAAAAGACGAGCCTTGAATATTTAGAGAAAATTTGTAATTAGGAAGTCTTTTTAGAGATATATATATATATATCTTGACATTTGTTATTTTACATAATTTAAACTATTTTTTCGAAGTACATAAGAAAATTTCCTCTATTGGAGACTTTTTTCACAACTCTTAATTTGTACTACTATGAGCCTTTTATGACATTTTCCAGGAAAATTGATTTTTGTTGCTATTGATGTAATTGTTTTTTGTTATGGCTTGTTAGAGATTATAGTTACATTGGGCATGGGCCTTATTATTCCTAGCTATTAATTTTAGTTAAAAATGCTCATTAATCGATTTGTTTTATGATTTTTCTCCTCGGATCGGAGCGCATGCACCATGGGATGCTTTGTGAACAGCCTCCTCTGCAGGTCCCGCTATAGTTATATGAGCTGTCCCCTCTGATCAATATAACAAATATACCTGTTAAATTCCATATTATGATTATTCAACGAGCATCTTGTATTTCATATAAATTAGGGGCAAGATAATCCTTATGTAAAGGCCATCCTATCCAACTTTCAGATTAAAATTTTTTTACTTACATCATCACCAACATGATTGTAAAACAAAATAAAAACGATTTAGTTGTACTATGTTACTATACATACCGAGAAGACAAAAACAAGAAAATGAAGCATCAGTTTGCCTAGAAAACAATATTTATAACAATAAATGGCTCTTTATTATCTTTCGTTTTAATTCTTGTTTTTGTTTTAATTGCAAAATGACCAATCTTATCAATTAGTTTTCAGTTAGAGTATATCAGATATCAGTAGAAAAATAATTATAGTATTTGTATCACTTTTTATATTTACTATATCAGATGTTGATATAATAAAACTGGTATACGTATACTACAACTTATAAATTCAATATTATAATATAATAAAACGGGTATACATGGACTACAACTTATAAATTCAATATCTTGCTATAATAAAAAATTAAAAATAAAAAAGCATGTCTGCTGAATTCAGATCTTTAGTCTGATTCTGGATGTCGTAAATAATGTGCAATTGATGAGGAAATTTGATTTTACGTGGCAAAATTTGGTCACTAATATTATGTGTCTAATATGTTGAGCAAATTTGATTTTATGTGGCAAAATTTGGAAAATAAAATGGAAAAATCCTTGATTTAAAAATTTTTTGAAAAAAATCCTGAACTGATTTATAAAAATACCACTTTATAATATTTATAAAAGTATCACCTTTTAACCAATTGATGATGTACTTAAGGTAATAAGTGAGGTACTTGAGATAAGTAGACTAATTACTTCAAATAACTATATTTGTTATCCCTTTTATCTAAAAAAAAAAAAAAACTCGATTGGTTATCCTAAGTAACCAGGTTAGTTATCTCAAGTATCTTTTAAAAATACCAATTCTAAATTAAAAAAGTGATATTTTCTAAGTATTTGTTAAAAATACTATTTTTATAAATAAATTTTTTAGAAAATGATATTTTCCCTAAATATATCCGGGATTTTTCAAAAAATAACCCATTCAGAAATTTCTATTTTTTGGACTTTGGGCGTGGGTTTTGTAAGAAGCCCTAATATGTTCGGCTTGAATGCTCTTTTTGAAATATGGGCCTGCAAAAACTTTTATGTTATCAGCCTGCTTTTCAATTCTCAATTTCATGGATAATAAATCAGGAAATGGACGTGACTAATAGTGCCTTTGGGTAAAAAAAAGAAAAGAGAAAATTTGATTTTTTATGGTTTTCTTTCAAAAAATTGAAAAATCCCGGAATTTGAAATTGTTCTGAAAAATCCCGGATTTAATTATAAAAATACCACTTTTAAAAGTATTTAGAAAAATACCATTTTTAAGTGATTGATTAGATACTTAAGATAACTAGTCGAGTTACCTAAGGTAACTTGAACAGTTACTTCAAGTAACAGGATTGGTTACTCTAAGTAACCTAACTAATTACCTCGAGTACCATTGAAAAATACCAAATTTAAAGAAAAAATAGTATTTTTCTAAATATTTTTTAAAAGTATTATTTTTCTAATAATACTTTTAAAAAGTGATATTTTTCTAAATCAATCCGGGATTTTTCAAAAAAAAATCAGTCCATCCGGGATTTTTCAATTTTTGGTATCTTGGGCCTGGAATTTTGTAAATAGCCCTAAAAAAAACTTTTCGAGAAGTATTTTGTAGAATGACATTTTTAGGGGCTTATAGAAATATGACCAAATTTTAGGCCTAATTTCAGTAAATGTCCTTTTGTCAAATGTTATAGCAAAATGTCCAGTATGTATGCATATATACCAAGTGTAAAATTTTATATACCAAGTATAAAAAATTATATATCTAGTGCATTTCAGTACAGTAACTAAAAGTGTTAGATATGTGTATCTACCAAGTGTAAAAATATATATACCTGGATATTTAGCTATAAAATTTTAAAAGTGGACATTTACTTAATCAAATTTAAAATTTTAGTCATCCACCTAAATTTCTCTCATTTTTACTAGTATTATAATATCATAATAGGAATTAAAATATTTGTAACGGTAGTTGGTCCTAAAAGATTTGTACAGATATGGTCATAAATATTGTGACATTTATAAAATAATCATTTTGAAAAATAGTCCTAAAAAACTAATTATTTCGGGTCCAAGTTATTCCTAGTCAGGTTTTTGTGTTTCCTTGTAAATGGAAACTAAATGGCCCTATCTAGACAAGATGAACAAATTTAGAAGGAACAAAGTATGTATTTTGGTGATTGTCTAAACTCTAACTTCTCTGTATTTTGAAAGATTTTTTTATATATAGTGATTCTTTTGATGTTGATTATTCTAGATTTAGTTATTTAAAAGAGCATAAGAGTGAAACGGGAAAGCACCAATAGATGATGGGGCCATATTAGCTAATTTGACCAACAAACTGTTACTTGGCTAAGCAAATACGTACTTAATATACACTACAAGAAAATATATCTATAGTGATGACATCTATAGCGATGTATGTCATCACTATAGGGTCCTCTATAGTGAGACACCATAAACTTCGTCGTTATAATTTTTGCAGGGAAAAAAGGTACCACATTTTGTGCAAAATATTACACTACACACTCTATAGTGTATAATATCATAAATTTTAGAAGCGTAAAATTTATAGTGTATGGTGTCGTCGTTATAGGATTTATTTAATAAATTTTAATTTTTTTAAAAGATAAAAAGAATAAAAATAAAAAAAAATTAATATATTTAACCTATAGTGACGACTATAGAATTTATTTAATAAATTTTAATTTTTTTAAATATAAAAAAATAAAAACAACAATAATAATAAATTTAATATATTTAACCAACAACGAAGTCGTCGTTATAAGTTTTGAATTAAATTTTGACAGGCAATGTTTACCACCCTAAAATCTAAAAAAAAATTAATAAATTATTTTATTTTACCTAAAGTCGTCGTTGTTTTAAATGAAATTTTGAGCGGTAATGTTTACCGCCCTCAATTTTCGATTCGTACTCTCTCTCACTCCCTTATTCCAAAATAATATATATTTATATATGCATGTCTATTTTTTTCTTTTATGTATTTTTGTAAATTTTTTGTTATAAATACTAATTTTTTATTTTTTTATTAATTATTTATTCGGGTTTATATTATTGTAGATTTCAAGTTTTTTCTTCATTAGAGAGGTAAGTTTTTCTCAATTCTAATTTAGTTTCATAGATTTTTTAAATATGAGGATTAAATATTTTGGATATTTATATGAATATGTGGATTTTGTGTTATAATTTTATGGCAAATTTTTGTGAAATATGTTTTTTGGTTTATAAAATTTGTTAATAGTATGTATTAGAGTATGGAATATGTTTGTTTAAGAGTGTTAGTTTTAATTTTTTATTTTGATTTTGGAGGTTTAATTTTTGTGTAGTAGTTTGTTTTTTGGATTGATTTTGGAATGATTTAGGCTTGGAAGTTTGATTTTAATACTCGTGGATACAACTTTATTTTTTTTAAAGTAATTATTTAAGAATTAATTTATATTAATTAAACAAATTGCAATTTTTTAAACAAATCCGTAACAACTATAGTGACGACATCTGTCGTGGCTATAGGTATTAATTTATATATATATATATATATATTAAATGTGTCTGTGTCATCCCTATAGGTCATCTATAGCGGCGATAAATTATGTTATCACTATAGGGCGTCTATACCGACCGACCTATAGCAACGACCAAATTACAACGACAATCTAGCCTATAACAATAACATCAACGACCAAATTACAACGACAATCTAGCCTATAACAATAACATCGCCATAGATCCTTTTTTTTGAAATGATATTTGACAATATTTTAATACAATTACGATGCAGAACTCAATCCCTGTAATATTATAGTTTTGGTTTCCCAAGTTATGTTCAGTCATTTAAAACTACCGAATTCTTAAACTTTTATGCTATGCAGCATCAATTTATTAGTTGCATATATTACTTTTTGTTACTACCTAAATAATTTCCCATTTTCTTGAACTTTTATTGACGCAACATCAATTTATTGATTACATATATTACTTGGGATAACATCAAAGTTTAGGCAAAAGTTTAGATTTAAAAAATTAAAATCTAGAAATTTGCTAAATTATACCTACATCAAATATTTCTTTAGTTTTTTTTAATTATGAAAGTTTTGGGTATAATTTAGCAGGTATAGTTTACTAAATGTATTTTTTTTCTTTTCTTGGGTAATGATTAACTATATTTTGACGTGAAATTACATAGGATATTTTCGCTATTTCGAAGAGAACATAGAGATAAAGTCAATATTTGATTGAAACCAAATAAATATTTTTATGGTATTTCCTTTGTTCTTTATTATCATTTAAAAAGAATGACAATAAGAAAAAATAAAAACCTTCCACCTAAGCTAACTATAAATAAGCTAAGAAGCCTATTTTGTTGAACTAAAACGGTTTTCTTCCCCTAACTAGAAGTGCGACTTCGGAGTCTTTCTAGAAGAGTACCATATGATTAAGGGTATATTTACTAATTTGTAATGGAGAGAAAAGAAAATGGAAAGGTATTCCCTTTGATGTGTAACTAAGATATATTAAATACATAAAAGTAAATTATAATCTTCCTCACTCAATGTTTCTCATTCATTTCCATTCCTTTCCCCTCCATTTCTTTTTTACTATCCCTTCAAGGATTAGTAACTTGGCCTAAATTTCACTATCCCCTCCATTGTTTTGATTATTATTAACATTGACATTTAGATTCGAAATCTATTACAAATTTATACCCTGGAACCAATTTAGAGCAGTTAATTTACCAAGTTGCTGTTTGAAAAATTGAAAATAAACCATATAAAAACTGATCTGAGAATAAGTTTATTAAATTATTTTGGTAAATTAACTGCTTTAAATTAGTGTCAAAATATAAATTTATAACAGATTTCAAATTTAAAGATCAATGTTGATAATAACTAAAACAAAATATATAAATCGAACAAAGTGTCAAAATACAGGTATAAAAATGATACTATCTCTATATCAAAACTACGATCCCTTTAGATCTTTAGGCTTAACATTTGATATATTTCTCTTTGCTCCTTGGGAATTTGAGCTAGCTTTGATCGTAACTGGGTTTGTTATGATATCCATTAAAGGGTGATAGTTGGGGTAGCTTTAATCCCTCGACAACAACAACTAATATTCAACTAATATTCACATATATATATATATGCTGTTAGCTTCTTTTTTTTTTAATATAATCAAACGCAACCTATTAGCTTTAATTAACACAATAAGAGCTTAATTTATTAGGCTTAAAAACACGATTAATTCAGCACATGCTCTTATATCTCCCAGTCTTTAAGTTGACATTGATATTATATGTAATCATATCAAAGTAAAATACTGCCTAGTTAACAGGATTGTGAAGAAAAATACCAAAGACCAGGTTAGAATTCTTGGTAATTTAGGTCTGCTACAAACAAAAGCACTGAATTATGTCAATTTTGTTAGCCAGATAAAATAACTCCAATCGGGGTGAGCTAAAAATAAAATAATTTCATTGGAAATCAACAAAAATTAGAAAGAATTTTTCCATATAGTACCATAATTTATATATTTTTTGAATTCATTTAGCACCATAATTTAAAATCCATATAGTTTTTCTCTTTTATATGTCATTAATTAATATGTGGGACCCTTTTATTTCCATTTATTTAAATATAATTAATGAATATTAATTAAAGCATCTCTCGTAATCTTCTGTAAAAATAAAGCCTAAATTATTTGTGTCCAATAAAGAATTTTGACATTGACACTAGTACTCACAACGCGTTGGGATTATTGTTCTTCTCTTGTTTTCTTCTTCCTTTTCTTTTTTTTTTTTTTTTATGTCTTTGTTTCTATTTGAATTTTCCCATATTTTTGTGTATATATAAGATAATAAAACATTCTAATACATCTCACCTCGCATAAGGGCCAACGGACAAAGAATTAAAAAGAATTTTGATGTTCCAAGATATAGTACCAGATCCGCGTCCTCCACCTGCCCCTTTAAATTGGGTACTCTGCCAAAATCTAATCCAACCAACCAACCAACCATTTTATTGTCTGCATTCTTACATACATATGCATATACACAGTGCACGAATATTTAAATAATTAAGTGATCTCACGTTAAAACTATAAATAAGTAGATAAATTCCTTTTGATGCTCATTTATAACCTTATCTTCATTTATACATACTCGTTTTTTCCGTAACTGTGGAGCACCTCCACAAAATTTACTGAAACAAAATTACACATATACGGGATTAGCTATAATGACAATTTGGATTCTCACACCAAATTAATATGAATAAATTAAAAAAATAACAGACAGATCAAGTGGGGAGAAAAATAGTAGGGATCTATATAATGGTGAATATTTTTATCTTATCATAATAAGGGATATGATATGAAAGTTATCCCACAGAGAAAAGAAAAGAAAAAAAAATAAGAGGAAGTAGATGGGAATATGGGAAAATGATAGAAAAAAGAGTGTGTCAGAGAGAGGATACAATGCACTTGCTTTAGGGGGGTTAGAAGAGCCATAGGCATTGCACATTTCATGAATTTATGAAAAGGGGGACTACTCTTTCTCGAAAAATCGATGAGAGGCTTCTTTTTAGTATGTTGGGACCTTAGTGGGATATCTCACATGGGGTCTATTTTAGTAGATAGATATGCCCTTTGACCCAAATAATTTCTCCTTCTTTTCTTTTTTTGTTATAATAAATTGTTTGTTTATATATTCTTGCTTTGGATTTGGATTCGAATAGATAAGAAAAATGGTGGTTAGTGAGGCATGATTGTTGAGACATGAACACTTCCATTATTCGACCCTGCCTTGGGAGGCAACCTACTTCCCCAATCCACCTCTTGAGAAAACCCACAGAGATGTATGGTGGTTTTCAAATTTTCTCACCTTTTTTTTTTTTTTTTTTTTTTTTTTGGGAGATGGGGTATTCGTGTACTGACGGAATGATTGGCCATCAATATTTTTTTGTAATCCTTGTTTTAGACTTTTAGTACGTTATAACATATAAGGTAAGGGCAATATAAATATTAGTTAGGACTTAGGATTTTAAGGATTCATGACTCTAGTGTGGCTCCATAATTTATATATAGTTAGACACCATGCACGTATAATCGTTTATTCTCATTGTTCTTCAATTTATGGTACAAAATAACCGATTTTCAGCTAGGTAGCACTGACAACAAAAGACGTATCACCTGTGGCTACACGTAAACGAAACTTTTAGAAATAAAGAATTAAGATAATTTTATATCATTTCATGCATGTATTAAGGAGCAATATTAATGTTTGTCAAGCAAATGGGCAACATTTCCTCACGCCTTTCCGGATTTGTTTAACTTCTAGTTTTATATATAAGTGTCTTTTTAGTTTAATTTATTGGCTAAAATAGTTGTCTGTATACACGTTAGTTCAAGATCATTAGCCCTACTCCTAGGTGATAAGACAAATTAAGCGCATGTATAGCCGTCGGAGAGTTGTCTTCATCTTATAAAATTCCTAATGTTCTGGAGAGAGAAGGTTTGGCCTCTATAAGTTGATGTGAAAGACAGTCACTTATTAGTAACGGAAAGAAAGCACGAAAAAAATAATAATAATAACAAAAGCTGCCAAAGGAAAATCTCAAAGCAGAAGCCTTCACGTCATGTGCTAGCAATATTGCCGATAATCAAGTAAGAGCCGTAATACTAAACATAGGGTGGCAATTTGTATTTTCCTATCGAAGTATATGCATAACGAGTAATTATTAAACTCAAATATGACTCATTTATTGTTCGTGTCACGATTTATAAACTCACACTCGACACGCTAAATAAACAGATTAACCTGCGAACGACACATTTAACATGTTATTTAAATAGGTCGTATTTAGGCCATGTCTAACATAACACGACCTATTAACCTGTGTACAGTTAGCTCGTTAATTGAACTCAATTTAACATGTTAATATTAAATATATTGTATTTGATTCAACTTGACATAACGTATTAAGCTATTAAGTTTAACATGTTAACCTATTTCACATTTCTAATATAACTTGATACAATCTATTGACTTATTTTATATTTTCAATATAATCATTCAACCATAATGAATCAAACAAATATAATACACAATCTAAAGTTTAAAATCAAAATAAAACTTTCAAGTTTTAGTACATAAAATATAAAGAGAATTTTTAGGTCTTGATACACACAAGATAATAAAAAGTCTCAAAAAATTTAATCGTATTAAACATGTCAATTTCGGGCTCAAATTAACTTGCTTATGACCTGTTATTCAATTTTGTGTAATCGGATTTAATCTATTTTAACCTGTACATATTTAAGACAAACTGAAACCCAATAATTTTGTATCATTTTCGAGTCTTGTTATCGTATCGTGACTTAAATTGTCACCCCTAGCTAAACACTACACTGTAAGATTGTTCAAAATATCGTGTAGATATAGAGAGTATAATATATATATATATATATATATATATTGTGGGTTTAGTGTGTACTTGTTTATATACATTTACATTAAACACAATTAGATTAGTTAGTGAGGAAAGAAAAGAACTTATTAAGATAAGTTTATCTTGGAATATTTGAGCATCTTGTCATGTCTATGCATGGATATTATACGCACTACTGAAACACTAAGGTAAAATGAACCATAAAGCAAATTGTTGAAATCACATGCATTAACACAATTCATCATTGAAAACAAAAATACAACATTAGGAACTAATCAACAAGTAAAAATCAGTTATAAGATGAACATTTTCTTAATTTACAAAGCCCCCTCAAAACCATTGCAAGTTACACAAATTAAGAATTTTAACCAAAGTCACAAAACCACATTTCTCTCTACCAAGAAAAGACAAAAAAAACAAAAAAAAAAAAAAGTCTTTTCTCTTGTCTCTCTCTCTATAATTATCATCTAAGCATGCGAAGTGACTGATCCGGCATTGGAGAATTAGAAGGCTGGCAAGCCTTGAAGAAAGCAGAGTAATTCAAATTACCCAAATGGGTCCCCGGAAACCCGACCGCCGCGGCGGCAGTGGGCCTATTAGCCCCGGCTTGCTCCAACGTCTGAACTTGCTTCTTCAAAAACTTGACGTAATGTATGGCTTCATCCAACATGGAAGCCGTGTCCATCTTGGTCCCACCGGGGACCAGTCTCTGCAGTATCCTAATCCTCTCGCTTATCCGCTCCCTCCGGTGCCTCGCCGCCACGCTCTGCGGGTCCTTAGATATCTTCACGTTCCGCCGCTTCGGCGGCTTGATCGACTCCGGGTCGATGTGGATCGGCTGCATCGCCGCTATCCTAAAGATCATCTCCCTCATCGCCGCCATCGAGTTCCGCTTCTCGTGCGGGTTCGGCACCGCAATTGCACCCACCGTTTTGAAAATTCTCCCCCCGGAGAGTGCCGCATTGGGCTGAAAAGGCGGCGGAGTCACCGGCTCCTGTATCGGGTTTCCGCCGCCGCCGCCGCCGAGGAATGGAATATTGGAGTTTGCCGGATTCATGTTATTCAGCAAAGCCGCCGTCTCCGTAGTTGTAGCCGAGGCAAAACCCGGCTGCGCCGCCGTGGTTCCGTCGGAGAAATTCATGTCCAGAAATGTGGGAGCGGCGGTTGTGTTCTGATAAGGGTCGCAGAATTCGGGGCTAGTTTTTTCCATTTGCATCATGATGGTCATCATGTCGAGGTTATGGTGATGATGGTGATGGTGATGGTGATGATCACCGGCCGTTGATGATGATGACTTTATCATGTCAACGTCCATCGATTCTTCGAGAGTTGTTTCGTTTAAAAATGAGGTAATAAGATTGTAACAGAGGCGATGTGGGAATAGGATTCAGAATGGGAAAGCTGAGTCGCTGCAGAGCGGTATGGAGTGGAGCTGAGAAGATTAGATTGGATTAGAACACTTTTGTGTGTATATATGTTGCAGAGAGATAAGGAGATATGGGAAAATTTTGAAAGGGAAGTCTGAATAAAATAGTAACTTTTGAGTGAAATTGTGTGTATATATGTGTATATATAGTGCGTAATTATATGTAATTATATATGTATCTGACGAGAAAACCAACCGGGAAATCCAACAGGCTCTCACTTTGTAAGTGGGGAAGACAACTTTATATATATATATATATATATATCTAGCAAAGCTCAAAGCTTGGGACTAATAATTTTATAATATAATATATATAAAGGAATACATACAGAAGAGACTCACGAACTCATTTATGAATACATTTATGATATCTGATAGAGACCGCCCATCATGTGGGGGCTGCATCGATCGTCTGTTTGATCATGATGATAATCTTACAAAAGGTCAAAACTTGAAATCCAACGGCGGAGCTTTGAAGGGGGCCCAATGTCAATGGTGCATGAACAGTTTTAATATATCACTTTGACTAAAAATCAAAGTTCCTTTGGCTTTGGCTTTGGCTTAAATATATTTTTATTTTTACATTCTGGAAAGAAAACTCATGGAACCCACCGTCACATGACATTTGTCAGAATTTTTTAAAAGAAAAATAATAAAATAAAATTACCCTTCACCGATCAGTATTTAGATGCAACTCTCAATACTAAAAAATTAAAAAATATATATTATTTAAATAAAAAAAGAAATTAGGCACAGGCGGTGAGAGATGTAATATATATTCCGGAGAGTTGGTAACAATCAGATTGAGATATTGGTAAGTGTCATACTGAAGTGAGTTTTGGGACTTGGAGAAATTATTGGAACCTACTACTATACAGTAATATTATTCCATGGCTAGTGGCCACCTAATTTGCTAAGCTCTTTGGGTTGTATTCTTATACTATACATGCTATTTTTTTTTTGCTCACGGCTATACACTGCTATTTGCTTCTTGTTGTCATACTCTTCTTTCTCTGTCTTTTTCTTTCTCATTCTCTCTCTTCTCTCTCTCTCTAACTGTCCAAATGGCACACTTTTCTAGGTGGATTAAGAGCTGACTGTGATGCTGACCCTTGTTGGTAAAAAGGTCTCCACAACTTGTAAAATTTCTTGACGATGAATTGATGATTAATATGTATGTGTACATGTCTTTTTTTTTTTTTTTTGATAACTTATGGTAACAACTTTATACTGTTCAACTTGTGTTCAGTTTTCATGAACACGTATAAGAAATCAACCAACTTTAATAGTAGTAACGTTATCGGTGGAAATAAATTATTTAATGACAAAGGAGTCTTTTCTGTTTTTAACGTACGTACGTGAAAAGGAAATTATTAAATGTGTAAAGTAAAATCGAGAGATATAGCAGTAAAAGAACAAACAAGAGACTCATGTGTTTTTATTATTCGTATATTAATGTGTAAATTAAAAGGTTCACAAAAGGCAGATTTAATTTATTGATTGAAGATGATCATGATGAGAGCCTTGTGATCTTCACAAAATCCATTACTACTCAAATTAGAATCTTCTTTTGAAAAGAAACGACAATGCTATCTCGATCAATAAAATAATGTAAGATAATTCTATATATACTGCTGCATGAATTGAATTCCAGAACCAGGAATCTCTCTTTGCCAGATTATATGATATAGAATACATAATAATGTTACTCCAAATGGGGGTGAAATATATGTATAAAATTATAAAATATACAAGCTGATTATCGACGACAAGTACATTTGAAGAGCACATGGATGACTGAGCACCAATATTCTTCTAGAGATATAATTTTTTCCTAGTTTTTACGTAACCAAAAACAAAAAGGTATATATTCTTTTGTCAATATATATAAGATGAAAAAGTTATGATATTGAATTAAATATAAATGAACATTATTATTATCTTCTCTGCTAGCTAGTACAGGCCGGACCCCCATTTGATGAGAAAGAAAGACACAGACTCGTTTTGGTGAAGATCATGACTGCTAGTACTACTATACTACTCTATGAAAGTGATCGATCAATAGAAATTTGAAAACGCCATAAAATTTAGGTATATTAAATTGTATTTCATTCTCTATTAATAAGATAGAACCTCTCAAGCAGACAACTACTAAGGGGAAAAAAAAAAAGGTGGTCCCCTTTGATCACTATATCTGTCTAGCTACACCATATTCTTTACCAGCATTGAAAAAACTTTTTTATTTTTTATTTTCTATTTTTTACTTTGGACCCAAGTTTTACACATACCGATAGAAATGTCACTGTAGAATTCTATTCTTTCAAATTGTCTGACCTTTTTTTTTCACTTGTAACGCTACATACCATTATTACTCAAGGCCCTTTTTTTTCATTCCCATGTATAAATATATATATATATGGGGAATATGGGCATGGATGTAGTTTTACTGGCGGGACCAGTTCCGTTCATGTTTTAACCAATATAGATCATGTTCTAGTCAACACAGATTGGTCCAAATATGACTTGTGTAGCCAAAATATGAACGAGAATGGTCCCTTCGAGTGGACTACATCCGTGGCCTATATATATATATGTGTATATATATATATATATATGGGCACCAATCCAGTAGGTATTTTTTTTTATCTATGCATAGATATCAATTTGGCCAATGAAATTTTTTTTTTACACTTTTTTATATTAAAAAATAAGAGAGAAATAGCATTAATGATGCACGTCTTTTCATGCACATCATTATAGTCATTGGATCACCATTAAATGATGATCTAACAGCTTAAAAAAATACATACACATAAGTAAAAAAAAAAAAATACCTACTGGATTGGCAACCTATATATATATATGCAGAAAACAAAAGCAATTAATATTAACTTTCGGAACTGAATTCGTAGACAGAACAAAGTACTTTTAATTGAGCTATATATAGAGGGACTGCAATAACAGACGTACACTACTTCAAAATTTCAACTTAGTAAGTGCAGGAAAAAGAGAGTTTTTACATACTTTCTGAAAGCACTTTTGATGTATGGGCATGTATATGAATTTGCAGTGGACGTCGTGATCAGGTAACTCTGCGCACCAAAGAAAAAAAAAATGGGTGGTAAATATAGACGGTGGGGGGTGCAATTAAAGCTATAGGTCAATATATTAATACTCTTCAGTTATTGGCTTAGCTAGGTTGATATATAGAGAATAGCCAAATAAATATAGTTTTAATTAATGTACGTTCATCGCACCAACCTGCTTGCCTAGCTACTATATATACCGTTTATATTATTGCTTCTTAAGATGCCTTATTATAACCACACATGGACGACGTCTTTCATCAGTTGTATAACAAGAGTATACATATATAGTAGTTTCAATAATTTACTAATGATGATCATGATGATGGTAGTTAATTTATGTAATAATAGTTGCAATCAAACAATATTGGACCATCTTTCACAAATAAAAATATTGGACCAGTACTGTAGTCGAAATTAATCATGCTAATCTGCAGTTATACTTGATATCGAATCTATGGCACCAGTATAGCAGTCTTATCTTTATTATAAAAACAAAATAGATGACGCTAGGAAATATATATATATGTGGGCTACAGTTGTAGTCCTCTTGAAGGGACCAGTTCCCTTCATATTTTGGCTAACACAGTTCATATTTTAACCAATCTGTATTGGCCAAAATATAAACTGTGTTAGTGAAAATATAAACGGGACCGATCCCGTCGAGAGTACTACATCCGTTCTCATATATATGTATAGACATATATATACACTATATATATATATACACACAAACAAAAAGCAGCTAGAAATTTAAGTATGCATGAGACAAATTTCGTCTCATTACAAAAAGAATCCAAGGTCGTACATCACGTATAATATATAAGCTTGTGTAAATTTAATTTGCAACAACAAAAAAAAAAAAAAAAGTATCGACTCTTTTCGATTAAACCAAAATGAATATAGTGGTTAGTTATATAGAGATTATTAATAAGTGTTAAGAAACCGCGCATGTATAATAGTTAAGCATATTTATTATGACTACTTTATAATTCTTTTATTTTCGGTGAAAACTGAATTAAGGGAGAAACATTAAGAATCCCAACTAGGTTGGCACATGGCCATCCCTTGCTCAATAATCCTAAAACTAGCAAATAAAATTAAAATATAAGAAAATTATAAAATCAAAATAACACAAAACAACAAACTCAACATAGGTATCCACAAAGTCGTGTCGAAATAATTAATCCTTTGGATAAGACCACCCCAAAAAATGTCTCATAAAACTTTATCTAGACAAAACCCAATGCGAAAAAATCTAGACAAGGAAAAAGAATACATTATCTATAAGTCAACTATGAAAATAATAAAAAGGAGTCTGGATCATGTCCCTTACAACCAAAGAAGAAATAAAATCAGCAGAAATATGCCACAAAGATCTTGAGAAGCATGAATTCTATTTAAAGCCAAATGGTATGCAACTTGATTGCCTTCTCTATATATATGAGAGACCTGAAATTCCATTTGCTCCAACTTGTGAAGACAATTAAGCCATTTGACTTGCAGAGTCCAATGAACATTTGTAAATTTAGTCACAAGCAAATGAACCGTAAAGGTGGAATCAGCTTCAATCCAAAGACGATACCAAAATCACTCCCAAGCCAGGTTTATAGGCTTAATAACTTCTGAAATCTCTGCATTATGCGTAAAACCAATAAGCAGCAAAGGTGAAGTAAAACGACCTTTAACCAATCATTTATAATTGCAAAAAATACTACCACAATCAGATGCAGCAGGACTACCTAAAACCGCTCTATCAGTATTCACCTTTATCCAACCTGGAGGAGGATACCAAGAAATTGAACAAATTTTGGGCGTTGTACAAGGCTTTCTCTATAACTTGAGCTTTTTAAGAACTAATAAATTATTTTGAGAATTGGTCATACCACCTATGTCAAACCTATTAACCTCTTTGAGAGCAAAGATAATTGTAGTCAAAGAAGCATATGCATGAAAATAAATTTGTTCTAAAAAATAATCTGATTGCGAGCAAACCATATGACCCCAAAAGCATACATAATTGCCAATAACCCTAAGTTCTAAATTTGTTTGCTAAAATTTTGATCAAACTCTTTTTATCAAAAGATTGCAAGTAGAGGAGAGATATAGCGAGCGACCAAATAAAACCTTAATGGAATTCCAAATAAATTTGGCATAAGGACAATGAATAAAAATCTGCTCCGTAGTTGAAAACCACATGAATAATAAACGTAAAAAGATAAAATGACAGAGAAACAATTTTAAAAAATAAATGTACGTAAGTATTAATTAGAGGAAATCAAAGGCTATAAAGCTAATTATTATATGACAAATCAATAATACGAGTTGTAGAAAAACCAGGAGCGGCCTGGATTATACAAATTTCGTTCTTATTTATATAAATCAGGTTACAAGTTGCATAACATTTTTAATTCATTCAAATTATTCATTTAGTTGTAAAATTTTTATTGCAAAAAATGGAAAGTGTCTAAGGAGCACTAATAGGAGTGTGGACCTCTTGTAAATGTAAGGGTGGGACCCACATCTCCATTAGTCCATGCTAAACAAGTGGTGATGCATTGTGAGTTGTAACATTTCTCGCAATTTCTCTTTATGAACTAGCTCGGTTTGTACGATCTGTCGTTTACGAAAACAACTTCACAAGCATACGACATGAAACACTGGTAGAGTTTCTTGTACAAAACGTCATCAAAATACAAGAAACGACAGAAGAATGCTCTCGTGAAAAGAAAAATGGGCTAAGACCGCGAGGAATAATATACCATATTACCATTACAGTCGCAGTTAAAGGGAGAAAGATAAACATGACTAAATATTGAAGCAAACCAGGGAGAATATGACGGGCCATCTATTCCTTGCTTCCGCGGACTTGGATTAGATTTGAACACTCAGAAGCCCGATCAATAGAAATGAAGATGACCCAACGAAGAGAAAATGACACGGATAGGACTAACTTGGGCCAAAATAATTTTTTTGTACATTTTTTAAAAAAATGATATTTTTAAGAGTGTCAAGAACTTCTTGACCACTAGTTAAGAACTTCTTAATTATGAAAAAAAAAAAACCATTATTTAGGAAGTTCTAAGCCATAGGTCAAAATATCATTAACACTCCTAAAAATGTTATTTTTTATAAAATGTAAAAAAAAAAATAATTTGGCCCAAGTTACATGTCCTTTTCTCCTCAGTTAATGTTGTTGTTGGTTTGGACTGGGCCTCTTCTTTGAGTTCGAAAAATATCATCTCTCTTTTGAACTGGGTCTAATTTACGCCCAGTACTCGACCCTTTTTTCTAGGGATTTGGACACTCAAATTTCAAAAATAATACCAAAAATACGACTTCCCAAAATAATTATTTTTCCATTCAATACTCAGTGACATTTTTCAAAAATATTTGGTCACTAAAAATTGAGAATCCAATTTGGTTTCTAGCAAACAAATTGGTTTATGATTTTCAATAAACGAAATTAGTTTCAAATAAAATTTTTCTCTAATTTCAAGTGAATTTTGTTTTCTAGTTTCCGCTGATCAAATTAGTTTCATTGGGATTTAGTTATTAGTTAGAAGAAATTAAATTGAATTCTCAGTTTCCAGTAACTAAATTGGTTACTTGGTTTACAGTTACCAAAATATTTTTAAAAAGATGCTACTGAATATCGTATAGAAAAATAATAATTTTTGGAATATTGTATTTTTGTCATTATTTTGTAAAACATTGTTAGGAGTGTCATTTTCCCTTTTTTATTTTTTTTTCTTTAATTGTGCCTTATACTTCACAATAGTTACTCCGTTTCTAATTACTAAAATCTTTAGAAAAATATCACTGAATATTGTATAGAAAAATAATTATTTTGTGAATGTCGTATTTTTGGAATTATTTTGTAAAACATTGTTGGGGGGTTTTTTTTCGCCTTATACTTCACAAATACCTATTTTTTTTCATCTTAATAGTTTCACAGTCTTCTTTTATGTATACATGTCATATGTAAACTACGTATAATATGCATTTCTCCAAAACAAGTATGAATCTATTAAAAAATAATTAGCCGGTACATCTATAATCATGCTTAAACAAATGTCTTCTTTTTCCTGGCCTGATGCATGCGCTGGGCTCTAGTTCTTTATATAACAAAGCCCTTCAAAAGTTAAAACGTTCCAAAGTCCTAAGCAACTAGCGCCTGTGGCCTAATGGATAAGGCGTCTGACTTCTAATCAGACGATTGTGGGTTCGAGTCCCACCAGGCGTGCTGCTTTGGCTATGCGCTTCCTTAATCAATAATTAGTATATTGGTGTTGACTAGTTTTGTTTTTTGAAAATTTGTTATTAAATTCCATTTTAACTTTTTTTTTATAGTGGAACTTCCTTTGACTCAACAGTCTCTGTATATGGAAAAGAAACGCAAAGTATTTATTATAAGCAAGGAAGCATTACTGAATAGTCAAATGAAACAAAAGAATTCGTATATTGAGGCAGATCACAATTTGTATATATATTTCTTTTTTCAATTCTTGGGTTATAAAGATAGACCATAGTATAGACTGTTTAATTAGAGCTCTTTAAATTTTAAATTTAGCAACATAATTAGTATAAAATAACCAAAAAAATTGTTGTGTGGCTATTAAATTCCCAAGAGTCTTAAGTTATTAGGATTGTGTTCTTGACTATGTGGATGTTACAACAAAAATATTTTAGGCTGCTTTGAAAAGTAATGGAAAAGTGATATAACTTGATCATTCCAATGATAAAGTGCTTACACTTTCCATCTTTACCGGGTTTAAATCCATTTTCTTGGTCTGAATCTGACAGAAAAGAACTCAGCAAAGCGAAAAGCATTGATTAAAGAACAAAAGCAAATTTGAATAAAAAACTTTTCAAGCCCAAAAACAAAACCAAAAAAAATAAAAATCTGTATTAACTAAATAATCAAATAACAAGTTTCCCTGTCACGGACCTCGTCCTATACAAACATAAACCGACCAGCCGCGTATTATTATTTAACTACAAACCCAATTATGCACAACATAATCGAACTCGAACCGAACTGTCTAAGCAAAATTTCCTAATATACCGTAAGACCGCACTGATTGGCTTACGTCCTGTGGGTCCCAACACCCTAATCCCAAAACCTAAAAATCGGAATAAGGTCACAGAGAACAATCTCTACGCCCTAATACAGCAGAACAAAACCCCCCCTCTCTGAACAGCGGGTACAATAACCGAGGCACGCGTCAATTCAGCCATTAATGAATCACAGCTGTAGACCAATCTTTTTCTTCTTCCTCCATGTGACTACTGTCTTCTCTCTTTCTCTCTCTCTCTACCAAAATCTGCCATAGATTAAGGCCAAAAGCTCAAAACGCTCACTACCCATTAGCCTTTGTCTCCTCCTCTTTCTCTTTCCAATGGCTTCTTCTTCTTCTTCTTCGTCTCCTACTCTGCTCAAGCTTCTCGCACTCTGTTTCGCCACAATCATTGTCGTTTTGGGAAGTTCATCGTCGTTTGTTGAGGCCCAGCTCGACGACACGAGCTTGAAGCTAATGACTGACGCCTTCGAGTGGCCAACGACAATGTCGCTCTACGACGAGCTAGCTGAGGACGATGGAGACATCGATGGTGGGTTTGTTGACCGCAGATCTCTGTTCTGGAGAGGAGGAACCAGGTACTACATTTCGTACGGAGCACTCTCCGCGAACAGAATCCCCTGCCCACCTCGCTCTGGTAGATCCTACTACACTCACAACTGCTTCAAAGCTAGAGGCCCAGTTCATCCTTACAGCAGAGGCTGCTCCAGAATCACTCGTTGCCGCCTGTGAATGTGGTCGTGTTTAGCGTCGGGTCGGGTCGGGTCGGTTCTTTATATGATTGTTATCTGGGTTTTGGTAGACGGTTTTTATTTATTTATTTTTTAAAATTTTATTTTGTTGAAGTTTTAAGTGGTAGAGGACTTGAGTTTTGGCCCTTTTGAGTATCATTGCTTGAGGTCTTTTCTTTTGTCCATGGCATCATTTTGTATTGCTTTTGAAGTGGACTGTGGAAGTGTATTTGGTATTAATTTCATATGAGTAGACATTATAATGTGTTTATAGATTTTTATGTTTACGGGATCCAACATTATTATCGTTCATGTTCTAATTGTTGCATTTTTGGCCATGCCTAATCTGATTATGTATCTTACACGTTTGCTACATTGATACGTCATGAGTAATTTTTCATGATTTAAATTAATATTGTCTTTTACAAAGTCCCAAATTACGAAGAATCTAGACCAAAGCCTCTAGAATAAGAACATGTTACAACATATTTATATTTGATTTAAATTATTTTGTTCTTTTACACATTCTCAACTAACGTGATTAAAAAAGAAAATGCTTCAAAATATTGATCAATTAAAACCCATTAATTTGGTAAGCTTATCAGGAGAAATCTCAAATAATATACAGGGGCATTTATTATTCAATGCCTTTCCGAGTATAAACTGATTTAATTAACTGTCCCAACTACCGTCCAACAGCTAAATTTATTAACTTTACCACCGTCGGTCCACGGCCGCTGATGAATAATGTGTATTATTTTTTTTTTCTAAGAAAAAAAATTTATAGCACTTGCAGTTTGATATGTTTATTTAATATTGTAGCGATCGATCCTCTGATAAAGGATAAGCCACTCTATTTTTCTTGCTAGTGTACTTCTAATGCGTCTGGAAGCAATTTCCACAAAAATCTTGGCAGGGTAGAGCCACCTAGAAGTCGGAGGAACTTGGAAACGACTGTTGGAAAAATGGTTTGGAAAATCATTGTAAATAGCCATTTTGAGGGATGAAAATGCCTAAAATGGAGTTCGGTTGAATAAGAAATTGAAACTCAAATTGAGAAAGTTCTAGAATTGGATTTATAATATACTGGAGTTACAAAATTTATTTTGGACCATTATTTAGCCTCATAAAGCTGAGGTAACAGCCAGAAATGTTTTTAGCTATTATGTTGTAACCGCCAAACGTTTTCAACCCTGTTAATGATTTGTTGCTGTTACGTTGTAACAGACAAACGTTTTTTAGCTATATTAATGGGCTGTTGCTGTTACGTTGTACCAGACAAACGTTTTTCAATCATATTAATGGGCTGTTATGTTGTAACAGAAAAACGTTTTCAGCCATATTAATGGGATGTTAATGGCTTGATTCCCTCATGAACGCTATAAAAGGAGACCTTCTTCTTCACTTTTACATACACCAAAACATTTCTTAGCTTATTTCTCTCTTCCATATTCTTTCTGTGGTGGTTAAGAAATAGTTAGTTAGTACTTAGAGAGTTTGAGTTATTTCTTTTCGGCGTGGTCGAGCTCTCTTGAGTTCTGATGATAGAGTTTGGGCATTGCTCAGTTCGTTGTGAGTAGCAAGTTGGTGCGACGTTATTATTAGTGAACCATTTTATCCTGGGAAATAGACGCTGTTGACATTCCTCTAAGCACCCCGGTGAGGAGGCGTAACTGTTTTAAGGAAATTGTGTGAAACACAAGACTCAGTTTGGTTTTCTTAAACTCCTTTGTTATTTGGGTCATTATAATCATGATTATTATTATAGTAAATTAATTGTGATTTATTTTGTTAAGTTATTTAATTTATTTTTATGATAATTGTTACTATTCAAGTTGTAGTTAAATAATTTATTACATCATATGTTATAACAGATTATTGTTGTATTTTTATTTCTAGATATATTATTACTTGTAATAATTTTTTCTAATAACGACATGTTCGTTGATTAAGTAGAGAGAATAATGAGCAGAGATCGAGATCAAGATCGTCGTGGATTGAGAAAATCTTGGGAGACTCGCACGATATCAATATTTTTGTCGAAATCAAGCTTGTTGTTGTTGGGATTGATGAATTTAAACGATTAAAAGGATCCCTTATAGATTACTGTATTTTTAGGTATGAAAAATTTAGAAATAGAGATAATTTGAAAATAGGTGGCTTCATAGTCTCATCCGTCGTGTGTCCTGATTGTTCTCAGACGACACTTAAAGAAAAAAAAAAAAGAAAAAAAGGAGACAATTACTTGGAAAATGACAATAATATGGATAAACGACAAATATCTTTAAAAATGACAACACTTTAAACCCAACCACCGTCGCTGGCAAGTGTGATGAAGCCGCTGGCGACTCTTTGATATGATTTCACGATCTGCGCTTGTGTTTTTCTAGGATTAGAATTGGTTCAGTGGCTCAGATTAGGACTAGGGATTGGTGCTAAGAAGGAGAAGAGGAGAAGGGTTTGATCAAATTACGAGTGGAAGAAGTGGGTGTGGGGGTGGGTTTGATTAGATTTCACAATCAAATAATATCAATACATATCATCTCTTGAAATTTTGTAATCAAATAATAAAGAGTAATTTGGTCATTTTACTGTCTAATTTACTTAATTAGTCAATAGAGGATATAAATTTACAGAAATTCCAAATATCGAGTATTAATATGCAAAAGTCATAGATGATGTTAATTTTGAGGACATTTGATTTTTTATGGTAATTTTTTGAAAAATTATTTGAAAAATTCTGGATTTTAATTAGAAAAATACTACTTTATAAAATATTTAACAAAATACCTTTTTCTTAATTGATGAGATATTTGAAGTAACCAATACCTAAGGTAATTTGACTAGTTACCTCATAATTTGACCAGTTACCTCAAATACGAATTTTGAAGAAAAATGATATTTTTCTAAATATTTATTAAAAGTGTTATTTTTCTTTAAAAAACTTTTTTAAAAGTGATATTTTTCTAAATCAATCCGAGATTTTTCAAAAAATTTGGCTCATCTAGGATTTTTCAATTTTTTGTACTTTGGGCTTGGAATTTTGAAAATAGCCCATTGATTTTTATAATAATTAAAAAAAAAAAAAAAACAAACCTCAAGGTATTCTTGTACTATTAACCTTATTCCATTATTCTAGGCAAAAATTGTTGAGCTCAAAGTGACAGCCAATGCCAAAATGGGCTTCACAACCCAACACAAGAATTTGTCACTTCAATCTCTCATGGCCCATCTCTGGGTGTCCATAACTCATAATCGAAAACTTAACGGTAATGAAGAAGATTCTTATGACGTTATAATTGGTCTCAGAGAAAGAATGGTGTCGTTGTTATCATAGTAGTATCTAAGTAATGTCGTTCAACTCGGAGTGGCAATGTCAATGGCTGGAGAGCTACTTTTTTTTTTTAAAAAAAAAAAGTGGGGCTTAACTAATGACCTCCACTTATTACAAATTAAAGGAAAATACCTATTACTACCCAAACCCCATCCCACCCCATTAGGGATAATAGGTTTTCGTGCCTACCCCTGGTGTGTCTGAACCCAGGACCGAGATCCCAGGTAGTGGGTGCTCTTACCACTTGAGCCAACCCACTTCGTCGACTGGAGAGCTACTTGAGCGTGTAAGCATTGAAGATTAACGAGGCAATTCATTCAGTGACCGCAAGAGTGGAAGTGAAGTAGTTATTAAAAAATTGGGTGGAAAATCCTAGGGTACGTTTGGTATAGAATTCGAATCCTATTCTTCAAATTTAGAAAAAAAAATTTTATAAAAAGTTGGAAGGATAATCTATTAATTCTCATTAATGGTATTACTAGAAATAGGATCTGATGCTGGTGGTGGCATGAAGCTTCTCAATAGTTTTGGTTTTTTTTTTTTTTTCCCTATTTGGATGTTTAGATTTGTCATATATATTATATCCTTTTAGTTGAAGGGTTTATAAAGAATAATGCTATGGGGCACTATATGGTACTTAACACTATATGATATGTCAGTCTGTCAATGGTTAATTACAATTATAATTTAAGTGGGCTCATATACGATCTAGTTTATTAATTGGAATCATTCAGTGATAGACAAATACGTCATTGTGGTGTTGGGCACTACTGGTGCCCTAGAACATTGCTCGTTTGTAAATAATTTTTTTTTTGACACTTTCTTAATTATATTTTACGTTGTTTTAACTTCTCAACTCTTTTCGATGAGTATTTATTATGAAACTATTGCGATAGTTTAAAGACTAATATGACGAAATTTAAAATTTAAAGACTAAAGTGAGACTTTTTCATAGTTTAGAGACCAATAGAATCATTTATCCTATAGCTAATTAATGAAAAATATGTATTTTTATACTTAGTATATCTACTTATATACCAATTTTAAAAAATGTACTTAATATTTTAGCTTTTATACTCGGTATATCATAATTTACACTAATATATCGGTCATTTTGTTACAGAATTTGAAAAATAGACATTTACTTAAAATGAGTTCAAAATTCGGTCATTTTATTATAAAATCCTAATCCTAATGCTATTTGTGAAATTAACCATAAAGATATAAAGACATAATATCAAATAAGAACGGCATATAAAGACACTTTAAATATTTATCTTCCTAATTTTCAAAAAAAAAATCTTTATTATTCTAAGAAAAATAAAAATGGAAAAGTTAATAATAACATCGTACCATAAAGAAAAAAAAAACCATCATTTCAAAAATGACAGAATCTTGCTAAAACAATGTTAATCAATATAATCAGAAACGATGTAAACTGGGTAACTTTAAGAATATAAAAAATGGCGATTAAGGGGTTTAGTTAATAGAGATATCAAATGGGCTGTGACCGTGAAACTTAAAACCTACTCTCATTTCATGTCATGTTTAGTGCGACCCCCGAAAATATCATGCTATGTTCGTGCAAGTCCAAATTTATACACTTTTAGGCATGATATGGCCTATAGGTATAGACACATCTCGTGTAATGTTAGTGCTTATATTAAATCTATTTTTGTGTCAGNACAACAATAGCCTAGGATGGCCCAACACCTCACGCTCGTGGTGCATTATTGCATGTCATGTCAACATGCCTAATGCGGGATCTGGCTTATTTGACATCTCTAGGGGTTCTAGGGGATAAAAAATAATACTTATGGTTCAAACTTCAATTCAACAGTTACACATGACTAGGTAGGTCCTTTCTTTTTGAAAAGAAAATGCCTTTTTCTAAAGATCAAAGTCCTGTTTGTTTCATCCATTTCATTCTATTTAAATGGAAAACTCATTGGAATGAGTATTTATTTCAACAATTCTAGTTTTTTTTCCATTCAAATGATTTTTTGAAATGAGTGCATGTTTCAACAATTTAATTTTTCTATTCAAATAGTCCATCAGTCATATCAACCACTAAAATGAGTTTTTTGTGTCTTTGAGAATAGAGTCTATGAGGTATTTTTGAATGGTCCATTCTAATGTCTCTCATTCTAATTTCAACCCATTCCACTTTGTTTCATTTCTCATTCCAAGTATAATCTATTCTACAATGTCCATTTAAATACGTTCATTCAAATAGGTGAATCAAACAAGACCAAATCTTCTTTTGTTTCCAAAAATGGTGAACACTATAAGATCAAAACAAAAAATGTAGAGCTTTTCTTTTAAAAAAAAAATATTGGGCATGTTTGATTCAACCATTCTATTCCATTGAAATGAAAAATCAATTTGAATGAGTGTTTATTTCAGGAACTCTAGTTTTTCTATTCAAATGGTCTTTTGGAATAAGTAGTTATTTCAACAATTTAGTTTTTCTATTCAAATGGTCCATATGTTACATCAACCATTGGAAAGAATTTTTTGTGTCTTGGATGAGAATGGAAGGGATGAGGTGTTTTTGAATGGGTCAATTCTGATGCTCTCATTCTAATTATAACTCATTCCACTGTTTTTCCATTTAAATATTTCTCATTTCAATTATAACTCATTCTAAAATTTTCATTTAAATATACACATTCAAATGGGTAAACCAAACATTAAAAATTTAAGATGTGTGTATGATAAAATGAAAAGGGGCAATATAAAAAAGAGAGTTTACCCATTGGAACATAAGAAACTCCATAATGCTTCCGACTATGACTCAGAAGTGGTAGATTTTTAGATCTTCTAATTTCTATCTATTTTATCTCTCTTTTAGTCGGTCTACTCGATTAAATTTTGATATGTTAACCCATACATAAAATCGTTTAAGGGAATTAATCATTTATACATTAGATATGTTAAACGTAAATTTATTTAACTTAAATTAGTTATTTTTTGTACTATATCTGTTTTAATTGGATACTCTATAAAAATATTATTAGGTAGATGAAGGAAAAAAATAAAAATAAACAGAGACCCTAATTCCAGACATAGCCCCTCGCTCTCGAGCTCTCGAACTTCCAGTCTGAAGTAGAGAAGCATTTAAAATTTTTAAAATACTGGACGACTTGGTTTTAACCCTTAACAATTAAGGCAACAAGTGTGTTGGGCTGAGAGTCCAACTTTGGCTGTGGATCGTGAGCTACGTTCTGTTCCGCTGTAGCGACACCAAATTTTAGAAAAATAAACAGAAATTGTGACCATTATACCTTTTTGACCTAATTATAATAGTTTTTATTTGAACAATTATATAGTTTTTTTTAAAAATATATATATAATTATTAGTTAAACCATTGTAAAGAGGGAGGGGGGAAAAGAATCCAACACTTCAGGAAAAAAAAAAAAAAAAAATCAACCTTAGTCCAAGTGGAACATATTAACTAGCTTGAATGCTGATCTTTACCGGTGCATGAATCTTAGAGCAGATAACTGCCACGTGCAAAACAGTTTATACAAAGATAATAGAAATTTCAAAACAGCATAAGAACATATTTGCCTCCGTGGGTATGCATGCTACGTAGCTAGTCAGATTAAGTCCTCCATTCAAATTGGGGGTAACGAAAAAGACAGAAATAGATAATAATAAGCAAAAAGAGGTTTAACACACACAACTATTTCGGTACTTACTAGAAACTCAAAAGCTACTAGTCAAGACTCTAGAGCCTAGCTAGAGGTGTATCTAAATCTAGATAAGACTAAAGTTAGGTGATCAGTTTTGTTTGAGGAGTAGTCTCTCATAATCTCATTTGATATCTACATATCAAGTAGGAAACTTGCATGGTATAATTCTGGTCTTTGGGTTACCACTTGGATCATAGGATCAAATCAGCCTAAAACTACACGTCAGTAGCCTAGTCGAAGTGTGTGATCAACTGTATAGTCTAGTTTTGTCTTTTGCCATCTCTAAACTTTAGAGTCATATTTGAAGTGATTTTTGGATTGATATAATATCAACAACATCAACAAAATTAATAGTTTGATTTTAGACTCTTAACCTTCTTAAGAGCCACATCATTGCAAAATTGAATACTTAAGTAATATTGTTACGTATTTTTGACAATAAAATCGTATCAGAATCAAACAATATGCAAACAGAATGCTATATAATAAACAAAACAATTCCCACAACACAATATCAGCATCCATCAATCATGGATGCATACAAATCAAACTCCAATTGCATCGGTGTTGCGTTAAAATATAGGACATCTCATAGCACAATGATCCAAATATAAGCCGCTGACTTTTTGAACTTCCTGGAAATTTCATGTAATAGAACTATAGAGCTTGGGTATCTGAACTTGGACTAATGTCAACAGTCTCTACGTTACGCCCAAAATTGACCCTTATTAGATCAGCTTCAACTTTCCAAAAAAGGTGGTAAAATCAACTTCAACTCCCTCATATTTTTCATTTGACGCCTAAAAGGACAAAGAATAAGTCCAATAATTCATCATATACTTTGATGATCCTCACTTTTTATGCATTCATCGAACTTTCAACGTTTTGGAATTTATTTTCCATAATTTTTATTATTTTAAAAAGAAGATCATCACGAGATGAAAAAGCCCATATTCGATGGATCAAATCGGCTCGTGTGAGCCCACGAGATATATTCCTAATCATCTTTGGGGCCCATTTTGTGATTCACCACCAATAATGATGCCGCCGAGAAACAAACGAATATTACAATTTTGTCCATTTCAAATCAAGAAAACTAGATCTACCATCACTGAAATACTTCCAAAAAAAAAAAAAAAAGAAAGAGAGAGAGAGAGAGAAAAATCAAGTGACCGGAGAGCTAATCTCGGAGGGTCAAAATCGTGCAGGGCTGGCATTGGGCCACCACTTAGGATCTTTGGAGGCCTTAACGAGCCCAGATGAGAATATCGGGCCCACCAACTTATATATTTTGCGCACAAAACTGAGTACTTGGGGAGTTGAGACATCGACTCTTGCACGACCCCTGGCCGCATTTGCTGAACCATATAGACTTGCACGGTGGCCATCGTTTTTCAGTTATTTTTATTCGAAAGTGAACATTATAAGAAATAACAATAATAATAGTTTTATATATATATTATATAGTTTTGGTTTTGGACCGTCGGTTCACATTTTTGGTATAATTGACCAAACCCGGACGCACCGTGAGTCTCACTAAAGGTTCGCTGTATCTACCATCATGTGGTCTTCTCCATAACCGACAAATCCCAACATTTCCCCCCCGAAAACAGTGACTTTTGACGGCTAGTTAGATATTTTGCCCCCAAATTGTGCATTTTTAGTAGCTAGTAAATCAATTTTCTAACGAGTCTATCAAGACTCTTAGCTAAATGATCTTTTTCACACTTCGTTCTAATAAATATCCATATTTTTTGGTTTACGGCAAAATGACCAAATTTATTAGTAAGTAGAGCATATATTAAATATACTCATTAGAAAATTAATATACGATAATATAAAAGTCATTTACGGATAGCTGATCTATTGATGTTTGATATATAGTGACATTTTTTTTTTATAACAAAAGGGTAATTATCACTAAAATACCCTCTGTTTTGAAAAAAAAAAAAATGAATAAAAATCTTGTATTTTTAGAAATTCAAAATAATTACCTTCTATTTAACGAAAACTATCACTAAAATATTCTCTGTTTTGAAAAAATGTGAAAAAAAACCCTTATATTGTTAAAAATTCAAACAAAGATTTCAAAAAAATTAGTAAAATTAACATTTTACTCATATTATATTATTTTAAGAAACACACCATATTTGAAAATAAAAGGAGAGAAAATACATATGGTCTAAAACCTCTTAAAAAAAAAATCTTCTAGCCATTGTTGTGGCACAAATCTAGAAAAAAGAATCTAAAATTTTTGAAATTTTCACAAATAGAAGGTATTTATTTTGAATTTTTAATAATACAAGGATTTTTTTTTACACTTTTTAAAACAGAGAATATTTTAGTGATAATTTTCGTTAAATAGAAGGTACTTATTTTGAATTTCCAAAAACAGAGTTTTTTTTTCACATTTTTTCAAAACAGATGATATTTTAGTGATAATTTTCGTTAAATAGAAGGTACTTATTTTGAATTTTTAAAAATACAAGATTTTTTTTTTCACTTTTTTTTTTAAAAAAACAAAGGGTATTGTAGTGATAATTTTTCATAACAAAATGTATTCATTTGGGGGACAAGAATACACCTCTCGATCGCTAAGTTCATTTTAGGAACAAAGAGAAAAAATCAGCGTAGTTAAGAGTATAGCAAGGACTAGGAGTAGAATGGTATGTAATTTTACAAAAGTGAGGTGCTAAATAAGATGAATTTAAAAAAATATATAGATTAGAAAAAGAAAGGTCTTTTATCACAAATGAGCATTAAGTATCCTATTCAGTGCCGATCGGTATGATATTTAGCAAAATTCTTGGGTAGGATTGGATAATTATAAATCAGAAGTTTATAAGTTTAATTTTGTTGTAATTCAGACAAAATAAAGTAAAATCCTCGAAGTTAAGGTCAACTGTGGAATACTAAAAAGCAAACAATAATAATTAAATAATAGTGATAGTAAAGGGCAAAAAAAAAAGGGAAAAATCTTCCCACCGGCCTGATCCTTATCCCTTTCCCAAAGTGGTATAAAATTTCGTGCATAATAGAAATAGTATACTATACTATACATGGTTATTATGAACTTCCTTAACGTGCATCAGTCACATATAATACGAATCCAAGCCAATGACCAATTGGGCAATTGACCTTATCAACCTTGGAGTCAGAGCCGAAAAGCCAAGAAAACACAGAAACATTGAACAAAGAGCCTTAAAAAACTAGAAACTTAAAAAGCCTGTTGTTACTTATTTTTCGGCTACCACTACCGAGCAAACTTAGCCGCAATCTTAAATATGATTCTAATTTCCAGAGGCCAACTTTTATATGCAAAATGACATAACTAACTACATCGAGTGAATTAAACGTTTCTATCAAGTGGCCAAAATAAAATTAAAAAAAAATGGAAAAGGAAAGTGGGCAAATTCTAAGGCACATGACCAGATGACCTGACCTCCCCAACTGGAATTGATGACATATATATATATATATGGGTTCAGTGATTCCTCTCTTGAAATAAAGGCGCTCAATTTGCAGCTACATCGATATGCTCTGACACACAATTACTTTTTTTTTTTTAAAAAAAAACGGGTTTCTCTATTTTTCCCCCAAAAGTATTTGAAGTGTCTCGTCATGCTTCCTAAACTATTTCAAAATTTTAAACTTTATTTTATGAACTACTGGAATTGTCACTTTACTAAGCATATCATTTCTGTTTCAAATGCTTATTTGGGTTTCCAAAAAATACTCCAAAATTATATTTCTTTTTATAATTGTCTGATATATATATGAAGATTTTAATGATTTAGTTCTATATAATTTGAGTGCAAATTTAAATCAACCCAAAAATATTTGTTAAAACAAATCGAGGGAGCAATATAATAGCGTCATGTTTAACGTAAGCTTCTAAGTTTCTATTGGATGTTGTTACGTTATGACTGTGACATGTTCTACGTAAGTGGACAATTGCACGTTACGTTGAGACCCACCCATGGCTTCAAGTAGGGGCTGCTCTCTTCTTTTTTAGCAGCCTTAAATAAAGAACGAATACAGGTTAGAGCACGTGAGTCGGCTTTGGTATTTGGGAGCTCAACTACTTGAACTCCTATTGGTTCTCGTCTTTCAATTCTATGTAGCTTGACATGTTCCAAATAAGTTTTGTAGATAATTTGATTTTGGTAGTGTGATGTCAACTAGATTTTTATGAGATTGAATTTATCTACTAGAAAAGGTTAATACGGTTATTTTCATATTAATAGGTCATTGTCACAAACTAATTGTAAATCCTAATCGCATTCTTTCCAAGGACAAGAATGTTCTTGGGATGCTAGTGGTATAGGTATGGACTGAAATGTTTGTACAACTTTTTTTTTTGTTTTATAATTGCTACACTCTTTTCTATTTTCTACCCTACAATCTCAATCTTGTTTGACACGTAGAATTAGTTAAAATATTTTACATTATAAAAAAATAATAAATTAATATAGTAAAATTTATATATCATATCAAGCAATGATACATAAAAGTACAAATAGATCTGATAAATTTTGTACATATTATCTATATAAAAAACCATATTAACAAAATGTATTAGTTTATATTTATTTTTTTTTCTTTTAAATCATAACTATTTTAATCTAGTATTGTGACAAAATATAATTGAGTAGACATATAATAAATCAAACAAATTGGAGATAATTTTTTTATAATATGAAATATATTGTTACACATTACTAGAGAAGAACGAAAACATTAGATTTGACTGTAATAGTAGACACAGTGGTAGGACCCATGTTACTTCACTCTGATATTAGTAGTTCTTAGAAAAGGAGCCCAGTGTCCACAAATAAATTTCATTAGCATTTGTACTGATATATGGTGCTAAGTAATATTAGTATTGTGATTACATATTAGTCTAGTGGTAACTAGACTTTCAGTTTAGTGGTAACTACACTAATTCTTAATGCCAGATAAATTTTTTAAAAAATAATTTTAGTATGTTTAAGTTTTACAATTATTATTTAATTTTCCTAAAAATAATTTTTTTTTCCGAAAGCAATTCTTGTTTTTAATATGTGATGAAAAGAAAAAGAAAGGAAAAGGGGGATGAAGATTATTATTATATGGTTTGGTTGGGTCCCAAGGCTGAAAACGCGGTGCAAAAAACAGGCTGATAAAATTGTTAATACAAGGACGTGCCCACATGTGAATAGCTTTAGCTGTAGCCAGTAGACCAAAAACCATGACCTAGGTTTGGCTCACACTCCTTACCCTCTTGCTCCTGACCAAAATTACATGTACTGCCTCCTCTTCTAGTCTTCTGCTGATATCAGCTCTCGTAGCCTGCACCTTTGGCCAAGTTGCATTAGGATATTTAGAAGTTAGGGGTGAATTTCTTCCGAGGGCAATAATAATAAATATTTAATGTGGTCACCTTGATTTGATACCTCAATTTGGTGAATAGTGCCACTAATTTTAGCCATCATAGATATTGTTATTAATTATTAAAGTAACTTTTATGAAACTCGATTCTCTATCTAACTTTAGTGTTTCAATTCACGTATAGATAATAAATGAATGCCATAATATCTAAAAACTAGAACAACTAAATCAATGTTTTAATTTTTATCATTTTAACTTTAATTTTTAGTATATATTATGTAATAATGTTATATCAAATAAAACCTTGAATTTTTTTAATTTTAGCAATAAAAACCTTTATTTTCTGATTATATCAGATAAAATTTTGAAATTTTGAAATCCAATCAAATTGAACCAAAACAGATATTTAATCAACGAATATATAAGGTGATTAAGAAGCGACTTAATTTCTTAAGTGTTCTATACTCATAAACTATTTTTTTAAAATTTATTTTAACTAAAAAAGTCAACATTTTCAATATAGAATAAAATAATTTTCGCCCAATTGGGATGTTTGTTAATGTAAATAGCCTCACATAGTCACATATGACAGTGTACACTAAGAAAAAAATAAGTCATTTGACTGATTTCACAAACTAATTTGATTCGATTTTATAATTCAAAGATTTTATTTGATATAACAAAAAACTCGAAAATTTTTTTTTGCTAAAATTAAATAAAGACATTTTTTTATATAATTAAAAACTAAGATGTTTTTTTTTTTTTTTTTTTGCTAACATTAAAAAACTTGAGGGATTTTTTCAATAATCATTTTATTAGATACTGAGATATACGTGAATTGAGTCATTAAAATTAGACAAGAATTTAGATTCGTTATCTCATTATTAATACTCTCAAAAATTTTCAGTTATGCAAATTACTAAACTGATGATTAAAAGCAAATTCCAAAAATCCAAATATGATCTAACTTTTTCTTTTTGTCCAAGCATAAAATTATCCTCTCCTACATTGTTGGATCGGCCATCCAATTTTGCCTTCCTCACCATCAATATTTACAATTGAATAGTGTGAAAACAATCAGCCTTTTTTTTTCAGAAAAAATCAGTCAACCTTCTTTTTTTAAATTTAAAAGAGGCCAGTCTTTACTCAGATGGTTAGAATTATCAAAACAGGCAAACCGGGCATAGCGGGTTTTGGACGTGAACGGGCCGGCCCGTCCAAATAAGCGGGACGGGCCTAGACCCACCCATAAACGGGCCGATCTGCAATTGGCCTGTTTTTTTTTAAATTTAAAAAATCTAAAATAATTTAATAATTAAAAGCAATATATATTATATTATTTAAAAAAGATATATTGGACCGGACTGGCCTGCGAACTGACGGTGATGAGCCCAACCTAGTCCTGAGAATATGACCGGACTGAAACCCCAGGCCTATTTTGAACGGGCCGGCCCGGTCCGCGGGCTTAGCCCATTTGGCCCATCTCGTTTTGATAGCTTTACATATAGGTAGTAAAATACGATAATTTATTTGAAGCTAGTTCAGAGTTTGGTACAAACACCAACTCTAAGTGAGGTAGATGCACAAGTATTTTGTCGGTTTTTACGTCTCTTTAACGCCACCCAAAATAGATCGATCTATATTAAGTCTCAGAATAAAAAGTTTTTATGCCCATGTTTGGTGAGCTGTTCACACCAAGGAAATTTTAGCAAAAACATGTGTTGCTCATGCTGGCACCTTCAAATAATTGTAAATATATACAATGACAATCAAATATATGAACCTTCATTATTTTTATTTTTATTTTTTTGGGACTATATGTAACAATTAAGACAGGTCCTCAAAAATGTGGGGCACATTGTTAAGGACACATAAGCCACGCTTTCTATATTTATGATTTCCTAATATCAGACACAAATTTTTGGGTATTCTTTCTTTTTCATGAAGTAACAAATAAGGGACCTCGTGCCAATTACCTCATTCAACGTTGAGAGAGAAAGAAGGGGAAATGGGTATGAGGGGTTTGTGGAGGTTGCATGTATTTTGTCACACGCAAATGCACGTTTATGGACCGTCACTAAAAACCTTACAAAAAGGAAACATCCTAGTTTGTCTTTTAACTTTTATTAAAATAAAACCAATCAAGCACTTAACAAAGTGAACAAAATCCTGCCAAAGATTCACCAACCATATAACCCCATGAAAGACAATTATATATTACTAAAATTAATTAATTTATTAATTAAGATTAGCATATGAATCTTGTGGGAGAGAATCACTATTGCTATAAATAAGTCATTTTTAAATAATCAAATCTCAAATCAGTTTGGGAAAGCAAGGGGCATTTATGTAAACTTAACATGACAGCTCAAGAAGATATACATTTGAGAGACTATATATGGGATCTTTCGTATATTAAAAGAAAAAAAAAAACAAAAGAAATTAAAATAGTTAGAGAAATTATAGGGAAAGATCAACCATATCAATTCTCACGTTTCTGTTAATTCAGCCCAAAAATTAGAAAGTCGTCAAAGAAGAAAATATCCTTGCCAATCACGTGCTTTTATTGTATAGCCCCAAACACATTGCCACTAACCAACAAATATTTTCCTCTATATATATATATTACACGGCTGCCCAAATTGTTAGTCGTGTGACCTCTAGAGCCGCATAAAGACTCTCTCTCTCTCTCTAACTCTTTCTTTCACTTCTTGATCGGTTTGACACCTATGGAGTGGATTCGTGGAGAAGAAATTGGTCATGGAAGCTTTGCCACTATCAGTAAAGCAAAACCCAGAAAGGGTTCTTCTAATTACAAAGCTCTACCTCCATTAATGGCGGTCAAATCATCCGAATCTTCCACTTCCGAAACGCTCAAGAACGAGAAGCGAGTGCTCGACAGAATCGGAGCTTGCCCACAAATCATTCGGTGTTTCGGGGACCAGAGGAGCTTCGAGAATGGCGAGAAGTTGCATAACCTGCTGTTGGAGTACGCATCGGGAGGAAGCTTAGCTGACCTGGTCAGATTCCATGGCGGGAAGTTGCCGGAACCCGAAATCCGGCGACACACGAAGGCGATTCTTAAAGGGCTTTCTTTCATTCACGCAAAAGGGTTTGTTCATTGCGACATAAAGCTTCAGAATATTCTTGTGTTCGACAATGGAGCGGCCAAGATTGCGGACTTTGGGCTAGCCAGAGAGGCTTCGAAGAAAACAGAGTCGAGCTGCTCTGAGTTGAGAGGTACTCCTCTGTATATGGCTCCCGAATCAGTAAACGACAATGAGTACGCATCGGCTTCGGATGTTTGGGCTCTCGGGTGCGCCGTGGCCGAGATGGTGTCCGGAAAGTCGGTGTGGAATCACAACGCGGAATCGAGTCTCTGGGCTCTGTTGCTTCGAATTGGGGGAGAAGAGCTTCCGGAGATTCCAGAGGAGTTTTCGGAGGAAGGAAAAGATTTTCTCAGAAAGTGTTTTGTTAAAGATTCGAGGAAAAGATGGACGGCTGAGATGCTTTTGAACCATTCCTTTGTTTCTGTTGATGATGATGACACTGTTCTATTAGACGAAGCCTCTCCGAGATGCCCTTTCGATTTCCCGGAATGGGTTTCGAGTTCAGAGCCTAATTCACCGGAGTTTTCGCGGGAATCCTTAAATGGGTTCGAATTTTCTTCATCTTCAACTTGTTTAACCTCGCCGGAAAATCGACTCCGGCAACTGGTGACCGGCGGATCGGCCAATTGGTCCTTTTCAGAGAGTTGGGTCAGAGTTAGAAATCACAATTCTTGCTGATATTTTGTAAATATTATTAGTTAGGACAGACAGATTTTTTTGGTTCGTCTGATCTTTATTTTTATTGTATATACAATTTTGTAAGGAGTTATAATATATCGAGAGGTATTTTTCCGGTGAAATTTTTATCTGGGTTGATATTTAATTTTGTGTTTTGTTTTTAATTTTTTTTATTTCTCTTCCTTGCTTGAAAATTCCGAAAAGTATGAAACTGAATTTTCTCAAGCGTTTTCATGGTGTGCTAACAGCTTGAAAAGGACATCTTGTCGTTAACTTGCTTGGGCTCGAAAAGTAGGTGAAGAGGCAATTGAACTGACTTCTAATTTGGCTCTTGGAATTGTGTTTTTCCAGGGTAAAACTATATGGCTAAGACCCTTTTTCTGATACGAAATCTACAAAATTCGAGATTTTTTAAGTAAAATATTGGATTTATTGAATTGACAATGAATATTTAAGTTACTTGCACACTTTTTAATTAGTAATTCATCTTTTAAATTTTCCGGTAGAAGGACTAAGAAACTAGTGAGAGGTACCTAACCAATCATTTGCTCAATGAAAATAAGTAGTGATGATACATGATTATTGAGCGCGGAAAAGATTATAAGAAAATAGTAATAATAAAAGCTGAAGCCAGATTGGCTAGCCATGAAAGAATATGTCACAAATGATTCTTGTGTGGTATATAATATCTCCAAGTTTCCTTTGCTTTAGTTTATTTTATTCTTCCAACTTTATGGACTTGGTTTTGAAGCTATTCTTAATTATAGGTCGTGATCACATTTTGTGGGCATGTGGGCTTCTTTACTCAGACTGAAATTATAATAACAAGGAAAGCAGATCATAAGGGGTTTGAAAAATAGTGAGGTAAGATCTGTATCATGACTGCATCATAATACACAACCTGGTTCTTAGTGCATATAGTTCATTAAATATGAGCTAGCTAGTTGAGTTTCCAGCAGACTTGCCCTCATTTAATATAGGTGTTCAGTTATTGTAATGTCCTCGGGTTAGTATTTTATATTTTTGTGATAGCTTGTGTGTACATTTACAGAAGATCCGTTTACATATAGATATGTGTACTTTTATATAAGGGTTAGCGATCACAAGTTTTATTTCTGTTGACTTCGTTTGATTTATTTTTACTGTCTGGTTCTTCTAGTTTTCCGAAATTACACTGCTTGAAACATTTTTTTCACAAATCTACATAGGGATGTCGTTTTCACTTGTTAAATGTCGTTTTTGTGTAACTATAACTGAGGTATAATTTAGAACAAGGTCTCTAACATTTGGCCTTTAGCCCAAGAGTCGTTTTCAGTCGAAGAAAGAACAATATTAATGATTAACGAACCGTCGTTTCTTCTGAATTGGAGGTTCTATAAAATGATGCAGGACCTAAACGACATTTGTCTTACCAATAGTATAAACGCCTCGTCGTTTTCATTGAAGAAGATTATTAGTGAAAAGGAGAGTGTCCATATATCATTTTCTTTTTGCTGGGAGAGTACGTCATTTATTAGAGAGTAGTTCTTTAGCTCTCCAGGAAACGATGTCGCTTTAAAAAGGATGTGTTTTCTATTTTTTAATAACAAATAATGAGATTCTTTTTAAAAAAATAATAAAAAATAAATAACGACATGACATGAAATCTAAACTAAAATTAATATTTGGGTTAATTTCAGTAATTTTCCTGAAATAAAATCATTGTACCAAATTAGTTATTGTATTTTCAACTTCACTACGAAGAATGAGTTACCGTATACATATCACTTGACATGAAATACCTAAAAAACATTAGAGCTACCATTAATCACTGCAAAAAAACTTGACTTTAAAAACTTGACTTTAAGTGACAACTTTTTATCACAACAAAATTTTTTTGTGACTAAAAGTATCTTTAGTTACAACAGAAATTTTTCTGTGACTAAAAATAACATTTAGTCACAAGTTATTATCAATGTATTTTTAGTTACAACTTTTTATATATAGTTATGAAATTGTTTGTGACTAAAATATATTTACTCACAATAAATTACATTTTTTGTGATTAAAACTTTTAACCATAGACTTTTTAGTCCCGACCTAATGACGGATTACACTATTTTAGTCACAAATTTTTCACTTTTAGTTGCAAATTTTGTTGTCACTAAAAGTGAAATTTTATGTAGTGAATCTTTTAAACTTAAAAAGAAAATTTATATGTCTCTTTATTACACGTTCCTTTTTGCTACAAATATAATGATCACGTGATAATTGACAATAAGAAAAACGACTTGTCAATTCATCAATTTCATTTTTCCTTTTAAATGTTTTAATTTCATGAATGGACTCTTGTGCAAGCGACATATCCTTTTTAAATGTTGCTTTTTTTTCATCAATACATTATTGTTCTCTCTCTCTATAAAGAGTATCATTTTCTCTCTTAATAATAGACATTACTTTTTTAAAAGAAAATATAGCTAACACTTTGTTTTTGTTTTTATTTTCTTTTCGGAGAATTCTATGGTAGAGCTCGTGTTTTGAATATATCTTTAGAGTTTTTTTCTTTTTAAAGCAATGGATTAAATATGATGGACATACATCATTTCAATAAAAACTATAAAAAGATTCTAAACGGTTAGATTTAATTCTATCGATATATATATATATTGTCATATATGTAATGACCGCTTCAAATTTTCATTGGACCTTTTTGCCCATAGACTTATAACTCTTATATACGGCGTTGTTACTTCTATAGCCGTATACTTTGAATTTTTCTTTCGCGTCCTTAGAAATTCGAACTTTAGAACTCTACTTTAAGGAGTTCCTCAGTGTAGCCCTAGTACCAATTGATCTATTAGAGCCATAAATCCAGGTATAAGATGGAGGTTTAAAATGGGATCGTTACGATAGACTAATCCTTTTTTTTTTTAAAAGAAAACAACGAAAAGTAGTTGGTAATAGAAAATACTGCAAAAATCAGGATTAACGAATAAAAATAATAAATGACTTGAATGTGGGAGAATATTACTATAATAATGTACTCTAATTTCTTATAACATTTCAATCCTTAAAAGCTTTAAGACGTGGATTTCATTCTTTCTTTGGTGGGTACATAAAATGTACTTTTTCACACGCAAGTGCACGTTTTATGGAGTGCCATAAACCCATCTAGACGCTCTAGAGACATGAGTATATGCATTTTAATGTATTGAAACCGTGCAGTTTGCAAAGTGCACAAAATCCCGTCTACAAGATTTTCACAACCATATAACCTCATGACTCATGAGCTGTTGTGTATATTACAATATATCAACAGGTTCTTGGATAGTTGGATTAAGATTATCATATAAAACCTTGTGAGAAAATCATTAGTCCTGTGTATCAAAGTATATAACTTTCCGACACAATTAATTAATTTTATACAGGATTTTAAGATTCTGATATCTTTTTCTTTCCATGTAGATTTTGATGGATTACAAAATGAGAAACGTGCCAATATAGAACAGTGATTAGGACTGCAGCACAAGGCAATTATTTATATATCAGTATTAATTTTGACTAGCTGTCGTATTTCTACAGAACATTTAACAAAAATTAATTCTTCTTTATTTTTCTTTTTCTTTGGAAAAGGGAATCTGCCATTTTCTCAACGAGGTAAAAATGGAAAATTTACACATTGTTAATCACATTCACAGTTATGGACTCGGTTATAACTGGGAGAATTAAAACTATAGTAGAACATGAAGGAAAATGATGTAGGGTGATTTTATTTTTTTTCCATTTATTTACTTACCCAATTAGGAAACAACTTTAAACAGAGTGGCGTATAAATTGCTATGAATCAAATATCATCACCCAAAACCGCTACTCAGCCTAATAACCCAATAAATTAGGAAAAGGAAGACACAGTTTAGTTTATGAATTTTTTTTTTCATCCAATATAAGTGATTATGGTTTTTTTATTTTTTATTTTTTATATTTTTTTTTTGCTGAACAATGAAAAAACTTATATACCTTTGGTGAGTTTATGAAAAAAAAACCAACACACGCATACACTACGATCTCATTTACGAGCAAAAACATTTTAGTTATTGACTAAATTTAATTCTTATTTCTAAATTGGTAATAGGCATGTTAACACAATAAGTGAAATCATTGATTCTTGTCTTATTCATTCTGATACCCCTTTCCTTTCGTTCTTTTCTCATTTTGGATTAGTAAAATTGTGTGGAAAAAGTTGAGCTATAAACCACTTTTCTATCTTATTATTAATTTTCCCCCTGAATATATGAGTTAGTTTCAATGAACTTTATTGCAAATAATGGAGTTAAATGTATGTGTACATATCCATGATCAGCTTCTATTTAGTAATTAGCCACGACTTGCTCACTTAGTAAACTCTTCTATTTATCTTTCGTTTACTTATTTAGTACTATTGGAAGATTGAAAATTTATTCCCTTACCTTAGTATCGCGTTTCTTAAAATATCTTAATTAAGAAGTCGCCTAAGACCCCCAAAATAGTAGAGATAGAGCCCTAATACGATTCTTTATTACACTAATTTATTTAAGAACTTCCTCTATATAAGAGGAATTCCATGAAGAGAGCTGCTCTCACAAAGCAAAGCATAGAAATAGAGGGAGGGGGAGAGAGAGAGAGAGGGAGAGAGAGAGAGGGGGAGAGAGAGAGAGAGAGAGAGAGAGAGAGACCAACCCCAATGGACTGGGTTCGCGGAGAAAAAATTGGTCATGGAAGCTTTGCCACTATCAGTAAAGCAAAACCCAAGAAGGGTTCTTCCGATAAAGCTCTTCCTCCATTAATGGCGGTCAAATCATCCCAAGGCTCCTCTTCTGAAACGCTCAAGAACGAGAAGCGAGTACTCGGTAGAATCGGAACTTGTCCACAAATCATTCGCTGTTTTGGGGACCAAAACAGCTTTGAGAATGGCGAGAAACTGCATAATCTGCTACTGGAGTACGCTTCTGGGGGCAGTTTAGCTGATCAGGTCAAACTCCATGGCGGAAAGTTGCCGGAACCCGATATCCGGCGACACACGAGGGCGGTTCTTAAAGGGCTTTCTTTCGTACACGCGAAAGGGTTTGTTCATTGCGACATAAAGCTTCAGAATATTCTTTTCTTCGACAATGGAGCCGCCAAGATTGCTGACTTCGGGCTCGCCAAAGAGGCTTCGAAAACAGAGGAGGCAAAAACAGAGCACAGGTGTGAGTTGAGAGGTACTCCTTTATATATGTCGCCGGAATCAGTGAACGACAATGAGTACGAACCGCCTTGCGATATTTGGGCTCTTGGGTGTGCGGTGGTGGAAATGGCGACCGGGAAGCCGGCCTGGAATAATCGCGAGGCGGAATCGAATATTTGGAAGCTTTTGGTTCGGATTGGAGGAGAAGAACTCCCGGGAATTCCAGAGGAGTTGTCGGAGGAAGGGAGAGATTTTTTGAGCAAGTGTTTTGTGAAGGATCCTAGGAGGAGATGGACGGCTGAGATGCTTCTAAACCATGCATTTGTTGGTGGTGATGATGATGATGATGATGGTTCTGATGACACTGTTCTATTGGAGGAGGCTAATAGGTTATCCGCTTCTCCACGATGTCCTTTTGATTTCCCGGAATGGGTTTCCTGTACTTCAGAGCCTCACGATTCCCACGTGGTGGAGATTTCACCGGAATCGGATTACGTGTTCCTATATGGTAGTGGTGGTTCTACATGCATTCCTTTTTCACCGTCGGATCGCGTCCGGCAGCTCTTCACCGATGCGAAATCATGTTGTTCATTTTCAGATGATTGGGTGACAGTTAGGAATAACAATTCTTTCTAATATTTGATATAACTTTTCCTTTGTAGATATTAGCAGTGCAGACACATCTTTTTAATTAGTCTTAAATTAACTAGAGTCAATTGATTTCTATTGTAGATAACATAATAGTATACCACATTACAAGATAAAATTAAAATGTATCTACTATCTAGGCATTGTTTCTAATTGACCCCTTTTTTTAATGTAATATGATGAATCATTTACGTAAATATTTCATCTTTTTGTAATTTTCATCATTGAACTAAAATACAAAATTTGTAATAGAAAAATTTCTTTAGGAAGTACAACACATGAAATGTTCCTATACATAACACTATCAATTAATCCAAGTTCTTATTTCCCAAGTAAGTCTTGTACCACAATTTTCTACCCCATATGAACCCCCCTCCTCTGTTTGTGTTAACAATATATAATAAGAATGATCATAATGAGAGGGGAGAGATAATCGATGTACAATCTCAAATGTTGGATCCATGACGATCGAGAAAACTGACCATCATCAACTTCAAGTACTTAATTTGTCTCTCGCTTCAGTGATAAGTGCACATGTTCTTGAGGGCAAAGGCTGCATTCATCCTCTTGGGATCCATAACCAGAGAACACTCGATCCTCTTATAGAACTTGGGCTTCACCAATTTTCCCAAAACATAAGCTCTTGACCGGACCATGAAGTTGAGTGTGAGCGGCACCGACTCAACCGGTGCCCCATTCAAGCTTCCCAAGCTCGCTCCCCCACCATACAATGGAATATTGCTCCCTCTCATCGTTACCGCAATCGATCTCTGACTCTTTCTAGACTGGTAAAATTCTCTTATCTGCCCATTAATAAATATCAAATAATTAATCAAGATACGAAAAAATGTATCATGAAATTGAAAAACTAACAGAAGAGTTATAAGGACTGCGCCCGTACGTTTCCAGTGGCTACGGTGAGTTGAGAATAGGAGAGATCTAGAGGTGTTGAAGTCACATGGACCCCAAAAAATGTAGCAGTGTTACGAAATGTGAGCTTCACTGTGGAATTCATAGACACCAATTCGGTAGCCACACCCGAGTGATCGGTTCCCGCTTGGATCACAAATTGATCGAACACAATGCTCTGCAACATTTTTTCTTTTCCCAAGTTACATTAAAAAGACACAACATATAAATGTAACATGCACCCCAAAATACAATTAACGTATGGTTTTATTTTTTATAATATAAAGTTTTGAGGTTACCTTCATAGTAATAATAGGTCTTTGAGGCCGACTTGCACCCCAAAGAATCAAGGAAAAGAGAGTAAAAAGAGCCAAAAAACCAACCACAAAAGCCATGAAGTAAGAACGACGAGAGAGACCATGAGAGATACCATCATCGTCAAGAAGGCCTTCTTCCTCAATGGAGTCAAACTGGTCCTTCCATGGCTTCCAGCTTGACCCTTTGCGGTTGGAGCCAGAGCCGTTGTTGTGGTGTTTTCTGGAGCCGGAGAAGCGAGTGGAGGAGGACTCGCGCGAGTGCGGGCCGAGCGAGGAGTTGGAGTGAGAGTGGGGCGGGGAGCCCATTGGGCTGAGGACTGGGCTGGAGTGGAACGAGTTGGTGGTCTTTTCGCCATCGTGGGAGTCCCGAGATGGACTTTGGACGTAGTAGACGGGCCGGCGACTCGGAGATCGGGATGGGGAGGACTGAGTTAGGCTGCTCACTTCCGAGTCAGTCTTGGCTAGCACCGACATTGTATTCTCCATGAGGTTTCAAACCACAAAAAGAAGAAGAAAGAAAGAAAGAAAATGAGAAAGTGAAAGTGAAAGTGAAAGTGAAAGAGGAAGAGGAAGAGGAAGAGTATTGTATTTTGCTTAGATTGTTTTTGACTTAAAAAGAAAAAAAAAAATATATATATATATATATATATATATATATATATATATATATATATATATATATATAACACAATATAGTATTATATATATAATAAGGTAGAATCTCTGGAACGTACGTCCTGGGTTTCAGGGCTGATGCACGTTGTGTTATGTTTTGTTTATTGTTTTGGAAGTGGTGTGTATTTATGAGGGTAATTAATAGGAGTAAGGTGGACATGACAGATAGTACTCCTACTAGGTGATATTTTAATGCTTTTTATGAGGTTTTGTGTTTTACTTTTGAAATTTCTTTAATTGTTCGTTTCTTCTCTTTAGGAAAGTAGGCAGTTCAAGATATTTTAATGCCAAGAGTTGATAATAGATCCAAATCAAGTGTTATATTTAGGATACTGTCACTTGAGTTGCTGGTCAATGTATAGTATCTAATTATAGCACTTTGATAATAATATAAGATTAAAGAAAGTGTTTTCTTATTGTGTCAATAATGATCTTTTCCTATACGCTTAATCGTAGAAGATACGGTAAAAAATGTTGGCATGCATGTCAAGTTTAACATCAGCAAGATCCATGAAAAGAGGCACCAGAATATCATATGTTTATTTGCAATCTACATACTTCTTAATTACCTTCCACATTTATATAGCTTTAATCATGCTAAAAGGTTTTATTTCTGATTAGCACTACATTTTAATAGTTTTAGAAATGAAACATCACAAGCAAGTTTAAAAGTGGAACTCAGAGCTCTATGTCAACATACTAATAGCTATATAGTAACGATATCTCTTAATTATATTGCTCTATTTGAGGATATATATATATATATATATATATATATATATATATATATATATATATATATATATATATATATAGCTATCAGTTGGTCCAAAATTTGAGGATTGTGTGCGTGTTTGGGGGGTCAAGGATTCAAATCTTAGTAGTGTGTGTATATTATTTTTTTTTAATTTGTAGTAAGTGATGTTCATTAATTAAGTCTTATTTTTAAAAATAAATATATATATATATATATAGAGCTAACTGTGAAATTAATATCAGTAAATGCAAGGGAAAAGTCTGGGAGAAAAAAAGCATGAATAAAGCCGCAGTTTCGGTCAACTCAATAAAGAGATGGTAAAGTGGTAAGTCGATCAAAATTTTAACATATAAATATTGAAATATGCAATGATGTAAGCATACGAGCCCCCAAGTCAAAAGTCCACTCTTATTGTGGCAGAATCTACGCTTAAGATCTGGTACGAGGCCAAACCCTTGTATGTAGATTGCGGGTCTCAGGCCAATGGATTGACGGTAAGAACCAAAAGAAGCAAAACCTGCCATAAACAAAGTCCACTCTAGCCTACTGACACACACACACACACAGAGTTCAGGTTTTAACGGCTGCAGATTATCAGGAACTGGTAACTCCACCACAAGTTCATGATTTAAGCTGTCAGTCCCAAAAAAATGTGAAAAGTAATATATATATAGGGCTTCAGTACATATATATATATATATATTTTTTATCTATCTATATATATTAGTTTGGTTAATAACATGTATATTTTTTTTATATAAAAAAATAAAAAAAAAATAATATTAATGATACACGTCTTTTTATACACATCATTATAACTGTTAAATTATTGTTAGATAATAATTTATCGGCTAGAAAAAAAAATTATACACATAAGTAAAAAATAAAAATACCTACTAAATTGTCAACCATATATATATGTATGTATATAGGAATCAAAACATGGGTCAGGCTAATAATCCTAAATCACTTATTGAGGTGGCCCAAATCTCCAATATGAGATCTACACCAATCAGTGATAAAGATATAAATACACTAAATTTTGAAGTACAGAGAGATGTATATATTTATTTTAAAGTGTTGTGGAATGGTAAACCACAGACAGGTGATTCCAAGAGTCAAATCCCATTAGTAGTCATGGGATCCCATTGTGCAGTGTCTGAAACCAAAGGGCTCTAATTTCTTGCCGTACCTTGCAAATGTGGCCGTGGCATTGGCAAGAGGATTCTTATATAAGTGGTGGGAAACCCATCTAAGGCCCACAGTCCACTTAAGCTACTTAGTTGCACATTTGAGGATTGATGATCTGTTTCCATTTTTAACCTTTTCTTTAGCTTTGAAAAATTGAAACAAATGAAGATTTTCTTCAACAATTTTGGACACCCTTTCCAAGATCATTTTTTTGTCTTCAATCGTATATTGGGAAAAACCATTGTTCGAGGCTCGATGTTTGGTTTGTTTATAGATTTTATAATTGAACCACCTCTGTGTATCGATCTTGGAAAGCTACCACTTTTGTTGTTTTGCATAATCCTTGTTGCCCTGAACAGATTTTTACTCATCATCTAAAGGAAAGAGCGTGAATGTACTCTCATACAGTGATATATATACCAATCCAGTAGGTATTTGGTATTAATTTGGCAATGAAAGGTTTTTTTTCATATTTTTTTATATTAAAAAGTAAGAGAGAGAAATAACATTTGTTCGGGATCGGAGTTGTGCTCTGGATTAATTAGTATGACCTGTACTTAATTAAGATAAAACAGAAGATAATTGAGTTATACCATTAGAATGCACGGCAGAAAGGGTCATCACAACACTTCCACGTGTCGAAACAAGATAGGCGGTTGCAATAAGAACAACTCTTCCTACGTATCTCGACAAGATTGGCGGTTGCAAGGATGACTCACTTAGTGTGCAGCAGAAATAAAATAATATTAAAAGTTGACGGAGGCGAATAAACCGACCATATTGTCAACTGAAGACTAGAAGTAATATAATAATGCAATAAATAAATAGACAAGAATTTAAATATTACTAGTTGACTGAGGCGAATAAACCGACCATAGTGTCAACTAGAAGTTAGTAACAGAAATAAATTACAGAAAAATAAATGGTTAGAAACTAACGAAGGCGATACCGTCCATATGCCAGTTTCAGTTAGTTAGAGGGGTTAGAATTACGAGGCGGTAAGACCAGCCATATCATCGTAAATAATAATAAATAACTGAAATTAAAGTGCTGAAATTTAAATAAAGCGGTGTGACCGGTTGCAAGGGAAAACAACACAGATCACTAAATAAATGCGCACAATAATTAAAAGGGGAGCAAAGTAACCGATTGCACTTAAAGCAGCAATACAGATTACTTTACAGGGAAGAGGAAGCGTAGTAACTGATTGCAATTAGAGCAGCAATACAAATTACTCACCAAGGTGGAGATATATATATATATATATATAATTATAAATATAGAATGTAGAGAACACAAAACCTCGAACTTGTGCTACAGGTCAAGCACGAGATTGTGGAGAGTAGCTCGGTACCCAAAGATCACTGAAGTACATGGATTAGAAACTACATGTAAAAGAAAACTTGTTGTACAAGTTAGTAGGGAAAAAAAATGATGTAAAAATAACAAGATAATAAAAAATGGTATAAAACTAATTATTAGATAGAAAATGATATAAAATGACTATTGGGCCTAGAATATATAAAGAAATAAATATGGACTTAAAATTAGGCATATGCAAAGAAATACTTAAGCCTATATAAATATTTATAGAAATATCAATACTAGAGATTTATTAACTATATCCTATACATATATGAACACATAAAAATATATGAATTTATATGTATGTGTGTGAGTGAGAAAATATATATATGGAGATGAAATAAAAATAGCCTTTTGGTTGGTCACGGATGGAGAAGAAAAATGAAGAGATGAAGATGATGTTTAATGAAAAGATGGCTTTGGACTTTGGAGACACAAGACTTAAAGCCCAAAAGATAGGTGAGTGAAATGAAGATGGTGATGAGGATATTGAAAGTGATAGGTCACGGCTTATAATAGAACAAAGTATGGTCTTGGGTCACGACAAGAATAAAAGAAGGTGATGTTAATTATCAAATGAAGAGAATGGTGAAAGACCAATTGTCGGAGCTATCTTTGATGCATGTACAAGATGAGATTTGTAGAACCGAAGCCACACAGGTATAAAACTTGGAGAATTGATGAAGTGAAATGAAGAGAAAATAGTCACGGGCTGAGAAAAATAACGAAGTGCGGTGCTTTTTGGGTTTTGATACTTTTTTTCTTTGAGGTCACCAAATGGGCTTAAAGAGCCAAACTTCAAATGGGTTTTCGGAGAAGGAAAGGACAAAGCTCTTGCATATATGACATGAAAGTTAATAAATAAACTTGGTGGAAGTTTCGGCTTTGGAGAAATAAAAGAAGACTTATGGTGGCTTTAGTGGAGGACAAGGAGCGAACAAGAGAGAGAGAGAGAGAGAGAGAGAGAGAGGAGGTCTTGTTGAAGTAAAGGAAAACGAGCTGCTTTTTTTATTTCTCTTTGTCTGAAGCACCCCTTCTTTCCATTGATTACATAACACTTGTATATATATACATAAAATATATAAACAGTGGGATAGATAAGGATAGGCTAAGGAATTGACACATATACTTGTGAGGTGTCATGACAATACCTTAGGTTTTGACACATATAATAAAGGGGTCTAGTTATTGCTTGACACGTGGCACCTATTTTATTGGATGCTCCAACAATATTTGCTTAGTTGTTCCAATTCGGTATTGACAAGTGGTCGAAAATGCTTCCAATTAGATGTTAACAATTTGAAAAATTGTCACGTCCAATTTTCTTAATTGACCCCAAATTGCGTAATTATCACATTATTCGTGACTTAATATTTTTAGTTAGTGACTAATTATAAAAATTTGTCACACCCCAAAACAACATTAATGATGCACACTTTTTCATGCACTTGATTATAACAATTAATGGTGATCCAACGACTAAAAAAAAATAATCTACACATACACATAGGTAAAAAAAAAAAAATATACCTACTAGATTGGCAACCATATATATATATATATTTAAGGAGTGAAGTGCCATTTTGATGTTTAATATGTACATTATCTTTGGGAAGAGGCTAATAGACGTAGCAAATGAGAGTGTCATATTGAAACTGACTGCCTAATTGTGATCACAGACATAGTATGATGGTAACCATATTTCTTCCCATTATCCTAGAAAGTTTTAATTAATGACTATATGTTTGTTTTGGGCAATAAGAGGTCAAAATAGAGATTAAAGCGGCTGCCACACAAGCACATATGGTATATAAATTACCAGGTTCATAACTTTGCTTCAAACCTAGTTTTAGCTCTAATCTAATATCATATCAAAATATGAGATCCAACATTTTCATCGCTGTAGTTTAAAATTTCAGACTCTGAATTCACTTTCTTTTTTTTCTGAAGGAGACTCTGAATTGACTTTTGAGCGCTATGTATACAATCAGTTTATATACTAGATATATCAACTTATATATATGTTGGATATTTAGGTACAAAAACTTTAAATAATGAGGTATCAGTATCGGCCATTTTGCCAAAAGCATCGATCATGTTCCCACATAGAGAAATGTTGGGCATCACATTTGACGAAGAAATTTGTATATGGGTGATTGTGAGTGCATCTGTGGCTGAATACGGAACTAAAAAGATAGTAGACAATAAAGCACAATGGTACAAAAGTCTAACGGCAAAAAAAAAAAAGACGTAAATTCTGATTTATTTAGTCTATTAAGTCATTTCTTTAACACCAAAAGCACTAGCGTGTAGCTTAGTGGTAACCACAATTTCTTTTAATGCGGATGGTCTTGAATTCAAATTCAAAGAAAAAATGAAGTAGAGTACACAATTATAGCTCTCGCAAAGACGATGGATCAATACTTGTGACCACTATTGGACTCCTTACAACATGTTGACCGCTCTCCTCCACCCAACTCAGAGAGCCCAAGACCACGTCTGCTTTCAACAATTTTGGACCTTCCAAAGTCAGCTTGTAACTGAGCTTCTCATACTTCTTCTTGAAAACTAGCTTCATTGGCTCAACCTTCACTTTCAACTCCCTCATGTCAGTGAAATTCACACTATAACTCGAGCTTTCTTTTCCCACATTGGTCAATGTCCGCTTGAACTCCACAACTTTGGAACCAGAACTCGAACCATCACCACCGTTAAAATAAGCAATAAAAGATGGATAATTGAGATCCAAAGACCTTGGCCCCGCACAAGTGTGATTACTAGACATGGTGATGATTTGAATCTGTTTTGCTGTGTAGTTCATTCCACACAGAAGCTTAACATAGTCCTCTGCTGTTGCATCATAGATGAGCCCAGGATCAACCGCCTTATTGGGCTCAATGTGGCCCGCGCCAGTTTCCAGGCCTGGGATATCGAAGTGGGCCACATCCATAATGGGCTTCTGAGTGTTGTCCAGTGGGCTTGCTGTGGTCATAAGTGCAGACCGAATGGCTGCTGGGCTCCAAGCAGGGTGGACCGCTTTGATCAGGGCCGCTACCCCTGCAACATGAGGCGCAGCCATTGAAGTGCCCGACTCAATATTGAAATTGCTGAACAAAGACCCTGATTGAAATTCAGCTACAGAACTTAATGGAGACCAAGATGCCAAGATTGATGAACCAGGAGCCAAAATATCTGGCTTTAACACATTTGGGCAGCTCAAAAATGGACCTCTAGAGCTATAGCTGTCAACTTTTGGAGCTGGTTTTGAACCAAGGACTGTTTTCTGAAACTCGAGTCTTCCAGTGGGATTTTTGCTGTTCTTGATATAATTTAGTACAGCTTCACCATCTTTTAGGCCAATAAAAGCTGCTGCAAATGAGCTTCTAGTATAAAAATCAGATAAGGAGTAATTACTAATGAAGACAGCTCCAAACACTTTGGCAGATTTGGCCTTCTCTACTTGATCACTTATGCTCAAGTTGTCTTTACATACCACAATCTTGTCTCTAACTTTATTGATTTGGTTCAAATCTTCGCACCCATTTAAGAAAACAAGTGGAGTTTGGAGTTGAGATGAGTTTCCGGGATATAATGAGTCGAAGCTGATTTGAAAGCCGTTTCCCAAAACGAACTCTCCTTTGAAAACTCTGTCTACAGTGCCAGCAGCTACAGTTGTTATCCATGGTGCTGCGTTGATTACTGTCCCAGGCGTCGGGCCATTGTTTCCAGCCGAAGCTGAAACAAATAGGCCTTTCTCCATGGCTGCAAATGTGGCTACTGCCATTGTATCATCCTCCAAAACATAATCATCTGTTCCTAGCCCCAAAGAGAGTGACAAAATATCAACACCATCTTTTATTGCTTGGTCTATTGCTGCAAGAAAATCAGAAGAGTATACTGAGTTTCCCCAAATAGTTTTGTAGATAGCCACTCGAGCTCTCGGTGCCATGCCACTGGCAGTGCCGGCTGCATAGCCGAAATAGGATGCGCCTTCCACGTAGTTCCCCGCGGCCGTGGACGCCGTATGTGTCCCATGTCCTTCATCGTCTCGCGGAGAGTTCATGGTGATATTAAACTTGGGAATATTAGCAAGAAGACCCTTGTTGTAAAAACGAGCTCCAATTAGTTTCTTGTTGCACAAGGAAGAGTTGAACTTTTGCCCTGACTCGCATTTGCCTTTCCATCTAGAGGGCACGTTGGTCATTCCCTTGTCGCTAAAGCTCTCGCTCTCTGGCCAAACTCCGGTGTCAACTACGCCAATTATGACGCCTTCGCCATAAGACGAAGCTGGCCATAGACCAGAAGTGGGGTTTAGTCCAAGGAACGTGGAAGTATGAGTGGTGTGGGGTTCAAGGAGACGATCTGGGGTGGAATGAATGTAACCAGGGGAGGTTTTGAGGGCTTCAAGCTCAGTAGGAGTGAGAGTTGCACTAAAGCCATGGATAGAGTTTGTGTAAGTATGGATGAGTTTTGAGCTAATGGGCAGATTAGAATTCTCTGATATGGAAGAAAGAGTGGACATAAACCAACTATGATGGGTTGAGAAAGCTCTGGGCATGGCTGATTGGTCCATGTGTACAATGTAAGTTTGAGATTTTCCTGAACCCGAGTAAAAGAAGAAGCTTATAGCCAATAGGATTATACCAACTACTTCCATATTGTGTAGAGTACCCATGGCTGAACTGTGACTTCTTGCGGAAAAGATGCTGATTATTTATGGCCAATATCTCAAACGTGTTAAGCAATGACCATATGAAGAAACAGAACATAGCTAGTGTGGGAATGAGGTTTTTTGGACCACTGTCACATTGTGATAACAGACAGGTTGTGCTGTTTACTTTTATCTTTTCTTCAGCTCTTTTGAAAAAGCATAGGGCCAAATCCAATTGGAACAAGAATTATGGCTTCTTTTTCAGCATGAAATAATAGCCTACCCCACATCGGAGAAATTATGTAATGTATAGTTTATTCAATTTTGGTTCTAAGCTCCTCTCTTCCAAAGAGTTTGTCCTGTAGTTCTCTCTTCAATTTGACATAAGTTGAAGTTTATGGTGGATTTTATTTGTTTTAGTCTGTTTTTCTGTCTATTATTTCTCATTTGTATCTGTCAAATTTCGTATCAATGTTATTTGAGACTTGGGATTCGGCGTGAGCGCATGGTGGCACTATAGTGAACCACTTGCAAAGAGTGACTGGCCAATAGGCATGTATTATTGCTTTTTTCCTATCTTGAAAGTGGGATACATTGAGTAGTGTCTTTTCGTTGGTGGAATGGCCTAGCCACGTCACGCACGGCAAAGCCATTTTTGGTTGCTTCTTTAAGAGCAATGCTATGACTAAGAATATGACTAATAATATTGATTAGTACTTCTTTTCTTAAGCATATGCTTATGGTATAGCTCGAAGTTCGTGTATAGGTATAGCTAAATCTCCCTTTTGTTTAACCGAGTTAGAGTGGTAAAAGGCACTATGGGCCACGCAATAATACTCTGTGTCTATGACATCAGTTTCTTATATTTATATACTGTACTCTGATGTCCAAATTCAAAGGCAAAGTAAGCAAGTTCATGAATCATGATAGTTGTAGTAAGTTATAAGACTAATTGGAGAAAACAAATGTAATATGATTGGAAAACTCATTGTACTTTTCTCTTCAAGTTATCTACAAACTTTGGTACAAGAAGACTTTATGGTCTTTCTTTTGATTATAATAATTGAAATAATTGAGGACTCTCATCTTTCACAAAAGAAAAAGTAGTCAGTTCTGCAGGAGCTGGAATACCATAGTGTAGTGTGGGAACAAAGATGCTTAAAACATATATACCTATATATTTAAAATAATTTATATATATTTATTGAGGGTTTTGTGTTTGGTGAATGGAAACAAAGGTTGCAAAAAGTGCAAAGCTCCAAGAGGATACACAACTAGACTTTATTCTAGTCTTAACTATATACCACTTAAATTTGAGTACCTACTTGCAAATATTTTGGACCTCCTGTCAAAACTGAATTTAATTTATACCCTTAGAAAAAAAAAATGAATTTAATTTCCTTTCCAAAAAGATAAATAAATTTAACTCAATCATGTGCGTATTCAAGTTCGCCTATCTTCTCTAAAATTGGCTCGAAATTGTAAGTGTATAAACCACGTGTTTTAACCACAAACTACAATAAGCTGGACTTCTAGTCTCTATCCTTTTGGTAAAGACATGAGAGGACACTGAGAGGAAACTCCACTATATAATATCTTCTTTGCTTTGCCTTTTTCATTGTTTAATACAAACTATACCCATTTGCTCTTTTTTTCTCCTCCTCATAAAACTATGGCTGTACTTTAATAACTTGCTTTACCCACTTTCAAATCAGTCGAATTGGAATGATAAACTTACTCACTTTATCTTTTCATTTGCATTTGTTTATTTATTATTTTATGTTTCAATATGTGTCACAGAGATCTGTGTCTGTATGGGCCATAGGATGCAATCAAGCAAGGGAAAAGAGTCTCATATTAAACTAATCTGAGAAATTCAAGATTTATCAACTAATTGCTGTTAGATTTGAAAAATGCTCATAACTCTGAAAAAAAAAAAAATCCTTTTTGAGTTAAAAAAAATGCACTAAAAGAAGAGATGAACTAAAATAAAATAAAAACGGTAGTGGCCTGTAATGTACAGACTACAGTGCAGATCCTCAAATACACTAAGTTGAACTAAAAAGTAGATGTTCATTTTGTTGTCGTTTAATGTTTCCTTCCTTCCCAGGTTTGTCGTTTTTTCTGGTCGTTGTCGTTTTTAGTGTTTCTAAACTTTCATTCGTTTTCTCTCCTGATTGTCAATGTTGTCGTTTCTGCGTCATTGGCATTTAAATGGTGCATGTCGTTTGGAACCTTATTTTGTCGTTTTTTCTGTTGTCGTTTTCCGAATTATGTCGTTTGCAAATGTTGTTTCTTAAACTTTCGTTAGTTATCTCTCCTGGTTTAACATATTGTCGTTTTGGCGTTTTTAAATGATTTATGCCGTTTTTTTATCCCTTTTTCGTTGTCCAACCAGTGTCGTTTTCGAATGTACCGGTCGAGTTATTTGGTTGTCGTTGACGTATCGTGCAGATGTGACCGACTTCAATTCCTCCTCTGTGACCCTTTGTATAACCCTTTTGGGCTTTTAGCTTCACTATTCGGCTGCCATTCCATATACAAGGAGGGTAAATCCCTTTTAGCTTTTATTATTGTTTTTCTTTTTAAACTTCAAGAAGCTAATGAAGAAATGTTTAACCAAGGAATTCCTTCGTTTAATCGTTTGGTACCATAAGCTCGTGTGGCATGAGGAGGCACACGTGTGTAGTGATTTTCTTCTTGAGAGTCCGGGCCATATGTTTTAATTTGGGCCCATGTTACCCATACAAGGGTTGTCATGTAAAGGGGGTTTATAGAAATATGACCAAATTTTAGGCCCAATTTCAGTAAATGTCCATTTGTCAAATGTTATAGCAAATTATCTGGTATATATACATATATACCAAGTGTAAAATTTTATATACCAAGTATAAAAAATTATATACCCAGTACATTTTAGTGCAGTAACTAAAATTGGTAGATATGTGTATCTACCAAGTGTAAAAGTATATATACCTAGACATTTAGCTATAAAATTTTAAAAGTGGACATCTACTTAATCAAATTTAAAATTTTGGTCATCCACCTAAATTTCTCCATGTAAAGACCGCGAAATATGGGCTGTACGGCCCGCTGTGTAATATAAGGAAGAAAAGGGCATGAGATATTAATGTCGTCGTTTTCCTGTTCTTGTCGTTACTAAGTTCTATGTTGTCCTTTTTGATTGTTGACGTTTTTCAGTTTTTCTGTCGTTTTTAGATGCGTGGTAGCTTATCTGTTGTTTTCATTTTTTTTTCGTTCTTGTTGTTTAATCATTTTGTTGTTGTTTTGAATATATGACATCGGTTTTGTTTCTCTTGTCATTTTCTTATATTGTCGTTTCTCCTTGTTACATAATTTTGAACTGCTATTGGTTCTTGAATGGATCTGTCGTTTAATTGCTTTTTGCTGTTTTAATATATATGTCGTTTTCAGTATTATTGTCGTTTCCTATTGTTGTCGTTCAACCTTTTTCAGTCATTTGTTTTATCGTTGTAGTTTTCAAACTTAATTGTCGTTTATTTTTCTCTCCGCCTATGCTTTCTTTGCGGCTTGCGCTTGCCTTGTATATATATATATATATATTCTTGCTGTCGTTATTAATGTTTGTGTTGATTTTTTGTTGTTGGTAATTCTGTATCGTTTCTAATATTGTCGTTTTTCAGTTGTGGTTGAATTGTCGTTTTCATGTTTGGTCGCTCTCTCATTTTATATTACAGTAGCGGCAAATTGATGTTCAACTCTCCAACCTTATAATTTTACTCAGAGCGATCCTCATAAAGCTTCTCCAAACGAATTGGACATATATATTTGTATATGTATATATAGTTAGGTTCAGAATTTGTCAATTCTATTTTAGCTATCCACGTGGCATTCTAATTATTTATAGAATGTATGAATATATTTTCTGAAAATCATAATTATTGGATATTGAAAGTACATATCAGATAAGATTAGGTAAGCATATAAATTCATACCCAAAATTCAAAGTAAGTATCCTATTAATGATCTAATTTATAGAGTTTTCTATTTATAAAACACCTCTTATTTGCCTATAAATAGTCTTTTTCTTTATTCTACATCTTATTTTTCCATTATATTCTCTCCACGCACGATCTCTACTAATCTTTTATTCTTTTGTAGGGAAATAAGAACTGAAATCAGAACATCATACATCAGGTTTGATCCATGCAAATGGTCTCTCATGAGCACAATCCAATTTTTTTTTTTTTTTTCTGAATGTAGGATTACGAGTGATCATGGACCCTGTAATAAATTCAATTGTAGAATTTAGCATCTACATATATACACACATATCCACGTCTAGGAATTCACCGCAATCAATGACAACCATAGTCAATGTAAAATACATTTATTTACAAAGAAAAACAGTGACAAGAACAAGACTAGAGCCAGAGAATATTATTAGGGATGACAAAAAAAACCCGACGGGGCGGGGCTGCCCCGACTTAATCGGGGCAGTATGCGGGGCGGGGAGGGGCAGGTTTTCCCCGCCCCGGGTGTCCGCCCCAATTAAGGCTTTTCTACCTTTTTTTAAAGAAAAACTCTAAATCAAATTTTTAAATTTTTTTTAATTTAAAAAAAAATTAATTTATGACAATATATTTTATCATTTATTCTTTACACATTATGAAAAAATGCTGACTCTAATTTTAATATTGCTTAGAACTCTATTGCCAATGGAATTATTGAGGAAGTATATAAAGGGATTTTCAAAATCTTGAACCCATATAACTGCTTGATTTTTAGATTGGAGATTATAAATTTTGTATTCCTTTTTCACAGCACCATGGAGATCTGTTTTTTGTTGGATGTTTTCATGCATTTACGTTTAAAAAGTGTAGAACCTTGATTTATTTGTCAGATTTTGTGTTTTTATTCTGGAAATATATATATATATATATATATATATATATTTATTCTTTATTTCTGTTTCTTCTTTTTTCTCATCTCCATGACACTAAAAAACTAAAAAATAAATTGTAATATGACCATGAAATTGTTGGAAAGAAGCAAATGTTTTCTAACTTTACTTAAAAAATAAAGATTAATTTTAAAAATTCATTTTTTTTCAAGTAAAAAAAAAATAATAATAATTTTTAAAAAAAAAAACATAAACATAAATGGGGCAGCGGGGCGGGGCGGGGCACCGCCGCCCCGTCTTGCCATGACGGGGCGGGGTGGGGCAATTGCCAATGCGGGGCGGGGCGGGTTTTGTCCCATTTACATTCCTAAATATTGTAAAATTGCAACAGAAAATATCCAAAGATAATACAAGTCTTCCCTTGTGTCCTCTATTATGCACATGTTTTAAATCTGATCGACATGCCTCTTTTAACCCAAAAAATCAGCATATTATTTTCGAACTAAAGAGAAAAAAAAAAAAGATTGGATCAAATTTTTTGGTCTCTACAGTATTTTTTCCAACGAGAACGTTGGACCACTCCCTGTTTTTCTTCCAAAAATCTTGGACCGTTCAAAGTGAGCTCTTCCTCATTTTATCTCCTTGTTGTCAAAACTTATACCAATTTATTTTGCTGAGACTAATTTAAGAAAACTTGTAACATCAAATCTGCTTTTTGATGGACCATTAATTATTAACTAACAGATTATGAACTAATTAATTAGAGACCAGACGGAGCAACATGCAGCTAATTAGGTAACAAAACCAAGTACTAATGGAAGGGAAAAAAAAAAAACCAAATCATCAAACTCCTTGAATTTACCAATATATTCTACAACAGAAAAAAAAAATTAAGAGAGACCCTTGATCCAAAAGGAGATCAAAATTAGTAACCGAACAAGCCCCATTTTGCCATAATTTGTTAAAGGCTCCGAGAACTAATATTTCAGTTAGGCCCTTATAATGAAATGAAGAAATCATCTTATTCAATTAGCTGGATCATTACCAGATCCAGAATTATATGCATAAATAATAGCATATTATTTATATATTAGAACTATTGTTAGTCGTGTAGTGTGTAGACAAAACAAAAAATCCAGTATCTCAGTACTATGATCAGGCAAGTGGGAGAGACGTACGTACTGAGACATCCTCTGCAATTCCAAGGCCAGAATCTTTCTATGCATGTTACAATAATATATTAATTATGCAGATAAGTTAGCACATGCAGCCCACAATTTCTAAAGTATCTTAAGCTTCAAAATTCATTGTGAGATCATTATCCTTAATTTCTTTTTTCTTTTTTTTTTTAAGATGTAATAGTGTTTTGTATTATCTTTTTATATTTTTTCCCCCTTCAAAATAAAATATATAGTGAGATATATAATCTTATCTAGTTAATATAAAAAATAAAAAAAATAAAAAAAAAAAGAGAAAAACGTACCCTTGAAAACCAAAATCAAAACACAGAAAAATGTTATTAAGAAGAACAAGATAATTAGTACAAATACCAAAGAGGAAATCAAGAAAAGAAAAATACAAGAAGCCATAACAGTGGTCTCCTAGTGGCTTGGCTAGTACTGGAAGGGGCAACATGTTACCCTTTGAGGCTGGCACGTGCATTCATAGCGTACTGGAAGACCAGAGCTGCAAACAAATGTTCTGCCCAAAATAGATTCCATACTACACGAATACATAGCACATCGAAGTCTATTATATATGGACTTCTTCAATACAGACACGTTAGTCGAAATGCTCTGATTTTCTTATTTTTATATGTTCTTGGAGTATCTTTCTTATAGGACATGTTTATAATGTACAGAAATTTGTTAAACATTTAGGGTTTGTTTGGTAACTATTTATTTAAACAGTTTTTTATTTTTTTAATCAAAAAATTAAAAATACCTTTCAAGAGTATGTTTGGTAAAATTATTTTTATTTTTCATTTTTTTAATTTGACAACAAAATTTTCAAAATTTTAAAAACAAAAATTTCTTACTCTCAAAATTTTTTTAAAAAATTTTATAGAAATGCTAGTATCAAAATTCAAACATATCTAGACTCACATTACCATGTATTTTAACATTTTCTCTCTCATCACTATTTCTTTTGTCATTATGTCTCTAGCAATTATGTAAAAATAGTATTTTTCTAAATATTTCTAAAAGTTATATTTTTCAAAATAAATTTATTTAGATAAATACCACTTTTTCTCCTCCCGTTTTCTTTTATTACTCTCCCTTTTGATTTTCACTTTCAAAAATAAAAAGTGCTAATTACCGAATATGTATTTATTTTTTTATTTTAAAAAACAAAAAATACGACATTTTTACCAAACACATTTTTATTTTTGAAATGCAAAAAACAAAATAAGAAAAAGTACTTTTATTTTTGTGTTTAAAAAAATAAAAAATAAAAATATTATCAAACAGCACCTTAGTATTCTTAAAATCCTTGGTTTGGTGTTGTGCCAAATAACCTTTTGATACCTAAATGTATAGTTTCGAAGATCCATTTTACTAACTACAATTTTTTCTTTTATGAATAGGATGAATTATGATGATGTTATAAATGCATCAAATAATTATTCTTGACAAATGACGTATTAAATTTATAATGCTTCCCTCTGAGAGGTACGAGATGATCTCATGCTCACTGCAAATACATATCTAATCTCTCTTTTACTCTTCAAAATAGGCCCCTAGAAGGCTCCACACAACTATGTTTAAATTACATGTCTTTATGTGGAACCCATTATTTCTCCCTATTTAATGGTTAACACGTGGCCTAAATTAAGATTTAGGGAGACAGTTAAGCACATGATTGTTGTTAATCATCTGACAAAATTTAAAATAATGGAATAAGTTTACGCCCAATAAACAAATTTTATACATACAATGAATCTCATGTTTTTATGAACGGTGCACTTTTAGAATCATAACTATATATTCCTTCTTTTAATTATGTGCTTATCAGTTTACGCTATGCTCAAGACATTAACTATAATAATAGATATTATGCCTTATTTATCAAGTGCTCAAAATACATCACATGATGGGCATGGGGTCTTCACAGACCCAAATAACTTGAGGGTTTGCATAGATCCACATGACCTTTCTAGTATTGTTACTGTCGAGAACGAGTACTACTAGGAAAAAAAGAAAGTTTGAGATTGACGATCAAGAGTTGTTCATTGATCACCTTAATCAACACAAACGACAATCGTTCTTGCCTTACACGCTTGTGTTCAGATACAGTTCCCTTGGAATTAAGAAACCATTCTATCAATCGTATTGTGACAATTCAAGTATTCTGCATGGGAATTATAAAAGTAGTACTACTACTTATCTAAGATTCTTGCCTTGGTCGGAAGTGACCATATTGGGGTCATCCAAGGACTTGTAGCTCTTTTCGCGCTCTCAAACAGATTATTACATCTGTAATCCGCCAACTAAGCAATGGCTTGCGCTCCCTAAGGCTCCACTGAATAATGCTGAGAGGTTTGGACTTGTGTGCGACCCCGACCCCGCCGAGAGTCTCAATACGAGGTACAAGGTGGCGCTAATGTGCATTCCCTCTGCTCTTCTTGGGAACCAGCATAGAGTTCGTACGGTCATCTTTTGTTCCGAATCGACGTTTTCGTTTGAGCAAAATGGGTGGCACAGGGAGCCGTCGCAAGCCACGGAATTCTTTACTGGCTATGTGGCACTAGTTGCGTTCAATCCGTTCAAAGATGCGAATGATCCGACACGGTGTGTAAAGATAAGATCATCTCCATTGCAAAATACTAAAATATGGTGTGCCAATGTTATATTTGAAATGACTTATTAAATTTAGAATATAGTTTTTAAGTTTTGCTCAAATGGAAGCATGCTAAAAAAAAATGCTATTTTGTTTTTGAACACTATTTTTATTTATAATTCGATCTTTTTTCTACTATTAATTCCTCTTATTACATCATCCAATTACTGATGATAAAAGTTCCACTTACTTACATACTAATACAATCACTCATATTCTTTTTTTTTCCAATAAACATCAAATTCTATTTAAATGAGCAAATTAGCCAATGCTATCACAAAAAAATTAGTAACTTATTAAGTGTGATCTTATAAGAGAACTTTAATGAAACATCGTATGATGAAGAGGTGATGGGAATTCTAATTTATAGATTTTAGTGATAGTAATATTGTGAATAAAATTCAATGGCAAAAAAAAAAAAAAAAGAGAGAGAGAGAAGAGAAGAGTATAAATATATTAAATTGGTCACATTGTAAACAATGACCATATTATAAAATTTAATAAATACTATAATAGTAATATTGTAAAATCTAACACATACGAAATGGCAGAATTACAAACTTAAACACATGTTCATAGTGGCAAATTGTAAATTTTGATACATGCTAAAATTTAGCATGTGTTATCCTTTGTGTTATATTTAATACATGAAATAAATAATGCTAAAAAGTATGTTATATTTTATATACCATTGAAGACATTTTTTTTCGGTAAAATGCTAAAATTTAGGATTGGTATTGGTAATAGAATTCCTATTGGATGCTCTAAATTCAGGGTCTGGAGGGTCTACCTAGGCCTGTTATTTGGTTGGTCGAGATAGGCTTTACACTCTAAGTAACATGGCAAATTACACGTAGCAATGGTCTAATGAGATACCAAATAAGATCAAAAAAAAAAAAAAAAAGATCTCAAGTTTGTGGTCCCAAAGATAGTGGCAGCTCTATGCGGAATGTTGCAAGTCGTTACCACTATTTGGACAGAGTGTTATCTCCCAATTGTCTGTAAGGACAAGTATATGTGAGAAAGATACATGGAAACTATGGACCACTTAACCTTAGCTCATTCTTTCACTACATGTGGTATGCTTTGTCTTTTATTTTGATCTTATCGTCTATTCTGTGTGTTTTGCCTTTTATGTTAGATCTTATCATCTATTCTACGTGCTTTGCCTCTACTGCCTTAAAACATCATAATGCTTTGTAGGTGATAACTCCAACCCTTTGATTCCTAAGGTGGAGCATACCTAGAAGCGGTGACCACAAACAGCCCCAACACTTCATAATATATAATAATCGTTGTGTTGTTTTCTCCTGGCTGTTTAGGTCCATCAATAGGATATTATACATGTCTCATAATCTGTGTGCACACATGTTCCCTTAGAAACTAATCTTTCCTTTACATTTTATTTGCTGGGAAGGTCCTCATTATGGTTGTCACTTTCTCGAGTGATGTCCAATAAATGCTTTAACTTGTTTGAACTTCTCAGTAAAAAATAAATTTTGAAGAAAATAAAACAGAGAGAGGGAGATACCATATAGGGAGATAGCCAACTAATGTGGGCATATCTCTTCTAAGTGGCCATGTAAAATTTTGGACTTTGACACACATGCAGACAAATATATTTACATATATATTAGACAGTTAGCATCCAGGTCCAGCAATTAGAAAAATGAAAATGAGGACTTGGCTTCCAGCTTTATAAAAATTGACAGGTAATGAGTCATATAAGGCTGCAAATAAAAAGATTTAATTTATTCAGTTTGCTAAGATACGTACGCATGATTTATAAGATTAGGGAGTAGTAACTGGGATTGTCGTAGTACTCTATTATATTCTTAGCCAGCGAAAACAAAGAAAATTTCTTCATAAGACTTATTCTCATGGAAGCTTCTGTATACTAATAGTCTAAATAGAAACCATGTGGATTTTGTAGGCTTCTTTCACATTTGACGCGGATTATAGATTTTCATTTTAAATTCCCTCTTGCTTCGCATTGAGAAAAATTGGGAAATAAAGTCAAACATCCCAAAGTCTCCCTAAAATTTGAAAAAAGAGAGATTTTTAAACTCCCCGAAAATTGAATGAGTACTGAGATGACAATATTTTAATGAGCTCTCCAAATAAACCAATGCAAATATTGCAAACTACACATTATAATAAACCAATTTACAAATAAATCAATCATAGATTGCAAAACTAACACATGGTGGTATTAATTTACAAATAAACCAGTCCTAGATTGCAAACTTAGACATGATGGTCTCGACAAACAAACCAATTATAGATTGCAAACTAACACATGATTCTTACTTAACCAACAATAAACTATTTAGCAACGAAAAAAGTCTCTTTTTCTTCTTTTTTTTTTTTTTATAATCAAAAGGCGACAAAATTAATAACCTACCCCACCATAAAAACCTTCACACACACATATATATATATATGATAATTTTACATTTTACTAACCTTTATACTTTTCTTTTAAAAGAAAATTTCTTTTGGAAACTTCTTAAAATCGTAGCAAGAAAAAGAAATTAAAAAAAAAAAAAAAAAAGAGAATAAGAAAACATAAAATGGAAATGGATAGATGATATGTGGATGGAACATTTGTACAACATAAAAAGGCTAACGTACCTAATAGACAAGGACCCGTTTCCTCATCCTCACCAAACCCAAAACGTATGTTCATTCAACAGTGACTTTATTTTATTTTTTATTTTTAATTTTTTTCAATTCTCAAAAAAAAAAAAAAAAGGAAAAGAAAAGCCATCTTCATAAGTCCTTGTGTACCATTCAACCGCACCATTTAAAAACCTTTATGATATGTATATTATAGAACTAGAAGAGAGACCTAAAACTCTCGTCCTCCTCCTCCATAATAAAAGTATCTAGAAGAAAATGAAGGTAAATAAATATTTTCCCAATAACGATTTTTTCTTTCTTTTTCCAAAATTTAATTTTCGTTATTCTTCTTTCTAAAACACTAAATGGTGCATAATATAAGGTCACATTTTTATGACGAGTTTGTGTTCTGTCTGCCCTTTACAGAAAATGAAGCTTCAAGCTCTGTTCATCGCGCTTTACCTCTTTTCGTCTTCCTCTGCTCTCAAGGTTATTATCCCTTTTTTTTTTTCTTCACACAATTACAGTTTTTATATTATATTATATTTATTTGTATATAAGGAAATTCCTTCTTCTTTTTTTTTTTTTTGGGGGGTGTGTTTTGATTTTCTTTTTGAATTTTCTGGGCTCCCAAACAGATCGGAGAAACCTGTTCCAAAGACAGCGAGTGCGATTCCGGGTTGCGCTGCGAAACTTGCGTTGCGAATGGAAATACCCGACCCAGATGCACCCGGATTCAGCCACTCAACCCAACGTCTAAGGTGGTCTATCAATTACTATTTTTTATTTAATTTTTTTTAATTAAGTTATTCATATATATTTTTCTTATTAATTTTGTGGGGGAAAAAATATTAAAATAGGTGAAAAATTTGCCGTTTAATAAATATTCATGGTTGACGACTCACAACTCGTTCGCTAGGGCCGGAGATAAATCGGCCACTGGATCGTTCCTTGTCACCCCCATGAATCAGGAAGACACCGTTGCTTCTCAGCTCACTGTAATGTTTTCTCCTTCTTCTTCTTTTTTTTTTTTTTTTTTTNTAGAAACTGTTATAGCATTTTAACAGGAAGAGAAAAGGGAGAGAGAAAGGGAAAGAGAGCGAAGGAGAGAGAGAGTAAAGTAACAAAGTCCTAAACATTCATTGGTCCAAGGGAAGTGTGGAGTGAGAAATAGAAGTTCTCGTAGATGCAGGTTGGTGGTCGTACCAAACGAAGTCATAATCTTACTAGTGGCATTCCTATAAACATTTCCAAGACACAATTAATCCCTAAAATTTAAGAAATAATAAATACAAAAAAAAAAAAAAAAAAAAAAAACCCAGAGGTGGAAAATAAGGTAGGATTTAGAGGAAAAGGACAGAAAGTGAAACGAGAATTGTTCTAGAAAAGGGCCATAAATTGGAAAGTGTAACAGTCACGATGTGGGTCTGTCACATTTTTTTTGGCTTTAAAATGAAGCATTCAAGTTCATTTGTTATTTTCCCTTTTTTGATTAAAAAAGACAAGTGTTCCAACTAATACACTTGAAATTAGTCCCATCTTTCATCAATCATGCTTTTATCCTGACCCACCACATGGACTAAGACATACATGACTTTGTCTTAGAGCATATGCCCTAATGCTTCATTACTTTTTCTTTCATACAAACTTTTTGGAATTTAACTAAGTTCTTTTTTTTTTCCTTTTCTTAAATTGCTTTTTGATAAGATGCATTTATTCTTCCTGTTAATATTTTCTTTTTCCTTTTTGATAGAACGGAGTTAGGGGGCTCATGCTCGATATGTACGACTTCCTAAATGACATTTGGTTATGTCATTCCTATGGTGGCAAATGCTACAACTTCACAGCATTTGTAAGTGCCCCAACCAATTTCCCACCCAAAAGAAAAATGTAAAAAAATATATATAAATTCGACTTTGGCTGTGACCCATTTTTCTAATTTGTATTTTTATTAATTTTTGGGTGCAGCAACCTGCCATTAATGTGTTGAAAGATATCAAATCATTTTTGGACTCGAACCCATCCGAGATTGTGACCATTTTTATTGAGGACTACGTGACATCTCCCAAGGGCTTGTCTAAGGTCTTCAATGCTGCTGGCCTGAATAAATATTTGTTCCCAGTTTCTCGGATGCCAAAGAACGGTGACGATTGGCCGACGGTTGATGATATGGTCCAGAAGAACCAAAGGTTGGTTGTCTTCACCTCAAAATCAAGTAAGGAAGCTTCTGAAGGAATCGCTTACGAGTGGAACTATGTGGTAGAAAATCAATGTGAGTTGTCAATCATGTGTTTTAATGAAGTTTATTATGTTCTTTAACAAAAGATTTTTACACTAACTTGATTGATGAAGTGAATTTATTATGATAAATTTCATTAGATGGAAATGGTGGTTTGATTTCTGGTTCGTGTCCAAACCGTGCTGAATCGTCTCCTATGAACACAACAACAAAATCATTGGTTCTTCAGAATTACTTCCCCGACAATCCAAATGCAACTGCGGTTTGTTCGGACAATTCAGCTCCTCTAGCTGCCATGTTGAAAACTTGTTCTGAAGCAGCAGGCAATCGGTGGCCAAACTTCATTGCTGTTGATTACTACCAGGTATGCTTTTATACTAAAAGCATTTTAGTTCAACGTTACATACGACAGTCATATCCAATCTATGAGACATACAAAAGGAAAACAGAACATTTAATGTAGTGATTACTAACCAAGGAATTCAAAACTTCGAGTATCAATTTGATATATTTGATATAAATTGAATCAAGTACAAGAACACAATGATATACGCGGTTTGATTAGTATACCTACATCCACAGCTAAGCAGCTGATTAATATGGTAATCACCATCAAAATCCAAGAGTACGAGGAGTTTTCTCTAGCTCCTGAAGAAGAAAGTAACCAGATTAATTCCCCAATAATTAGAAGGCTTTCTATAAACAAACTAAAATAGTTAAGAAAGTAATTAGATTATGTCCAACAATTTGCTTAGCCTTACAAATTTATTGGGTGCAGAGGAGCGACGGTGGAGGAGCCCCGGATGTTGTGGATCAAGCAAATGGTCATCTCACATGTGGTTGTGATAACATTGCCTATTGCAAGGTTTGCTACACTTTTATCACTGGTTTTCACTTTTGATTTTCCTAAACAGCCCATATGAAAGACATAAAATTGCTGTTGAAACGTCATATATGGGACAAAGACATAACCTGTAGTTTGTCACATGGCCAGGAAAATGCAACATTTGGTACATGTGATGTTCCTCTGATTTCTCCCCCTCCACCTGCGGCTGGTAACTCATCACCATCGACACCGTCACAAAGTTCATCCAACATGGCTTCTCTTAGCAGACCAGTTCAGTTTCAGTGGTTGTGTGGGACAGTTCTGGCTACAATGCTCTCGTTTTGGTTGTAGATTGTGAGAGTTCTCCTTTTACCTCCCTTCTAATTCTTTTGAACAGCACAAAAATTATTTTTTTCAGATATACCGTTTGGCTCTCACATTCCCGAGTCCTTTGTGTTTGTAAAATTTGGAGAGAATCATATCACGTACACGTAGTCTGTATTGCTAGCTTGTCTTCTGCTTTGACAGATTTGAGATCTGCCTTATGTACTCGGTTCCCTAACCTTTTTTGACATTCTAAGACTACGTATAAGAATAACATACATATATATGATTTCATTTATGTATATATGTATGTACGTATATTGTGGTTTCATGAGTTCGACCTGATGATTCAAAAATTGGTCAACGCAAGTTATTTGACTTTCTTTTAACCAGGAGTAGAGGGTGTACACTGACCAAATTACATAGTAATTCATACATGTTATATGCTTCTCTTCTAGCATTTTCCAATATCTGAACCACATTTTATCTTATCATTTACAACTGTTGAAAAATGAGTTTCAATAGGGATAGCCAACATAAATTGGTTTATACGATTGGAAGTTGCATGGCTAAGAGTGTTCAAGATAGGCAATACTCCTAAAGCCATTTGGCTTTTCTTCTTGATGTTGCTCTGTTCATCTCATTGGAACTCGAATACCCGCATCCTTTATCAGCTGATTCACCTGTTATTTTATTGATCTGTAATATGTACCATCACCAACTCACTGCCTTGTATCCCTTCCAGCTAAGCGACCCTAAATAAGATGTTCAGAACTCGATGAGAAACAAAGCACAAACAGCATATGAAATAGAACAGGTTATTCTACCAATTGCTAGAATTATAAATTATAAATTTTGAATTTTGGAAGAGAAGCAAATGAAGACTGAAGCTCAACCAGTTCATGGAACGATGCACATTATGTTGAGCTGTAAAGAGTGGAACGGCTTGGTTGGATAAACGTCCTAAGCTAGAGAGATAACTCATATATTAACACTGATTTTTACGTGTAACAATGGCTGGAAGGCCTTTTACTTGGTGTGAGAGTACGGAATAAGTGCAGTCATACATTTTTCAAGGGGGCTTCATCAGCTTCAAGCATATGTACAAGATGTCCCATTTTAGGCCGCTCCTGTGCATTTGGATCAACACAGCGTAATGCAACAAGAAGAGCTCGCTTCAAAGTTTTTGCGGCCGGCTTCTGAGGTAGCTTTGGATCCAACACTCCCTCTGAGTTCCTGCTACTAACCATCTTCTTAAGCCACTCCACTAGTTTAGCCTGAAAATTTTGTAACTTTTAACCTATAAGTAGCGTGGAGAGGGAAGAGTTCAAGTCATACACAGAGATTTAGTAGTCTCTTAAAAAGTCGAGTGCAAACCTCTTCTGCAGGCCGGTTATAATCAACTGGTTTCCTCCCTGAAATTATTTCCATAATAAGAACTCCAAAGCTATAGACATCACTTCTTTCATTCAACATGCCTGTGCTTGCATATTCAGGAGCCACATAGCTACAAAATATCAAAAGCTATAGTTATCACCTCTTTTGAAAGCACAGAAGAAATCCTTTTCCACACGTTAAGAGAAACGTACCCAAATGTTCCCATGACACGGGTTGTGGTATAGCTCCTCTCTGAGCCAATGAGTTTGGCGAGGCCAAAATCCGACACCTTAGGATTCCACTGCTTGTCAAGTAAAATGCTGCTTGATTTAAGATCACGGTGAATGACTTTGGGTTCTAGCCCTTCATGAAGGTAAGTTAACCTGCAAGTTTAGTTCACTAGTTATTTTAAAAGCGATTCCATGATGGCTTTAAGGCAGAGGAAGAAGAAAAAGCTAAGTTATAGATCATACCCTTTTGCTATTCCCAGGATGATATTCATTCTAATCTCCCAAGTAAGTGGACTAAAAGGTCCTACATCCCCATGAAGCCACTGTTCCAGGTTCGCATTGTTTACATACTCGTACACAAGCATCCTATGACATGTAAAAGTGTGATTATGGTTCGAATCGGATCAATATTGATATCAGCAAGAAATTGACAAACTACAGCCAAAAAGGAACGTGATATGATGAACTTTGGTTTTGAATACCATAAGAAGTTTAAAGACGCAAAAGCAGGGTACCTATGAGCTCCTTCAGCACAGTAACCAAGCAGCCTCACTAAATTCTTGTGCCTAACTCGTCCAATTGTCTCAACTTCAACCTTAAACTCCTCCTCAGCTTGTCCCCTTGCAAATACCAAATTCACGTTCCATCAATTCAAGGACTCAAAACTCCAAATTATCCTAACCGATTCAACAATATTACGATTATTGAAACATTAATTAGATTTGTACACAAATTCTAATAACCAAAAAAACGACAACATTATATTATACATGTATGAGAAATACTAGAGTGAATTCAAAGACGAAAGCACCTATTGTTGAGCAAGTTCTTGACAGCAACCTGAGTGCCGTTTCCCAATACGCCATGGTAAACAATCCCATCCCCACCTTGGCCAACAACATTTTCAGGCCCAAAACCATTCGTCGCAGCCTCAAGCTCCCTCAGAGTATACCAATGTCCCCATCCCAAATGCGAAACCTCAGGGCCCACCACACCCACCTGAACCTGATCAACCCCACCTCCATGAAAAGAAGACCCACCAAATCGATCCGGGAAAGAAATTCGATGACCCCTTCCAATTTCGATTTGGATTCGACGATACCCAAATGGGCTTTCCTCCTCCGGAGGTGGAAGCAAGGATTGCCTCTCATTTCCCGGATTCGGGTCGGATTCGGGACATGGGTCGGCTTCGATTTGGGTCCTCTTTGGCCTGTGAGTATGATCGACGACTCTGACCTCCTGGATGTCTTTAGAGACAATTGGGATTGTGGGTTTTTGTGAAGATGCGTTCTTGGATCGCTTAGAGGCGAGCCAGAGAGAAATAAAGAAGAGAAGAAGTACAAAACCGGCTCCAAGGCAGACCCCAAGAACGACCCATAATTGGAGACCAAAGATTGGAGTTGGTCTCCATAGTTGGTCACTCATAGCTGATTGTTTCAGACAAGAAGATTGAGCTCGGTAGCAAGCTCGATGTACGTGCCTTAAGATCAAGATCGATCAGTCAAGTACCAGACACTGGAAAAAGCTGGCCACTTTGAATCTTGACTGTTATGATACTATTAGTACAAGTGACTTGGCCAACTCTGAAACTCTGTTGGATTTTTTATAGTGTCATGGCAGAGCACTGAGACCTCAGATGGTCACTATATCACTCATACTGTCATACACACATATATCTATATATTTATATATAGAGAGACACACATGACATGAAAGTGAGAAAGTGACGGAGGAACTGGGAAGTAGCATATGACACATGACAGTAGACTGGAGACTAGGAAAACATCACACTCAGTATTCTCACCCTGTTTGTATTTTTTTTTCCTTCGAGGAGAGTGGGGAACAAATGATACACTACGTTTTTCATGTGTGCATGAGTATTAATAATAATGCAAGCTCCCTAAGTTTGTCACGTGTAAAATTTTAATGTAAGTTTTATGAGTAATGCTACAATGAGATACTATATAGTGTCCAATATCACGCAATATGTCAATTTATTACTGACTAAATATAATAATTATAATTTAAGTGAGATCTACGTGGAATAGATTCTAATTTATTAATTAGAATCATCAGTAATAGACTTATACGTTATTGTGGTGTTTGGTTACTTTTCTAAGTAATCATACAACAATATAAATATATTTTTGGCTTGTATCATAATATTTTATAAGCACCATTATTTTGTTATTTTCATATGGACCCAGCTTAGCCATTAAGGTGATGAACTTCAAAACTGGCTTTTTCTATATGCTAGTGAGATAGATATCTGTATTATATATAAAGAAATTATATTTTTCTAATTTTCGTTAGTCAAAAAATCCCAGCAGATCTTTATGGCTTTGTGAAGTTTGTATAAAGTCATACATGTATAGTTAACTCTTTGGCATATCATCCATGAAATAAACGATAAGCACCAGCACTGATACGATTAGGAAATTACTGGACTTTGGAGAAGGGCTGTCCTGTGTTTGTGACCTCAATTTCTATATTTCGCGTATATATAGTTTGGAAAAATAATTTGCTACAATTTTCGATGAGGTTTATATAGGGCGCTTTTTAAAAAATTTCTCTTATTTTTATTTTTTTTTTTAAAGGATAAGGGTATTCTTAACTAACATGTAAATATCATCTCTTCACTTTTCATTTTACTTCAAAAAAAAAAAAAAAATACTACCGAGCGGTGGGACATATTATACTTGTTTATTTGCATATATAACATAGATGATAATGCCAAAGTTCATTGATTTTAACCCATCTACCACGCCATTAACAGAAAATCATTCGCAGGATGACTGGTCCCTAAAATAATTAATGGGTGGGCCACATTAATATGAATGAACCAATCTAACCCTTTCATATTTTATTGAGTGTCAATAATTTTGAGATGCATATTATAACGTACACCTGCTTAGACCTGCTGACTCGATTTTTCTATTCGACAGTGGACGTAATAATCACAACATATATCTCTTATGTTAATTCATTAATACCATCAAACATGCCTTTAAAGTTTAAATGCCAATATAAGTTTCTAAAGAAGAAAATTTGCCAATATGTGTAAATAGTAATCAATAGAAATTAAGCAAATAAGTGAATAACTGTATCGTCCGTTTCATATCGAACGGTACAACCGTACAAGTAGATTACTGAATACTGACTCTTGTTCTTAGTATTTTTTTTGTTTAATTATTTTCTCCATTTTTATCACAATTATAAAAATAAAATTAAACGTTAAAAAAAAGAGCAAAAAGCAAATCTATGTATGAGAGAAGCAGGTGCGTCTCATATGCCTTCTTCTTCTTCTTCTTTTTTATGAATCATCATTTATGTTTTAGTTTAATATTGTTAAGTATCCTTTAGCTATACTATTCATTTATGTTTTAGTTTAATATTGTTAAGTATCCTTTAGCTGTACTAACACACACACACCTAACCTAACTTATCCAAAAATAAAATAAAATACCAAACTAAAAAAAAAAAAAAAAATTGAAAGGGAAGCTCAAATTTGATAGAATGAATATATTGGAATAAACAGCCATAAGCTCTCTCCAATCTCTTGATATACTTTAAAACAATATAGTACAATATTAATTAATGGACATCATCCATTTGTTGTAATGTATGCTAGCCAAAAGAGTAATAATGCTACACCCATCAAATTGTCTTCTAATCTTTGATCAATAAACCATGTTCAGAGTAAAAAGAAAAAGAAAAATAACCAATAAATATGACAATTAATTGATTAAATTCTCAACATTGGTGAATGTTGCTATATTTTTCAGTTTTTTATTCCTTAATTGGTGGTATATATTATAAAACCATACGAAATAGTCTTTTCATTTGCTCTTAATCCTTCCTTTAGTTCCCCATTTGGTTAGAAAAGATCCGACTTTAAGTAACTTTACCAACTAATTAGTAATAGTCCACAGAAAGCCTTCATATAATTTGTTTATTTTCTATTAAAAAAATCACTAATTGAAAAACTAAAGAGTTGATTACCTGCGTCACTTGATAGCTAAAATTTAATAGACAAGTTATTGTTTGTAGTATTTTTCTTCGGAAGTACGTTGCGCTGCTTGCGTATGCGATAATGCAAGAACTTGTTAATGGCACGCTACCTAAAAGCATATAGCTAGAATTATTAGGATGGTGTTGCTAGCTGGTGGTTGCTATGAGATTTTGGCTTTATTATCTAACTTGTATTAATGGTGGGTCTAGATTATTGTGATCAGCATGAATATAGTTGTTCGTTTTGGGGCCAATCAAATTTTATTCTGCCACTATACCATTATTTATATGTAAAGTTAGCCACTTATCAATCTTCGTAAGATGCTTTTCTTTTGTGTGTATATATATATATATATATATGTATATATGGGGTGTATATTTATTTTTAGTCTATGGATAGTTAAGTTTGACTAATTTGAAAATAAACCTATAATAATAAGTCATCTCATTCAATATATTAATTTATAATTCTTTTTTATTTATTTCTTTTTTGAAAATTTAATTTAAAGTTTAATTTTTTAATTACCTTTAATTTAAAACTATATGTACTATTGTATCTTCAATATTCCATAAAATTTTTTTTTTACTGCACGAAAGGTAAAATCCAATAGAGCATAATTTTCATATTATGAATAAGTTATTTTCTTAAATAACAAAAGATGAATAAAGCAATTATATTGAAAGAAAATTTATTTAAAAAAAAATTATGCGTGAAACAGCTTAAAATATATACATCTTTTGTTTTTTTTTTCCAACAAATAAGATAATTGAGAGTGATTTGGGATTATTAAGCATTTTTCACTAGTTTCATTTTCTTATAAAAAAAAATTGGCCAACTCATCAGGTTACCCATCTTTTTTGTTTTAAATAACTTTCTATATTTATATATGTCTTAATTATAATAATTTTTTAGTAAATCTATTAATATTATTTTAGCCACTAGATTAAAATGCAATGGCTCAAAATCTCTATTGAAACATCACACATATATATATATAAATTTATATAGAAAGAAAAGCATTAAATAATATATATTTATTATTATTATTATTATTTTTTCTAACTACTCAAATTATAGTAGCCGTTAGATCAATGATCCAACGACTAAAAAAAAGAACTTATGGATAGGTAAAAAAAAATACCTATCGGATTGGAAACCTAAATTTATAATTCTTATTTATATCTATACGTAGATGGTTGGAAGGTATAATTAAGAACTTGCTAATTAGACATAGCATCATATTTATAAAAAACTATAAACTATATGGAACATTTTTGATATAAAATATTAAATACCAAATTTAAATAAAAAGAATATTATCTTGAATTTTTGAAACTACATATTCCTAACCAAAGGTTGGTGAGAAAAACCTGCATATTTTTAAATCAAATTAAATTAATCCTTTTGATTACATACTTTTTATCAACTATATTACTCAATAAGTAACTTTTATCTCTATGCGGCTTTACGGGCTGCTCACATTCTGAAAGAAAAAGTATGGTACCGGTCGGGCTTGATCTCAGCAATAGGCTCACATTTCTGTAGGACTATATTTTGTCAATTTATATATAATTTTAAATATATATTTATTAATTAAAAATTTAAAATAAATTTTAATTAAATATTTTTATTTATTCAGATTTTAAAAGAATATAAATATATATTTTTTCCTTATTTCAATCTAACAAAAAACAAAGAGATAATAGAACTATAACGAAATTATGCCCGTATTTTGGCACGTATATGTCCATATTCGCTTTGCATAGGCACGATCCACTTAGGTTCACATAAAATATAAGATGAGCATATGAGCCGTGTCGGGTTCCTTACAAGACCAATATGCGTTTGTCAAATGTTATCAACCCAACCAACCCACTTTAAATATATAATCCATTCCAATTAGATAGGTTGGGGAAAATAAACAAGAAATGGTAGAATTTCCCTTAAAAACATTGAAATCTAGCCCTGAATCAGACTAAAAATAAAAATAAATCTAAATAATAAAAAAATAAATGTAAGGTTATTTTATAATAATTTTCCTTAAAGATTACTACATGCTAGTTGTATGACTCCATCCGTCTATAGTTGATGGTCTAAATTGTTTCAGATATAGATTTATTGCGTTTCTAGTGGATGTTATTCTTATATGTTGTATATTACCCTGAAGTTTGCTTTTGTTGTACCATTGGCTCTTATGCAAGAAATCGTGAAATTCAAGGAGCATAATTGTCAGTTCGTAAATGATATAATATTTACATAAATACTGTTAGCCATTCACGTTTGGGCCTAAAGCCCATATAAATATGCCATTATTTTCTTCTTTGTATAGCTGCACCCTTTGGAATGGCAGTCACACCGTTGATGTGTGTTGTAGACGCTTTTTTGTGTAGCCGCGTAATGGTCATCTGTGCTTCTTTGTGTGCCGTTTTAGATTTAGGTGAAATTGCTTCTCTTGTGTTTGGTAGGCATTTTAGTTGAATAATGCTATGGGTCACTAATGGCATATTCTTTCTATTTCCCTTCCAAGCTAATTAATATTAGTGAAACATTAATTTATTTCACTTAAACATGTTCAATTTCATGAAAATTTTAATATCAACGAACAAAAAAGACTTAATTGCCAAAGTTTTTAAAACTCAAAGACTTAATTACCAAAAAAATTAACTTAGGGACTATTTTGCCAATCTACTAATTACATAGGGACCAAACATGCCAAAAATCCTAAAAAATATCGAACCTTAGGTGCATCACAAGGAAGAAAATGGTGAGAGATGTCCTAGGTATTGCACCAACCATATCATGGTAAGAAGAACTAAATTTTATTAAGGAATTGACACTTTTTTTTTTTTGGATCAAAACGAATCCGTTATTATAAATTAGTGGAATCTTTTACAATAACAAGCTCTATTGGAAGAGGAAATTCTTCCAACCAAATAAGCTCATCTTCTACTCCTAAGGCGAACCTAGTTAAACCATGTGCAGATTTGTTCTCTTCACGAAACACATGTTTAACTGTGACACCAGGAAAAAAAAGAAAATAAGCTAAACACATCCAACAATAGGTCATCAAACTCAGAATGACAAATTGAGCCATTATTAAGAGCTTGTACTACTGTCAATGCATCCGACTCCAAAAACTAGAGATTTAGACCAATATTCCTGGCCCATATGAGAGAGATCGCCATGGCTTTCGCTTCAGCATTCTTTGCTAATAATGTGCCAGTTACTCTTTTCGCCAATGTTGCCATGATTTCACCTTTTGCATTGCGGATAATAGCAATAACACCCACTGAACGTGACTGAGCATTGATGGCCGCATCCACATTCATCTTGAAGCAGCCATCGGTCTCCCTCCATCGTGGTTCTAAGCCATCTATATTATGACCACATTATTTCGGTAGTCGACTTCAACCTCTGTTATCCTACCAGGGGTGCTACAGATAGTCTCGTCAAGTAATGGGACCTGTCATATTTACAACCTCATTAGGGATATAGAAGACTACAACGCATTGAAGGAAATACAATTTAGAATTGCTAAAATAATCAGCATAAAGGACAGATGATAAACAATGTCATTCGTTAATCCAAACTGGTCAATCATATGAACTATATAATCAGGAAGTATGTATTGTAAATTCGAAGCAAAGAAAGAGATAATAAGAGATTAAAGGATCAAAGATACATTATTGGAGCAAAAAGAAAAGAAAGTATTTAGCACTATAATTGTTATAGTGCCACCAGAATTGAAATTAAAGAATTTTTTGCAGGAAAATTAGAATACATTAGAACCATCAGACAATATCCTCTGCCATTAGTTAGTACCCACATTAGAGCCAATAGAATTTACATAAGGTAAAAATTGAAAATTCTATCATGGGGAGATATAACAGTGGGGAGATATAAAAGTCCCATCATAGGGAGATAATAACATCCCAATATGGAGAGACTAGACGGGGAGACTAGATCCATCGTGATTTTTTTTTTTTTTTTGAGTGAACATTCACCATGATTCTTAGTAAGATAATACTTGATGAAGGAACAAAAGAAGATAATGAATCATCTTAGTTAAAGTTATACCAAAACCCACCAACAGATAAAGATGTACTTTTATCTCTTGAATTTTCTATTTTGTTAGTTATTTTGTTTATACAAAAATCCAAAAGGGATTTAAGCAAATTTCAGGTTAGCATTAATTAAAAAACCACAATTTTCAAATTGAAATAATAAAATACATAAATGCCTGCCAAATAATCCTATTAAAAGCGGTTAAAATAAGATAAATCCAAAAACGGAAACTAAAAACTATGATCAGAAGTCTGGTAGATTCGATCTAATTGAATCATAAATAAAAAACATATACACATATCTTTTTACCAGGGAAAAAATAATAGGTAGAATCATCTCCTCTCTTTATTCGGTTAGATATAGTACCGGTTTCATTTTGACTAACCCAATGTCACTGAAGAAGTGGTTGTCTGCAGCCTCAAAATCATGATGACTTGCTGCATTCACTAGTTTCCTTGTTGGATCTTTACTCCTCTCAAGTTTTCTTTTGGCACGCGAGAGTAAACGACAATTGCCTGATGTCCAGTGTTTCTAGGCGTACATCAATGTTTGTAGACGTTCGCACAAGATCTTTTACAAAACTTCCAGGATAACCGACAGTTTCGACTAAAACTAAAACGAATGTTGTCGAGACTTGAGACTTGAGAGATAATGATGGATTAGATAAAGGGTATCACCAGCCTAAATATTTGAGATATTTGGGGGTGAGGAAAAGTGAAGATTTGTTCTTGTTTATACCACCATGTTTTAGTTCATAAGGCAAAACTATAGTACGGTAAAGAAAATTTGAATCTATAGTATGGTATAGAAAATTTGAACCATTCGTGCGGGTCACTACTTTCGAATACGGATGTTTTAAGTCATATAGTTCGTGAAAAAAAAAAGGGCAATAGCTATTTTTTCCTTTCTTTTCATTTCTTGTATTTTCCGACAATTTCTCGGGAACCAAACAGATAGGGAAAAATCGGATCAAATAAAGAGGAGGAAGAGAATTTCGGCATACCAGAAAGCGAACCAAAATCTAGAAGACGAGGAAAGAGATCTCCCGGAGATTAAGTCGGCGAAGGTTGGTCTGATCGGCGGCTACAGTTTCTCCGATCCCGACTATGTAGAGTAGAACATAGATTGTGTATGAAATCAAGTATGTGAATTAGACAGAAGGATTACAAATAATTGATAGAAGAAGTTTTAAACCTATAAACCATATAAGTCAAAATTTGGTAATCAGCCGTCCTTTCGGCACTCTGAGATTCCCTTATTTGGCCAGGTCTAAGGAATCGACACTTGCTATTGAGGGAAAATCGGTTAAACCACACAGTACTTTACTAATTGGCGCATTTTCTATTAAATTTTGCGGTCTATAAAAACCCCAAACCGCAAGGTGCAATTCAATACATGATTTTGGACAAATTTGTATGCGGTTCGAACTATACTTTATCGCAACGTCTTGAATAATGGTTAACAATTTCACTTATATTATTTTTAATTTACCTTTTAGCTAAAATACCCACTTTCACACCATTACGAGTTTCGTTCGAATATGAAATCAAATTCTGGAAATATGGGCCCGTTTGGTTCGCCTATTTGAATGTGTGTATTTGAATGGAAATTGTGGAATGTGTTATAATTGGAATGGGAGATATTTGAATGGAAAAAATAGTGAAATGTGTTGCAATTAGAATGGGAGCATTTAAATGGACCATTCAAAAACGCCTCCCCCCTCCATTTGAATGGAAAAACTGAATTGTTGAAACAAATACACATTCTAAAAGATCATTTGAATGAAAAAACTGAATTGTTGAAACAAACACACATTCAAATGGATTTTCCATTCCAATGAAATGGAATGGTTGAAACAAACGGGGCCATAGCCTTTTCTTTTTCCTTGTTACCTACCCAGGACATAATTTGGAGAATGAACTTTTATCATTAGATGTAATATATTTTCAGTTTTATAACGAAAATTAATTTTAAAGTAATCATAGACAAAAGTTTTAATTAGCCAAAACTGTCAAATCGATCTCCAATGCTACCTCACCACAAGATACCACAAATTTAGGTGTTATTTGTATGATTTCTCTCGTTCATCTCAAACCACGTTGTTTGGGAATAGGTTACATTAAATCACACGTACGATTTGGCACACTGAATAAGAAGTAAACTAGGCCGAACTACATTGTAAAAACACCCACTTGTGCCAAAGTCAAGTGAGATTTTCGCGTAATACTATTTTTTTCCCCTCACATTTCACCAATATCCATTTTTTAGGTACGCATTTAATGTGTACAATGTGTCTGGTATATATTTACGGTGTAAATATTTACTTATAATTTCTATCTACAAAATACTTGGGGTACATTTCTCAAAATAACGGTATAATAAAAAAAAAGGGCGTTTATATACATATGCTAACAAAAACAGGTATTCATGTACTTTTCCCCCACACTTTTTGTCCGAGCAGCCCATTATCATAAACAAAAGCCCAGTCTCATCTTCATCTTCATCTTCATGATATTCGCGCCAAAACTACGAACTCTCCCGCCATTTCACAACATATCCAGACCAACTTGAATCCAAAGAGACACAGTCTTCATTAGTCTAGAGAGAGAGAGAGAGAGAGACAGAAATGGCGGACGAGGAGCCAATTGTAGCCGGAAGGCGGCGGGCGAGAGGATCTGAGGCGGTGGCTCGTGCCGGAGCCCTAGAACGACTCAAGGCTCTCCGCAGCGGCGGCCGCAAATCCGAATCCGGAGGTTACCAGGTCAAGATGGAGAATCCGATCTACGACATGGTCGGCGAGGACGAGTACGACGCCCTCGTAGCCAAGCGCCGGGAAGAAGTCATGGGCTTCATCATCGATGACGATGGTCTTGGCTATGGCGATGAGGGCGAGGAAGAAGACTGGTCCAGAGCTGGCCTTCCCCTGTCTTCGGATGAATCTGATGGCGAATCGGAGAGGCCGAAGAGGAAGAAGGTGGAGAAGAAGGAGCCTCGGCCGAAAAAGCCCTCTTCCTCTTCCGCTTCTCTCTCTGCGGCGGCGGCCATGATGGGTAAGCAGAGGCTTTCTTCTATGTTTACTTCTTCGGTTTTTAAGAAGAATAGGGAGGAGAAGGGTAAAGGGTTGTCTTGTGATAGTATTGTGGATGATGTTATTGCCGAGTTTGCGCCCGATGAGGCTGATAGAGAGAGGCGTAGAAGGGTTCAGGCTCCTCCGTTGCCTGGTCCGAAGAGCTCTGTTCCGGCCATTTTCAATGTCAAGAGCGAGAGAGTGTCAAATGTGGGTGGTGATCTGTTGGGTGTTTCTGAAAGGGTTGTTAGAGATAGCGATTCTGGACTGAGCGGGGATGTTGGAAATGGTGATTCTGTGTTGGATTGTGGCGAAGATTGCGTAGAAGTAAAGGGAAAAGGCCCAATTACTGAATCAGAAGAAAGGGATAGTTTGGATGATGAATTGGGTCAGGCTACATTCGCCAAATCTTCTAACTCTACGGACAAGGGAGATGTGGTTGAGGAGAAAACGGTAAATGTTGTTGAAGCAAAAGCGGAACCCGCAGTCAAGAAGAAAGAGGTTTTTACTTTGAATGCAAAGACTAAAGAAGAAAAGGATCCGGCTTTGAGTGCTACTGCAGGATGGAAGGCAGTCAGGAACGAAGGGATTGGGGATAGTGGAGGTGCTCTAGAGGTCAATAGTGGTTCAAACAGTGAAGAAAATTTAGATTTTGATTTGGATTCAGATGGTTCTCTACCTTTCTACATAATTGATGCTCACGAAGAGTTTTATGGTGCTAACACGGGCACAATCTATCTATTTGGGAAGGTAAAATGATATTATGTTATTGTTGTAGACTTTTATTTGGACTTCTGTGCATTATACTAAGTTTCAAATACGACAGTTCCTGGTTTTGTTAATGAAAGGCTTTAGTTAGAATTATCAATCTCTTTAATGTTTTTAGGATTTGTTTTAGTTTGGTTTTCCCCTGTGTCTTATCGTAAATACTGAATAATTTTTAGACTCCGCTTACAAATCAAATATGAGCCTTTAACTTCCTTGATTTCCGAATGTTCATAGTTGGTTAGCCCTTTTCAGATACTCAGGCTGGATATGATACTTTACAACCAACTAAAGCAGTTCCCTTCACATTCTCATATTGGTCATGATGCATTAAACAAACTGAAGCCTTATTTTCAACAGACATGTTGATATAAAGGCTACCTGTTTGCCATTCCACTCTTAGCACAAAATTGTGCTTACGAGATGAGATTTAATAATTTGGGGTGTTATAGTGCTACATGGTTCGCGGTCTTCCCCATTTGAGAATTTGCTATGGCATCATATGTCCTGTTAATTGTTTCTTGTGTTTCTTGTTTCAAATCCTGATTAAAAACTAACCTTGACTGGAAGGCATCTTTTGCTGCAATATAGGTCAAAGCAGGAACTGCATGTCATAGTTGTTGTGTGGTGGTCAAGAACATGCAGAGATGTGTCTATGCTATTCCAAACAAGTCGTTGTTTAACTCTGATGAATTGATGAAGCTTGAAAAGGATGTTGAAGAGTCTCAAATTTCACCTGCAGATTTTCGTAAGAAGCTGCAAGTAAGTTAATCATTTAGTTTATCAACGAATTTATTTATATTTTTCTTCTTATCTAGTTTTTCTTTTTCCCATTTAAAATTTTGTTTGCGCTTTTCTGTTTCCCATTGCTAGGATGTGGCTTCAGGGTTAAAGAACGACATGGCAAAACATTTGTTAGATCTAAATGTATCTACCTTTAGTATGGCACCGGTTAAGGTTTGTGGATATTCATTATTGTTGTGTATCAAAATGTGCATTTCTTACCTTGGATCAAGTTAATTTTGTTCTCTCTCTCTCTCTCTCTCTCTCTCAAGAATTGTTCAGTAACTCTCACTTTCCTTTTTCCTGTAATTTTTGTTGCTCATTCTTCACATATTTATGTCCCAGAGGAAATATGCATTTGAGCGATCTGACATACCAGTAGGGGAAAGCTATGTACTCAAGATAAACTATCCATTTAAGGTACATCAGTTTACTCTAAATCAGTATGGCAGTCATTTTTTGTTATGAAATATGTGCTAGTATCATTTGATGTCAATTTGTGTAAAGTATTTTCCCTTTTAATTGCTGGCTTGAGGATTTTCTGTGTCTCTGACTTGTTAATTAGTACCAAAGTTTATTGGGCTCACATCTTTTACTATTTAACTATGGTTTCACTTTTGCAGGAACCACCCCTTCCATCGGATCTAAAAGGGGAAACTTTCTGTGCTTTGCTTGGAACACATAGCAGGTACCTGAAATAATCCTGTCCTCATTTGTTTCATGTGTAATTCTAAATTTCATTTTTTCTTTATCCAAGTGTTGAATTTATTCACAACGGCTGGTTGGTTGATTATAGAAGATAACCTGACATTCCAATATGCAGCGCTTTGGAGCTTTTTCTTGTTAAAAGAAAGATAAAGGGACCATCTTGGCTGTCACTTGCAAAATTTTCTCTCTGTCCAGCTCCACAGCGGGTGAGATTTTGAAGCCTGAGAATCTACTTTTATCCTAGCAGAAGTCTCCCCCTCCCCCCCCTCTCCTCCTCTTCAGTTTCAGTTGTAAGAGTTTGTTTATACTCTTCACAGGTCAGCTGGTGCAAATTTGAGGTTATTGTTGATTGTCCTAAAGACATAGGGGTTTCAACATCATCAAAGATATCCGTGGAGATTCCTCCAGTTATCGTCACAGCCATAAATTTGAAAACTATTATCAATGAGAAGCAAAATGTTAATGAAATTGTCTCTGCATCTGTTATCTGCTGCCACAAGGCTAAGGTTTGTCATAAAACCTTTGTTTCTCAGCTGAACTTAATTTGATTGTTGGCAAGTAAGGATATAGAACTGACTTTGGTCGATTACATACAAATTTTCGGGGTTTCAAACTTTTTTATCTCTAAAGAATAGATGTAGTAGTGATTAGTATTATTGCTTCATTAACATTCTAACTTGCAAAAGTTGTTCAAATATCCATTTTTGCTTGCTTTACAAATTCTAAAAAATATGATTCTATTCATCACTTGTTGGTATATGCATCAAGTTCACATCGTGGACTGTTCTGTTGGATTGATTACTTTTTCAGTATCCAAATAAGATACTTGTAGGATTAATTACTCTTTATTTAGATTTTTTGCAGTTTGAATTAAATTTAAATCTCATGGAATTTTAATGCTCTACTGCTGCTATTTGACCTTTCAGATTGACACTCCGATGTTAGCCTCAGAATGGAAGAAACCAGGTATGCTCAGCCATTTTACTGTTGTCCGTAAGCTTGATGGAATATTCCCCATGAGATTCAGTAAAGAGGCTACGGAACGAAACTCAAAGGCTGGATCAAATGTATTATGCTCTGAAAGCAGGTAAGTTTTACTCATACATCATGTTCAATCCAGTTTTCTTTGTATCCTTGAATGGAGTAGCAATTTATGTTATGTATATTTAATTTCTCTTCTTTTGAAGTCTGCTTAACTTTGTTTTGCAGTGAACGGGCTTTGTTAAACCGTTTGATGATTGAATTACACAAGTTAGACAGTGACGTTCTTGTTGGACATAATATATCTGGGTTTGATCTGGATGTTATCCTCCACAGAGCTCAGGTGGGAACTCTGCAGTGATCTATCCCATAAAGTTATAGACACTTGATACGTAATTTTCAAGCTAGTGATAAACTGACTGAAGGAGAAAGATATGGAAAATATCCTTTTAACTAGTTGCTTGACAACAGTTTTATGATCTGGGTGCATTAATCTACCTAGAAAGAAGCGTCCCTCCTCCCCCTTCTCAAAAAAATAAAAATAAAAATAAAAATAAAATAAAATAAAAAAGAATGAGAAGTATGACATTCTTTTATGAGCAAGTAGTAGACATTATTCTGCAGTCTTCTTCCTTCCATGCATGCATGCATGTTAATTAAAACAAATACAACTTGGGGAGCTCCATTGTGTATAAAGCATAGCTGCACAATATCATGCTCTTCCAATCCATCTGATTTGATTGTTTTCTTCAAATGCAAATTCTCTGTTTTTCTGGTCAGATGTACATTTAGGAGCCACTTTTATCATTAAATCTAATGTATCATTATGTTACTGTTGTGGCCAAAATCAAGTCCTGATTTTTCTGTCATGCAAGCTCCAATTGACCATCCTATGTGCACATAATGCACTGCCCTCATGCCTATGATGCTGAAATGTTTCAATTTTGCAGGTTTGCAGAGTGCCAAGCAGTATGTGGTCTAAAATAGGTCGCCTCAAGCGTTCTGTGATGCCTAAGCTTTCAAAAGGGAATACCATTTTTGGCTCTGGAGCAAGTCCAGGGATCATGTCTTGCATTGCTGGTCGGCTGTTGTGTGATACCTATTTGTCTTCCCGTGACCTATTAAAAGAGGTATTGCTTTTATTTAGGAGATATAGAAATACAACAATGCTGGTCATTTTAGTAAAGTTTCTCACATGCAAGTTGCTATTTTAGGTTAGCTATTCTTTGACGCAACTTACCAAGACCCAGCTGAACAAAGACAGGAAGGAGATATCTCCACAAGATATTCCGCGCATGTACCAAACATTGGAATCCCTCATGGAACTTGTACATTCCTATGCTTTCTTTTGTTTGATATGTTTAGTCTATTACTGTTTCTGTTTCATGTATGATTAAATATTTTCTTTGTTATGTCTACTTGCAACCAACTAAGACGGTTAACAAAATATTAGAATGATAAATGTAGTGTGAATACCTGAATATAATTCTGTTTGTATCTTTCTAATAATAATTCTAATAGTATTTTCGATGCATTTAGATTGAATATGGTGAGACGGATGCCTGGTTGTCCATGGAACTCATGTTTCATCTGAGTGCTCTTCCCCTCACACGTCAGCTGACTAATATAAGCGGTAATTTGTGGGGGAAAACTCTGCAAGTAAGTATAAGATAGTTTCTCTGTCATTTATTACACAAGTCTAATAATGCACAGCATAATTGTTACAGTATACGCAGAATGTATGCCTTTTCAGGGTGCCAGGGCCCAAAGGGTAGAATATCTTTTGTTGCATGCATTCCATGCAAAGAAGTATATTGTCCCAGACAAGATTTCCTCTCATGCGAAGGAAACAAAGCAAGTGAAACGGAAAACAAATAATGATGTTGAGGACAGAAACGTTGATGAGTTGAATGCGGATGACACAAGTTTGGATAACGATGCTAATCAAGGAAAAGGGAAGAAAGGACCTTCCTATGCAGGTGGACTGGTCTTGGAGCCAAAAAGAGGTCTATATGACAAGTATATATTACTTCTAGACTTCAATAGTCTATACCCTTCTATTATTCAGGTTAGTAACATCAATTCACTACCATCGTTTGCTGCTACTGTAGCTCCTACTGCCTCTATTCTGTGAGTATTGATGTGTTGGTTTTACAGGAATACAATATATGCTTTACAACTGTAGAAAGATCTTCGGAAGGGGTGCTTTCTCGTTTACCGTCCAGTAGAACACCAGGAGTTCTACCCGAGGTATAATTTCCTTGGATACAATTGCCTTGCTAATTAGTTACTTTTTTTTCTTTATAATCAGCGGGTATTCATATCATTGATTTGCGTCACAAACAACAACAGATCAGTTTGAAATTTGCTTGAGTTTAATACTTTTAGACAAAAGATTTCACAAGCTGCTTCATTGGTTGGTTGAGACTTCGTTGCAAAGATATCCGTTCGTACTTTATCCGTGGCATTATGAATTTGTGGCTTATGCTTTAAGAATGATGGATCCTTCTAATATGGAGTTTTGTGTTTTTGCTTCTATTAACTTTCTTCGTACCAAATAGTCTGAATGATTGTTCTTATTATTTGGTAGCTGCTAAAGAATCTGGTTGAAAGATGGAGAATGGTCAAGTCATGGATGAAGACGGCATCTGGAATTAAGGTCCAACAGTTTGACATTCAACAGCAAGCATTGAAGCTCACAGCAAACAGGTTAGTGGTTTTTTTCTTTTCCTTGTTTTACGTTTTTCTTATTTGACGTAATTTTTATTCGTTATTTGATTGTGTCTTCATCCCATTTCCATCAAGTTCTGTTTATGTGACTTTATGTTGCTGTACTCAGTATGTATGGATGCCTGGGGTTTTCAAACTCACGATTTTATGCAAAACCACTGGCAGAGCTTATTACTCTCCAGGTACGAAATATATTGCAACTTACAAGAAACTATAATCAATGTGCTGATAAGAGGTGTCAGACTGCTCTATCAAGTATTTATCAAGTTACGTGATTGTTTTGCAGGGAAGGGAGATTCTACAGAGTACTGTCGATCTTGTTCAGAACAATTTGAACTTAGAGGTCATTTCTTGTATATCAGGAACTGGAATTTTAATGTGCTCTTAATTATATCTGTGAATTCGTAAATAACTTTAGGTTCTAAAGAATGCAGCGTATCTATGTGGCAGNGCGGACTAGATGATATACCCAAAGCAAAAGCCATCGCAGGAAAAGTCATCCAAGAGGTGAGGCCATGATCAGGATATTTATCACCAATTATTCTTGTGACATAGGGTTCCTATTTTTTTTTTTTTTTGCCGCTCCTAGTTTTTATTTCTGAGATTCCTTTCTTTTATTTTTTTTAGCGAAATTTGTTCTGATTATTTTGAGTCCATGAGGATTACGTTTTGTAAATGAGATGGAACGTAGTGTCTGGAGTTAAGATGAGAAATCCACAAATGATGATTCTTTTAAAAAGTGTCCCTTCATGGATATGTTGGAAAAGTTTAGAAAATTTTTATTATAAAGTAATACTTCTTGCACAATTAAGTTGTTTCAGTCATCTTTTTTCAAAACCTGAAGGGGTTAATTTTTCTTTTGATTTGCATTCTTTCTCTTGCCAGAAGGTTAGATGCTTTAGCACCATGTTGAAGCATGTGCATCACAAATGCACCATATATACTCTTTTGTCTTCGTTTCTGTTTATGTTAGACTTATATGTAATGCAAGGTGTGATTTCTCTTTTTTGTTCTGGTTAGGTTAACAAGAAGTATAGATGTTTAGAAATTGATCTTGATGGTTTGTACAAGAGGATGCTGCTTCTCAAGAAGAAAAAGTATGCGGCAGTAAAGGTGCTATTCAAGGATGGGAAACCATATGAGGTATTCTTAAATTAGTTTTTCCCTCTTGTTGTCTGTAGCTTTCCTGGGGCTGAGCAAGAGGCAAGTTACTTTTGTTGTGCAGGTTATTGAGCGTAAGGGCCTTGATATGGTTCGCCGAGACTGGAGCTTGCTCTCAAAGGAACTGGGAGATTTTTGCCTAAGTCAAATTTTGTCGGGAGGGTAGGCTATGCTGTAACAAATTTCTTTTCAAGTTTTTATTTTATTTTTCACTAATGCATTTGTCTTGTCATATCCTTGTCAATTATGCGTACAGGTCTTGTGAGGATGTTGTTGAAGCAATTCATAACTCTCTGATGAGGGTGAGTTTGTGTTTCTTGTTTAGATGGGAGTTGGGAATACCTCCAAATTTGCAACTTTAAAAACGACTCACTGAACCAAGTGACTATTGTTGATAGCTTATAAAGCATTGTTGTTAATAATCAATTGTCTGCATGTTGAACAGGTTCAGGAGGATATGAGGAAAGGACAAGTAGCCCTTGAGAAATATATCATCACAAAGACATTGACTAAACCACCTGAGGCCTACCCTGACGCCAAAAACCAACCACATGTTCTAGTGAGTTTAAAAAATGAATTGTGAGATGGCACTTCTATTGATTCAAGTTCTCAATTCACATTTTCTTTTGTTTTGACATTTCTCTTGAAAACTTTCTAGGTAGCACAGAGGTTGAAGCAAAGTGGATACTCTACTGGTTGCTCTGTTGGTGATACGGTCCCTTATATTATTTGCCGTGAGCAGGTTTGTGATGCGGTTGATACTGTTTTCTGTTGACTAGCAGGCTAAAAACTGAGCTTTGGGTGCTGTTAAATTTGAGATATGACGTTTATCAGTTATACAGTTTTCCCTCTCCCTCATCTCCTCTTTGAACCGGACAGGGAACTAGTTCAGTTAGTTCAACTGGAATTGCTCAGCGTGCTAGACATCCTGAGGAATTAAAAAGAGAGGATGGGAAATGGATGATTGACATTGATTACTACTTGTCACAGCAGGTATGCTTTATTTGTTACCTATTTGATTGTCTTAATGAAGATAAATTGGTATCCTACAATCATCAATTTGTTTCACGGCTTAATTTTGTCACGCAGATCCATCCTGTGGTGTCACGTCTGTGCGCTTCAATTCAGGGCACAAGCCCAGAACGTTTGGCCAATTGTTTAGGACTTGACTCATCTAAGGTAAATTATCCTTTTTCGTCTGCCCTTGCATTCAACAAGAGAAACTTTCCTCTGTTATTTTTTTTAACGTGCTAAACAATTGATTCTTCCAGTTCAAAAGTAGCTCAAGTGACGCTGCTAACAGTGATCCTTCCAGTTCACTCTTATTCGCTGTTGATGATGAAGAGAGGTAACTTTTCTCTTGTGTTCCTAAGTACAACAATTTCCATTCTTTGTGAAACCCCCTTAGTGCCCTTATTTTCTCTAGGGGGCCTGGTTATTGATTATAACACATTACATATAGCTCGTAATTTAAATCATTGATATTTTATAAACATGAGACGACATCTAAAACTGCAGAAGCATATATTGAAAAGATTTGAGGAACCTGCATGATGTTTCCTCATTTTGGTTTTGTCTTTGTTGTCTGAAAAAAAACAAATGAACCATCTTACGTGAATTTTAAGTTATATGCAGTTTCTTGTTTGAAATAGTTTGAAGACGGTTTCCTGTATTGGCCCTTTTGACTTCATCATTCTGAACTGGAACACGATTCTCTCTTTTAGAGAAATTAAAGAGGATCAATGGATTCATGTCATATATTGCAGATATCGTGAATGTGAGCCGTTGAGCTTGTCATGTCACAGCTGCTCTGGTACTTTTGAGTGTCCGGCTATCTTTAATTCCATTTGTAAGTCAGTCAAGGAAAAGCTAACAAAGCCACAAGAAGAGGAATCAATAAGCAACTTTTGGCAGAGATTGTGCTGCCCCAAATGCCCCAGAGAAGGCGATGTTGGCAAGCTGTCTCCTGCAATGATAGCCAACCAGGTATTTATCAAGTAGTTCCATTTAGGAGAGTATTGGACTTCAGAATTTGGTCTATATGGAAGCTTATACTCTTTATTTTGAGTACTATTTTCATAGAGAATCAGCTGCGGATATGAACTGGGTCTGTTAATTCTCTCAGGTCAAAAGGCAAGCAGAGGGGTTTGTTTCAGTGTATTACAGGGGCTTAATGACGGTAATTCACCTATTGTCTTTTACTATTCTTGGAATATTGGACTGGTAGAGTGCTGATTTTTATTGTAGCAAGATCTTCATATCTGCTGATTTTGCTTTCAGTGCGATGATGAAACTTGCAAATACACAACACGAAGCCTAAACCTTCGGCTTCTTGGTGATTCTGAGAGAGGCACGGTTTGTCCAAACTATCCAAGCTGTAACGGGCGTCTCGTAAGAAAGGTTTGTTTTAACAAACTTGTTTGAATGGAGATCATTTCTTTCGTTTCCTTTTTTTTTTATCCTGTGTTTTTTGGGTTACGTTCCGTTAATTTTGATACCGAATCATATTTTCTCCAGTACACTGAAGTGGATCTGTACAAGCAGCTCTCATATTTCTGTCATGTGTTGGATACTGTATGCTGCATCGAAAAGGTGATTTTGAATTTCTTTCAAATGGTTTTATTATTTTAAAATTATCTGATTTAGATTGTAACTATTTAATCTTCTGTTGCAATTGGCAATTGTAGATGGACCCTGCTACTAGACTGCCAGTGGAGAAAGAGTTGGCCAAAATCCGTCCACTGGTCAATTTGGCTGCATCAACAGTTCAAAGGATTCGAGACCGTTGTGCCTATGGATGGATACAGCTGCAGAGTCTAACTGTTGCAGTTTGATTTCTATATGCTGCAAATGTAAGCCACTTCCAAGTTCTTATTATTTTTTTTAACCATTATTATTCTTTGATCTGCATAGTGTATGTACATATGTTGTATGCCGAAGATTCATTGTACCATTAGAAAATGTCCTAATGACATCTTGTC